>QEPC01008150.1:362929-419361 GCA_003113815.1 Sphenodon punctatus | reverse complement strand
TAAAGGCAGAGGGGAAGGAGCCGGTAGAGAGCGAAAGGTTGAAGATGTGCAGGAGGGGAGGGATGACGGTGGAAGCAGTGGAGGTCAGGAGGCAGGAAGGAATGGGGTCCAGGGGTCAAGTGGAGGGATTGGAGGAGGAGAGCAGGCAGGAGATTTCCTCAAGGGAGGTGCTCACACCTTTGCAAATCTCCTATGCTGCACAGTGCATTCCCCTTCAACAGGCCATGTTTCCACATGCAGTTTGTTACATAGCAATTCTCATGGTGTTTTCACATAGGACAGTTTCTCCCGTGATTGTCTTTTTTTTTTTGCAATTTTCAGTGATGTGACTGATCACGGAATAAATTTCTGGATACCCATTCTTACAGAACATATCTCTCACTATTTTCTTTTTTATGTGATTTTTAGTGACCTCACTGGTCACAGAATGCGCTTCTGGGTATCCTTTCTCATGGGATGTATCTCCTGCAATTTTATTTTCCATGACTTAGTGATGTCACTAAAGGACCTATTGCACAATTATAATAGCAGTAGCATTCCCACATTCACAATTTTGCATGAGTATAACATCCATCACAGAAACAGCATTCCCAGTCCGACATTCAAAATGTTGTGACTTTTTTTTTTTATCAGATTCCGATTTGGCCACTGTTGGTCCATGCCTTCATAACCTCACGACTAGACTACTTCAACATGCTCTTCGTAGGGCTGCCCGGGCACAATTCAAGGTGCTGGTTTTGACCTTTTAAAGTCCTAAATGGCTTGGGACCCATTTATCAGGAAGATTGCCTGGCCTGCCATGTCCCATCACAGCCTCTGTGGTCGGCTGGGGATGCCCACCTAGAGATCCCAGTTTGTAGTTTGGTTTCCATGACGAGGAGTGTGTTTTTTGCTGCTGCTCCACAGCTGTAGAACTCTCTCCCCTGGTAGTTGTGAATTTTGTTCACAAGGGCATTTGGTAGGGGAGCGGAGGTTGGAGTGGATGTTGTAGGGTTATGGGGTGTCTTATGTTTTGTATTTATGGTTTTTGTCTTTATATTTTGTATCTTAATATTGTAAGCCATCCTGAGCCACCTTTGACAGGAAGGGCGTGGTAAGAAGTTTAAAAAAGATAAAAAGTTTAAAAAAGAAGTTTTAAAAAAGATAAAAAGGACTGGAAGTTGCAGTTGGTGGCCCATCTTCTGCTGGGGGCAGGTTACTGGCAGCACATTGCACCAGTGCTCCAGACTCAGCACTGGCCTTCCAGGCCCAATTCAAGGTGCTAGTTTTGATCTATAAAGTCCTAAATCGTTCGGGCCCTAGGTATCTGGAAAAACTGCCTCTTCCCTCATGTCCTGTTGCTGCCTCTAAAGTCAGCTGGGAGTGCCTTCATGGGTAGATGGTACCTGCAAGAAGTTACTACAGCCAGGGCACAAAGAGCGGCATTCTCGGTGGCTGCCCCACGATTATGGAACTCCCTCTCCTTGGAGGTTTGTCTAACTCTGAGCCTCATCTTCTGGAAATTTATTTATTTATAAAATTTGTACGCTGCTCCCTCCTGCTAAAAGCATCTCGGGGCAGCTAACAACATATTAAAAAACCAATAACAATAATACAATTAAAAACCCCACAGTAAAACAAATTACCCCCTAACCCACCCAGCCCATCTCCCTCTGGAAAGGCATGGCGGAATGAGGTCAGACCTTTCTATTTGACCAGGCATTTGGCAGGCAGGCAGGGATAAGGTGGGGTGGGGGTAGTTAGGGAAGGTGTCAAGGGGACTTTTTAGATGTTTTTATTGATGTAAGCTGCCCTGAGCTATAATGGAAGGGTGGCATATACATTTGATTATAGTCTTGCAAAATGGCACCATTTACTCATGAGGCCACTGTCTTTAAACCACTTATTTCAGAAGTTGCTGGAACTACTCTGGAGTATGTTTGAGGACTTCAACCCAAAATGATATTTGCACTGAGGTTTTACATGGATGAACTACCACAGGTTAATTAACTCTATAAAAGAAAGAAAATGTGCCAAGAAACCCCTATCAGGTTTTAGTTAGTGAAACATCCAAGCCCAAAAGACCTTGTCTTAATTTACCTCAAACACAGGGACAGACACTAGAAAAAAAAATCGTAACACAACCATAAACGTAACAGGCCTTGAATAAAGTTTTTTTTTTAAAAAAACCAACCACCACCAAATCCTGTATCTTTGTTGTTGTTTTTAATTTCCTTGATACTCATGACTTAGTTGATTTGTATGACATCACAGGTGGATATACAACTTAAGGTATACTAATGCTGTAAACCATTTTTGTAAATTTGGGTTTGCTTATAATGAAATTAAAACTTTAAATAAATAAACAAACCCCAATTTATTGTGAGAGAGTTCCTGATTTCTCTGAGTAGAAAAGTCCTAGTATGACACGCAGGACTTATGATCCCTGGTGCTAGCACCAGATCGCTCCAAGGCGTTCCTTTGCAGCATTACCCACATCTTCCTGAGCACGAAACCAATAAAGCAGACCGCAGGCCTCTCATTAGGGTCACATTTGAGAAAGTTTATATTGTATATCATTAAGGGAAGACCTATTTTCTGCCCTTAAAGCTTAGACCCTGTTCCTGCATCATTAAAGAAAAGAGGAGTTTTGCCACTGAATTAAGCAAGTGTAGGATTACTATTAATTTCTATAGCACTAGTAATGTGCCTAGCATTGAACAATCATTAACAGGGTTTTATAATTTGAGTTTTGTGTGGAGGGAGATTGGGAAAGAGAAAAACAAAACACAGCACAAGGCAGGGGTTTGGGGCAAGAAGATGCCTTCCGCCAAAACCATATTTGCTGTAGCTGCAGCTTGGTCAGAGTAATAGAAGGTTTTTTCCATTTCCAATACAGATGTTGTTTTCATTTGAGGAGGAAGGGAAATTATCGGTGGGGGTTGTACTGTTTCTTACTGTTGTTGTGCAGCTGCAGCAGGTCTCTGATACCAAAGAGGTGGGGGTCTGTGGGTGGAAAGTGAAAAAGATAAAGGGGGAGATGGAGAAAGCAAGGTTTTTTTCTCCTTTTATGGCATGATCCTGTTCTCTGTGGGGTCAGTGGCTCAGCTTCTACTGATTTTACTGGCTGTGTGAGGATTGCACTCATAATGATTTTTGCAGTTATGAGCATAACTAGGCACCAGCCCTGCAAAGACTTCTGCACACTTAACTTTACCGCAGCAAGCAGTCTCATTACTACTACGGCAGTATGAGAAACCTTGCTACCCTGGATTCCAGACCTAGAGGGTCTTGCAAGCTGTTGGGTCAAAATTTAATTTGTTTACACAAGCATTTGGAAGAAACGACTTCTTAACTTAATTTAACTTCTCCTGTGTTGCCGTGAGCATAGAGGTTAAACTGAGGTGGATGCTAAAGACTTTTACTTTGTGGGTCACGCTTGTATGTAGGGAGGGGCATAGCTGGGTTGGAATGGGCCATGGTGCAGAAAATGTCCTTCCCCCTCCCAGCAGCAGGGGATGCAGCTGTATCAAGGAATGTGGGTTCCTCCGGCTCTGGTGCAGCTTTTCGCCTGTCCCTGTTGTAGCTCCCTGGTTGTGTGCGTACTGTTCTTTCTGGAGGAGTTCACTGTCCCAGAAAACTGCAGTGCCTCCTACTTGGTCTCCTGCCTCACTGATTACTTGTTGTTTTATATCACTGGCGGAAGCTCCCTACAAGTTCCAAAGAAGGGAGCTCAGAGAGAGATTTAACCAATTCTTCCCGCTTGTAAGAACGGAGGCTGAGCAAGGCACAACTTATTCGGGCACAATTCTCCAGCCACTGGAGTCACTAGCAAAACTCCCATTGACCTGAATAGTGGACGATTACAGCCAATACAATGTTTAAACAAAGTAGGAGATAGTTAGCCCTGGGTATGTGTACTCCTGCTTAAAGAGTGGTACAGACTGAAGAGTAGATTAGTCCTGGGGGTAAGAAGTGGGTGAACAAAAACTGAACATGGAAATGGTATTGATCAAAGCATGTTAGCTACTTGACACACCAAAACATCCAATGGTTCACATCTTCATCAGCACCCTAGTAGTCTTCTGCGTAACTACCCTGCAAAGTGTGGAAGCTTGGGAAGCGTTAACTGAAATGTAGTACCCGAACAGGGGTGAGGCTGTTTGACAGATCATAGCCATTTGAGAAGAGCTAGTATGGCCTGTAGGATCTCTGGCTCCGACTCCTGAAATAAGGTATTTTCCCTTGGTATAAGGAGAGTGTCTACCGGTGCGGTTATCCTTCTCTCTCAACCTCTCCCTTCTTCTTTCCTAGACTTTCATTTTCTCCCATCCTCTTCACCCCTTCTCTTCATCCCCTAGTCCTTCTCCTCCTCTGCTCTTTTAATTTCATCCCCCTTTCTCTCCTATCTCTCCCCTCATTCTTTCTTTCTCCTTCCCCAACTTCCCTCCCCCCCCCCATCGCGCAGACGCAGTCTGTCCCGGTGGACGTTCCCTTAGCAACCGCCCTGGCCCTGCCGCGTCGCCCCGCCCGCTGCTGCTGCCGCTGCTGCTGCTGGCGACAGCGAGCGAGCTAGGCAGCCGGAGGGAGCAAGGGCCCAGCCCGAAGACTGACCCAGCCAGGAGGAGCGAAGCGCGGGCCTAGGAGGGTGATGGGGCGAACGGCCCCAGGGCCGCCACCTCTCCGCCACCATGATGCTACTGAGCAGGAAGCCGGAGGGGCCCCTCACCGCAGGTAGCGCCCCACCCCGGAGCGCGCCCTCCTCCCCCAACCGCTATGGGGTACATAGAGCTCCCTAGATCCCGCGTGAGTGGGGCCCCCAAGGATCCCGTTCCTTCGGGGCCTATCCCCGTCCCCCCTATCGGAGACCTGGAGCCTCCAGCACCCCCATCCTCTCGTGGCCCTCTAGCTCCCCCTCCTCCAGTCCCCTGCAGCCACCCCACATCCCTGTGTGGCCCTGCCCAGTAAAGCCTGCAGCCATCCCCTTGTGGCCCTAACCTGCCACACACACATCAAGAAAAAATCTGCCGCTACCCTTCATCTCCTTGTAGCTGTATTCCCCACCGTGACCCCATTTGTAGCCGCCTCCATCCCCTTGTAGCTCTACCCCCTCCCCTGCTGAAATTTCACCCGCCCCCCCACCCCATTTTGCGAGTGAGACCCAGAGACTTCTCAGATGGATTCTGGGGCGCACCTCCCCATGGCACAAGAAACACTGGACAGGGCTGAAGGTGGAGCGGACTTAACTGTGTTTCCCTTTTCCCTGGGGTTCTGTGTGCTTGGGAGACTCAGGGATTTGGGAGGACATGAAGATGGGGATCCTCTGAGTGTTGCAGGGGATTAGTATTGGGAGCATCAGCTCACCAGCATTGAAACTTGGAGTGGGGGTGGAGGGAGGGAAACTCTGAAGGGTAAAAATAAAAGCATCCTGCGAGATGCTGGGAAGGGGGGCATATGAAGTTATAATTGAGGGTAAGAGACATAAAGGTTGAGATCTCAGAGCCATACATTTCTTTGCGTGTGGGAGGGGGAATTCTGGGGGTGGGGAGTCTGCTGTAAATAGGCAACATCCAGGATGTATGTTTGTATTTGTTTGTAGGGGGAGTAGACTAAAGTGATAAAAATAAAGCCTGTGTCTTAGGGCGTTTTCTTAAATGATGTGTACTAGAATGCTTTCCCTAGCAAACTAGTGGAAACCTGTCACGTGAGACATTTAAAACTAGAGAGGACAAAGCACTTTGACAATAGACTGTAACGGACAAGTCAGTTCTAGCCATGGGATGATGGGTCACTTCTGTCTGCTGCCATGTCAAATAATGCTGTGTGCCTTTCCCTTTTATAACATAAATGCCTTGTTAAATCTTTGCACATTTAATTCCCTTAAATTGAAAAGCTGAATTAATGGAACAAAGATCGCAATGGTTTATTCTAACAACATGTTTTGTTTTATGTAACACCTATTGAAAGTATCCTAGGTGTTTTCACAGTAAAACAAATGTGGCTTTAAAGGACTTGGAACAGGCCAACTTTCATCAAGACATGTGCAGACTCTGCACAAGGAAAGGAACATTCCTGGCATTTTTCCTTTGGCAACTTATTTTATTTCTTTGACTGTGTTTTCAATTAATGCTTGAAGAGCAGCATTCATTTGTTCTTCTCCAAAGTAACCCAGAAGTTAGAGTTTTTTTTTTGCAATCCAAGTTTAAAGGAAGCCAGAGAGTCTAGAGGTTAAGAAAAGAAACCAAGTTTTTTTACTTTGTATCCATATTATGCAACTCTGCAAATGTATTTCATTACTTTCCTGTCTCAGATAATGTATCATTATTAATAACCAACAGCATCTATTGGGTGTTGTACAAAATGTTTGTAAAACACAGGTCTATAAATCAGTTTGGGATAACTTAGTATATCCTCTCATTATAATTAATAGCGTTGAATAATAAACATTCTGTTGTGGCAGCTTAAATTAATCTGGCATTTTTGTCTTGAAATTGGAACTGGAAATTTTGATTATAATTGTGTTCCTTATGGTTGTGATTTAAGTTCTAGTGTGTTGGAGAAAGTGAATGAGGATTGCCTTTTGTCAGCAAAACTAGGATAAAGAACATGTTCTAGTAAAAAGTGAGAGTGGATGTTTTACTATATTTACGTCAAAATAATTTTTGACTACTTACCTTATCCTGTGTTAAATGTTTTGAGCATATGTGGTAATCAAAGCCCTGTAATTTAAATTTCTTATACTACTTGTATCTGAAAAAGTGTTTGACTTCACTACCCCTCTGCTAAATCTAATTAGTTGACTGTTGGTAGAAACAACTCTACTAAACCTTGATTGCTACATGTCATATTTACAGGGTAACCTACTTTCCAGGGTAGTCTTATCCACTATTTAAATACTAGCTCATTTTCCTTTATCGCTCTTAAATACGGATATTTCAGGATTATCCTCCTTTTCTCTTAAAGCAGGATATTGGATAAAGGCTCTTAAGGATATTTTTGCAATTGTAAAAACATGACATATGAGCCCAATTTGTGAGAAGCTCCTAATTAAAATAAATAAATAAATACTAAAGATTCCAGAAACAGAGGTTGTACAGTGTGTTGTAAATGCTTCTACTGTTAAACAAAACGGGCAGCACAATACAGGCTGTTGCTGTGTGCTATCTGATTTAGCACAAATTGAATGCTTTAAATTAAAAAAAGGGCCAAATCTTAGAAATTGAGACAAGTGTCTTTTTGGTTTATGGTGACTTGACTAGTTTACACATATAATATTTCCAGCCCGGTTTGGAGATGGATTGTATGATTCCTACATGCGAATAGATGAGATTAGATTCCCAGATCCTGCAAATGAAGAACACAGCCCTTCTGGACTTCCTTCACTCGGGAGAACGAATGTGAGTAATTTCAGACTTCCTGAATACTTGGACTGTTTTTTTATTTATTTTATTATTTTTCTACCCCACCCCCTCCTGCCCACAGAGCAGCTCGGGGTGGCTTACATAATACAATCATGTTTGCTAATGATATAAAGTTGTTGAATACCTCTAAAACAAACAGATCTGGATATTATAATCCTATCACAGTTCATTAACATAATTGTTTTGCTAAGCAGTAACAAAAAATATATTAATGCATTGTGTTGTGTACTGAACTTCTTTTGCAACTCTGGAAAGGCCAATTTGCTAAAGAAATGTATTTAATAACTTGATGAGGCCTCATGTCACTTCTTGATGATATGATGGCTTATTAATCCATACCCATTTACTTCTTTAACTACTGCTTTAATTATGGCATCTCATGAAAATACTGGGAAATAATAGTATGTATTGTCAATGACCTGTGGTTTTCTTTTTACAAGCAAGTGATTTGTACATGCGTTCCAAGTAACACAAATTGTTGTTTTTGATGAAACTGCTAGCTTTCTGTGCCAGCGAAAGAACAGGCTTCAGATTTTGAGCTTCTATATTTACAGAAATTGTGCATTACTTAAACAGAAATTTTGACCATTAGGAACTATCTTAAGTTGTCTCATCTGAGCTGCAGCCATTATATTCAGGGAGAGACCCATATTCACTGTGTGTTCCTTGTTGCTACCAATGGGGAAAATGCAGTGAACAAAGGTTCCTAATAATATTCAGCTGTGTAGCAATCTTATTGTAAGTTGGTCTTTAAATACTTTTTGGCACTACTGGAAATCTGTTTTAATCAATGCTGAAGTCTGTGCAGTTTGGTGGCTCAGGAAAGAAATTGACATGTACTTTTATCATAAAATACAACTGCAAGATTGCTGCTGGGAAATCTGTGGCTAAAAGCCAGAATGGATCAATGGATAGAATGAAAGACACATTTGGAAATGAACACACTGGGTCAGATGAATTCCAGGCATAAACTGGTGCCACTGCACTGAAGCAGTTGTTTTGTGATCACTTATGCCAATGAAGAATTTGGCTTGCCCTCTTCACCATGCAGATTGAGTCTATGTATCGGATGTCCTTGGGCACCACATACTGAAAAACTGTAGTGCTCCCTGTACATAATCCCTTAAGTGATTGATGCCAATACATATTTTGAGATACTGTTACATGACAAGTTTGTAAATGTTCAAAATTTAAAATCAACAAAGTGGAACTAAGAAGACGCATGCCAAACACATTTAGCTTCTGTGTTGCACCCCTTCCTTGTATTTGGTCTGTTTTAACTGCCAGCTCGTTTTGTCTGTCCCTAGTGGTTTTTGTACAACATAGATAAAATGAAGACTGAGCCAGCACTCTCTTGAGCACAAACTGGGAGGATGAGTTTGGAAGTTTAGACTGATGTATTCTTTGACTTCCTAACTTTCAGCTTTGAAGGATACAACTACAAAACTCCCACAATACCTCTACTGCCCTTCCTTCCAGCATTACGTAACTACAGGAACATGAATATTGTTGTTTTTGATGTCTCAACATTTAATAATTTAGTTTTCACAAATAACAGCGGAGACATTTTAAAAGGTGTAACATTTAGGAGAGTTATTATTATTATTATTATTATTTATTAGCAAGCATTTGTATAGCACCAGCAATGTACCTGACGCTTTACAAAGTAATGGAACAAACACGGTCCCTGCCTTAGGGCTTACAGTCTGAGAGATGGGGGTGGGGGGAGACGAAGGAAGGAGAACAGAGGGAGAGACAAGGAGTGTAACCATTGAGTGTAACATTCAATGGTTAAGATTAACCATTTCTCTTCTCTTTCAAAATAAGTCTTATATTTTGAGCATCTGAAAATGTGTTAGAAAGTCTAGAACAGCATACCACTTGTGTTGTCAGTCAACTTCCCTGGCTGCTAATAGCTATTCTGTGGACAAAGTAAACTGCAGTTCCTGGCTTGTAAGAGGAAGCTTTTGGAAGTAGGGTGACACATTACCCCAAAGTCATCTGATTTGGGGGAGTTCAAGTGAAAATTACAATGTGGGTCACTCTTCCACAGTCATGTGATAAATTGCCCTGCAAGGCCTTGTGCTGCTGAGAGCTAAAATTCAAATCCAGCTGCCTTTGGATCAGGTTACTGATGTTGTGCAACAAGGTTTGAAATCCTGACCAGGTGTTAATTCTGTTGATAGATAATTGTGGGGAAAGGAGAATCATGGCTTCCCTGTCAACTCAAGAAGAATCTTGTATAGATATGAGATGTATGCTTCATCTGACAGCTTGAGCAGAATGAATATTGCTCCTGCATATCTAAAATTTAGAAACAACGTAATGCTTGAGGCCACTCAAAATTAAACGTGGCAATTTCAATGCATTGAACTAAATGATGATGGAAAAATTGCTGCCCACTAATGTGCATGAAGTACTTAAGTGCTAAAGAGCATGAATTTTGTGTTTTGAAAGCAGAGTTTGATTTCTCGCACTTGGGCACAAGGGACTTAAACTTTCAAGGGAAAGCAGTGGCACATGGCATTAGAGTCTGGGGTTTGCCTTGTCAGAGCACTGTAATATACAGGCAGGCTTCTGTAGGAGACTTGTCACCAAGGCTGCCAGGCAGAGGCTCTGATTTGGCCCAATTGCAATCAACATAACTAACAAACTTATAACTACAGAATTCTAGCTGTCATGTTGATTTAAATGCACTTGATATATACATTTTGTATGTTCAGATAAAACTAGTAGCATGCAGAAAAATAATGGTGTGCATGCCTTTTGGGCAAGACTTGTAATGTAAAACTTGACTTCACCAGTAGTAGTGATAGTGTAAAGTTTCCAAAGGATGAGGCAGCCAGTATATGAGCTTGTATAAATATTTTGGATGAGACCTGTCCAGTCTTGGACACTATTGTTCTTGGCAGTGAGAGGGGTGTATTCTGAGACTATGGTTAGTTCCAAGTCTTTTTAATGCATTTCAGCCACTTGTAGCTCCTCTGCTCATTTTATTTGTGTAAATTATTATTTGCTCTTTGCCAATCCATCCCTTAAAATAGCTTACTGTGCTGAGGATTATTTTTGTTGTAGATGAAATAGACTGGTCCCCAAAATGTCTTCCATGCTATTTGCTGTCACAAAATATTATTATATATAAAGCCAAACATAAAAGATAGTTTAAAATAGGCATGGGGAATGTCCAGCTCATAGGCCAAGTTAGGACCCCAGCTGTTCTTTATTTGGTCCCTATTTATTTATTTTATTTAGATTTTTACCCTACCCTTTCCCCTAAGGCTCCACTTACATCATAAAAGTATATATACACATATAGAACCCATTCAACTAAGAATATACCCACTACCTTCCTGGATCAACCATGCCCATTAAATGTCTGGTGGAATAACTAGGTCTTACTCTGCCTCTGAAAGACACTCAAACTAGGGCTTAGAAGAACCTCCAGGAGAAGGGAGTTCCAAAGCTGTGGAGCAGCCACCAAGAACATCCCCTGGGCACATGAAACTCGGCCAAATGGAACTTGCAAGAGGGTGCTCTGTGCTGATATTAGAGGCTGCAGAGGGACATATGGAGAAAGGTGGTCCTTTAGATCTGTCAGGCCCAGACTGTTTAGGGCTTTATAGGTCAAAACCAGCACCTTGAATTGGTAGGTATATCCCTCAAAGAGTTCTGGAATCAAGTTGGCTCCATTAGTCTCCAGGAGTAGAACAAGCTAACTGGTCCATCACCCCAACGGGGACATGACAGGGATCCAGGCCCACAAAAAGTAATGCTCCGACCATGACAGTGGTGTCTTTGTGACACCCAATAGTCGGAGACCCATTTTCCAGGCCAGTGCAAAACATCAAGTCCAACATGTGTTCTACCTTATGTGTTGAGCCAGATATTATCTGGGATTAGGACCATGATTGTCATTTAGGCCATGAAATCTCACTCTGGCCCTGAAAAGTTAGCTTCGGTGTGAATGTTCAAGTTGCCCAAGACAATAAGTCTGGCTGTCCTCAAAACCACCTCCGAAACTAACTCAGCCATATCCATCAGGCAGTCTGTTGTGCAGCAGGATGGTTGGGGATTCTGTTAGTGTACCAATTTATCCTGAGCCTCAAACATGAGGTGCAAACACTCTGTTGGCCAGGTTAGGCAGTCAATACCTTCAGTAGGCCAGGTTTTCCTTACAGATCACTGCCACCCCACCCCTCACTCCCTGACCTCTGATCTAAGGCTGATGCTGTACAGAGTACCTGTCTGGTACCAGCTTATCCAATACTGGCCCAGCTGCATCACCCAGCCAGGTCTTTTTGATACATGCAAGGTCAGTGGCTTAATCCTGAATAAAATCAGAGATAACAGATGTTTTATTTACCACTGACCTTGCATTAAGCAGTATCAGTGGCAGATCAGGATCCACAGTTGACTAAGTTCCTATATATCCCGAGACAGGAATGGAGAGGGATAGAGGAACAGGCACTACTTACCTTTTCCCATCCTCTCTGGACCCTCCCCTCCCTTTCCCCATTATGAGCATACCCAAAAGCACCCCTGCCCCCAACTTCTATCTAGTACTAATTTTCAAAATGGCAGCAAGGGAGAAAATGTTGCCCCTTAACCCCCACCCCCAGTTTAAAAATAAAGGTAAATGCAACAGCAAAAACATTTTAACCAGAATTGGCATCAGTAAGAGCAAAAAACCTGGCCCCAGGTTTGTTGGCATTTCGTTGAGCCTGTAAGACCCGGCTGTTCGCCCAGGCCTTCGGAGGGGGAGATGGCAGGGTGGGGTAGTTGGGGGGTATTTTAAAGATTTTTATGCTATTTTAAATCTTGACGAATGGGGTTGTGTTTTTTAAATTGATTTTATCTGTGTATTGTATGTTGTAAGCTGCCCCGAGATGCCATGGGCATGAGTGGGTGGCTAATAAATGTTTATAATAATAATAATAATTTTAAAAGATTGTATTCTAGCATAAAAAAATCTTCAGTTTAGGAGAGGAGTTAAGGCTGTTAAAAATTTAGTTGTGCTACAAAAAGCCTGGAAATTGTAAGTTAAGGCTCCTGCCTTAACTTGCACACCATGTAAGCAGTAAAGGCATTGCTCGCTTACAACTGCACCATGTAAGCTGCAAAGACGTGCACTCGCTTACAGTTTAGACTCCATACATCCAAACTTTGCCTTGGTCTTTTAGCCCCAGTCCTCCTCTTCTGCAGGTTGGGGTCTAGGCCCTACATATCTGAGAGACCGCCTGTCTTACCATGCCCCATTGCAGACCATGCCCCATTGCAGACCACCCTCTTGCATGTTTCATCTGCTAGTCTTGTCTGAAGGACAGGAGTGTGCGGCAGGGTGTTCACGCTTGCTGCTCCAGTTACATGGAACTCCCTTCCCCTGGAGGTTCGTTGAACCCAACCCTAAGCGTCTTCCAGAGCTGGTGTAAGCCTTTTTTGTTTAAGAAAGCATTTGGCAGGGAGGGATAGGGTTTGGTTGGGAGGCTGTGGGTGTGGGTTGGGTGGAGGGTTTTGGAGTCTTGGTGTGTGTGTGTGTGGGAAATGGTTGGGGGGTTGGGAGTTTTATGCTGTTTTATATATCGGTTTTATAAGCCACCCTGAGCCATTTAGGAAGGGTAGCAATTGGAAAATAAATTAATAAAATAAAACACTGAAGCTGGGAACAGCAGCTCCTCCCCACTCCAATATTATGGACTTGATCCCTGACTCCACTGTAGCCACAATTTCTCCTTCATTTATAGCTCCCCCCTCAGGCAGCAGCTCAAGTGCATCTGCTTACTACACAGGTGATTACAGGAAGGTAAATATTTGTCCTACTATATTATGCATTGGAGTACTAGACTGTATTGGAAAGGGATTTGACTGTCTGTGGGCTTTGGCTCCTGTCTGAGGATTGGTTGCCATACACTTCCCCAGCTGCCCCCAGTCTTGTCTCCCTATACACATCCCATATCTGTTAACCTTGTTTCTGTTAACCTTGTTAACCCCCCATATGCAGCCCCCAGTACTCAGCAATCCTGCTCTGCCCAACCCAAATGAAAGCATTTAGGGAAAACAGAGGATCAGGGGACAGCTTGTTGCCCCCTGACTCCCTGCTGTCCTCCGCTTCAGTGTTGCCCCCAACCTACAGAGGAAGAGGATTGGGGCTGAAAGACCAAGGCAAATTGTGGGTGCATGGAGCCTAAGTTATAAGTGAGAACAATATGAAAGACTGTCCAACGTCTTTACTGTTTACATGGCATGCAAGTTAAGGTGGGAGCCTTAACTTACAATTTCTGTACTTTTTGGAGCACGACTGAATTTGTAAGAGCCTTAACTCCTCTCAAATGGAAGGCTTTTTGATCCTAGAATTCTCTTCCTGTTTTTTTAAAGGGGAATACACTAAATTCCCCCTCCTACAACACTACCAACCTTATACCCCAATCCAGCTAACCATACCGTCAATCAGGGCATGAAATTTGCAGGTGCCTGGGAGCCATTGGCACTCAGAAAACTGAGGCTGGCGCCTGGTTCAGGGGTGTAGTGGGGCAAGTACGGTTTAATATCAGGATAAAGTCTGGTGACTGAATTTATTTGGTGGTTGTGGGGAGCTCCTGGAGTTTGATCTGAAATTTCATGTCCTGCTGTCAACGCACAGGCGGGAGCCCAGATCAAGTGTTGGCACCTGCCCCACATGTGCCAGCGGAGCTGCTAGTTGGGGTGGAACACTGGTGGTCAGAGCCCAGTGCTGATGAGGGAAATCCTTCTTCTCCTTGCCACTACTGGCCATGCCCCTGTACCAGGGAATACGGGGCTTGTCATGAAACACCCACCCATCCAGAGCCCCCACAGGGATGCCAAGGCACCTCCCTGATGAAGGTGACACCCCCTTGGGTTCAGGTTCCTGATGTCACCTGCACATTCTCTCAATTGGTCAGAGCAGATCTCCTTTCAGTCCCACTTCCAGAGCTCCCTAATCCTGGGCTGCTGCTCTGCCAATCTCTGAAAGGGTAACTAATCAATCAGCTCATCACTGTGCTGTGACACAGCACAGGGAAGGGGCAAACGCAGTGTGCGCAGGGCAGTGAAGAACTGATTGATTAGTTGACCTTTTCAGAGTTTGTCAGAGCAGCAGCCCGGGCTTAGGGAGCTCTGAACTTCCCTTCCCACACCCTCTCCCACCTGTCCCTCCCCACTTCTGGAAACAAAAGCAGCAGCTGAAGCACTGTCTGCTCGCTGCTCTGCAGGAGCAGCACATCCATGGGGCAGGATTCCTCAGTAGGGCTTTGCAATGGGTGAATGCCACCGTGAGGGACTAGCACTGTGAGCCAGCCTATCGGCAGTGGCTCAACACACACACCCGTACAGCCCTGATGGTCCCTGACCACTCCAGCAATGGGCTTTCTATGTGGGGAGGGGTACTGTCCCACGTCCCTGTGCCAGCCATCTCTTCTGCTTTGGGGTGGGGCCTGGGGGGTTGGGCACAGTACACCAGCACCACAGCACCTCTCCTGAGGATGCAGGAGCTACTTTACCCCAGGTTTGTTAGAAACATTCTCTGAGGAATAGCATGATTCGTGCCTGCACTGGTGAACATTAACCCACCTCTGTTCCAGCCACTCCCCTCTGTCTTATCAGATCTGTCCAAGCCCTGCCCCTCTCAGGGGTCGGATGTGCCTGCAGGGGGGATGCAGCGTAGCAGGCACTGGAGTATCATTGTCTCCTGCTGATGCATCCCCCTCCCGCTCCAGAGCAGAGCTGGATCATGGTTTTAATTTCTGTCTACGCATCATTTCTCCTAAACTCTCTCAAGTTAAACTAAAGCAAATTCATCACATCACTGAAGTTCAAATACACTTCTCATAACCCAGACATAAATTTCTCATTAAACCTAAAGTGAATGTACAATTTTCTACCACCGCTGTAGCAGTATATGTACAGCAGCGTAGATGCTAGACTGCCCCCTTCATTTTGCATAAATCTTTTGCATTTACAACTTTTCTCCCGCTGCTCCAGAAACATACGTACATCAACGTAAGTGCAGAATACCATACCCCCTTGTATGTACTTTGAGGGAAACGTACCCAACGAGTACGTACAAATTATGTACATTACGTGCACTACTTCAATTTCAAGACAACATGTATGCCTCTGTGCTTTTAAAATCTCCAACAAAAGAAATATGTCGCTTGAATCTCCTCTAGTTTCCTTGACCCCAACCCTGCCTCCTGTTTTCCTCTTGGCACCTCCCAGCTTTGGGAAAACCCTACCCGCTCCTTGCTCTGCCTCTGCTCCTGGAACTTCCAAAGATGACCTGCTGGGAGTGGGTACCCTGTGAATGCAGACCACATCCCCTGCGAATACAGGCATAGAGGTGTGTTTCAAGTAAAGCTCTGCAACTCTGTCTGATAAGTTCCTTTGCACTAGCAAGAAACTGTCCACATACAGCTGTTGTCTTCTCTAAGGGTATAGGAACATCTGTGGCCCTTTTTACCTGGGCTGTTGGTGTGTGTGTGTGTGTGCACACCGCAGTGTGGGCAGTGCGTGAGGTGCACATGGGTGCAAACCCACCCCCCACACACGGAGCAACCTCCGTTTTTCCCGATTGTTCCGTGAGTGGGGTTGTGAGTTTCACGGGAGCGTGTGCACACCCCCACTCACTGGCAGCAGGATTTACATGAGCCGGTACCACTCATGCCCACACAGATCTGTTGCGTGGGCATCAGTAGTACCGTCTCATGTAAAAAGGGCCAATGTAATAATCTCTCCACATATATCCTACTCATGAATACCCATTCACTTCTCTATGGGACACGTATATAAAACATCTGCATGTTTGTTATACGTATAATCCACATCCATTCTGACATAATTTAAAAATCTCACTCTCTCCATTGGATAATCTGGGAACTTAAAAACATCATAACTTAAAAACTGCACAACAGATTTTCAAAACCTAAACCCAGGAATGCACTACAATGCACACTTTGCTTTTCTGACACCTCTACACCTCCAGACAGATACTTTAAAACAAACTTTTCTGTGTCAACAAAAAGTATTGCAAACCACAGAAAAAATAGTTCTGCCTCCAAAATTCAAAGTCCTATAACTCAGCAGTTTCTCAACTAATCTGGCTGAAATATGGATAGCTTCTACCCCTCATGCAAGTGATCCTCCCTACAAATTTTCACAGTGATATGATAAATCATCTCAATTTTTTTAACAAGTAAAATGCTTGATTAAAAAAAAAAAACCTTGTTAAGGTACATAACAGAACTATATCAACAAAGATTATATATCTCCTCTTGGACTCGCTTTACTCTTTGGGCTTCCGTGGCTCTGTCCTTGACTGGTTCTCCTCCTACCTCTCTGACCGCTCCTTTAATGTCTCCCTCCCTGAGTCGACCTCCCCCTCCCTTCCGCTCTCGGTTGGGGTCCCCCAAGTTTCTGTCCTTGGCCCTCTCCTCTTCTCTATCTACACCCTGTCCCTTGGCAAAATTATTGCCTCCCACGGATTCCAATACCATCTCTACGCTGATGACACCCAACTCTATCTCTCTACCCCCTCTCTCTCCTCCTCTATCCGCTCACGCCTCGTCGACTGCCTCTCTGATATCTCCGCCTGGATGTCCCGACGCCAACTCAAACTGAACATGGCCAAGACTGAACTCCTCATTTTTCCTCCATCCCCCTCCTCTCCCTCTGACCTGACCATCTGCATTGATGGGGTCACCATCCGTCCTGTTCTCCGTGCCCGCAGCTTGGGCTTCATTTTTGACACGCACCTCTCCTTTAAACCTTACATTGACTCTGTGGCCAAATCCTGCCGATTCGCTCTCCTCAACATTGCCCGCATACGCCCCTTTCTATCTGTCTCCTCGGCCAAAATCCTTGTTCATGCCATGGTTATCTCTCGCCTCGACTACTGCAACCTCCTCCTTGCTGGCCTCCCTCGCTCCCACCTGTCCCCCCTTGTGGCGATCCAAAACTCTGCCGCCAAGGTCATTCACTCTGCCCGTCGCTTCGACCATGTGACGCCTCTCCTCCTCTCCCTTCACTGGCTCCCCCTTCCTGAACGTATCCTGTTCAAACTCCTGGTTTTCACGTTCAAATCGCTCCATGACCAAGCTCCCCCTTACCTCTCGGACCTAATCGCCCTACGCGCTCCTGCGCGCGCTCTCCGCTCTTCCGCTGTCCCCTCCCTCGCTCTCCCTCGCTTCTCCTGCTCGCCCAACCGCCTTCGTCCCTTCTCCCTCGCTGCCCCGCATGCCTGGAACTCCCTCCCTGCCGACGTCCGCCTCGCCTCCTCCCTCCGCTCCTTCAAATCCCTCCTCAAGACCCACCTTTTCCATGCTGCCTTTCCCAATGCCCGCTAGCCTTTCCCCTTACTCTTACTGTCGGCCCTCCTCTGCTGACTGCTGCTACCAACTTCCTTGTAACCAAGCCAAGTACACGCACCTGAGATTTCGCAACCGCCTAAATGTTTGTTTGTCTCCTCCCATGTCTCTCCCACTGTCCCCTCTCCCTGTCTCCCCCCCCCCCAATTCCTTTTGTTGACCATCACATACATTATCAGTGTGTTATCTATTCTTGTTTCTTTTCAGTATTCAAAAAGCCTGGCCAGAATTCTGGTTTATTGGCTGTGGAGCCTTTCTCCTCTGAATATGATAGACATGGAGCCCATATCTCTAGATATCTGTCGTCTTTTGGCATTTTTCTTAAGAACATAAGTAGTGCCATACTGAGTCAGACCAATGGTCCATCAAGCCCAGTATTGTGTCCTCCCACAGTGGCCAGTCTCGATTGCATGGATAGAGAACCAACAGTCACAGTGGGCAATCCATTCCCCGTTGTTACTCCCAGCAGTAAGACAGTAAGCTACTTGGTTGATAGCCATTAATGGACCTACTCTCTAAGAACTTAACCAGTTCTTTTTAAAACCCAGCTATACTACTGGCCTTTTCCCATATCCTTTTCCTGAGTGGTAACTCCTAGCTTAGTACCCAGCATTGTGCTACTCATAGTTTGGGTTATTTTCCCCTATGTGCATCTCTTTGGACTTGTCCACATTAAATCTCCTCTGCCATTTAGATACCCAGTCTCGCAACAGTCTGCTCATGTTTTAACTACCTTGAATATCTTGGTGTCATCTGCAAATTTGATCCCCTCACTCCCTTTTCCAGATCATTAATGCATACATTAAACAGCATCGGTCCCAATACAGATTCCTGGGGCACACCACTTTTTACATCTCTCCATTTTGAAAACTGATCTATGGGAGATCAGAATGTAAGTTAAAGGGTGAATTAACCCTTTTAAAAGGGGAAGGTCACAGGTGTTAAGTCCTTTTCTCCATTCTTCCCCTCCCATCCCAGGTGAATTTTGGAAAGTGGTAGAAAGAAAGGAAAAAGTTAAAGGGGATGAGTAACTGGGACCTGAAAAAGCCTGACAAACTTGGCAGCTAAATCCCAGCTGGTGATGGTATCTATGGAGAGAAGCTTGCAGGAGTGGGTGACTTTGGAGCATCCATTGCAGTCACTGAATCCCTTTGATTTCTGAGGTGTTCCTGATGTCCAACTAAATGGCAAAACACTAACCTTGTTTCCTTTTTAAAATGTTATTTGAACCCTTCAGAAAGTTCAATATCTTACCATGGGGGAAAAAACAAAACAAAATTCAGTGTTTAATTTCCTTTCCAGTAAATTTCTTCAAACACCTTAAATGATTATTCTACAGTGTGCTGTTAAAAAGAGGCTCCGGTCTAGAACCTCTTTGGCGGTACCTTTCTTTTTCATACTAAAGATACTTGCATAAAAACGGGATCTCTGCATAGTTCATCTGTTGATGCTATTATCTGTTGATGCTATGCCAGAAATGTTAGTGTTCCTGTATAACTATTTCTTCAGGGTCACTTATTTAGAACCAGTGTTTAACGTATTAAATCAATGAATTGGGAATTTATCACAACTGGAGAAGACTGCAAGGAACATAAGAGGGACCTAAGGGTGGTGGTTATTTTATTTATTTATTTATTTCCACCATTTATATCCTGCCTCTCCTGCCTATGCAGCTCAAGGCAGCTTACAAAAATTAAAATATTTAAAAATATACATAAAATATATAAAATACATAAAAGGGAGGCATAAAAGAAAATTTAAAAAAACATCCTCCCTCACTCCCGCTGGCCCCCTCCGCTGCCTGTCTCTGACTCGGCCCAGGGAGTGAGAGGCAGAGGCCCCGTCTCTCCCTCACTTCCTGGCTGAGAGACCCGGGGGGAGGGGGGTGCCGTGCTTGAGGTTCCCAGCTCCTGGCCACTGTCAGGCCGAGAGCTGGGGGCCCCGAGTGCGGGGGGGCCCCCTAGGAGCAGGACTCGGGGCAGCCACAGTAAGGCCACAGGCTGGCCCTTCCCGGCTGGCCTTGTCCAGCCGGAATGGGCATGGATCTAGTTCACAAAATGTGGCTCTACCCGTCCCCAGAACATCTGCCACAGTGGTGGGTGTCACCCACTGAAACAGATCCCACAAAAACGGACAAGACGGAGCCTCCATAACCTCTGGTTCTCCTATTGTCATAAACGCAGAGTCGAAGTCATGGTGAATCAGAGCGATTTTATTTGCAAGGTATTCAACAAACATGTCATAGTGGACACTGGAAGACTCCAGTTCCAGGCGGAGGGAGGCCGGACTGACCAACCCCCTCACCACCTGGAAAAGCTTCACTGGACGAGACTTCGCAGACGTTAACAGGGTAGCGAAGAACTCCTTCTTTGCTGCCCTGACAGCCCGGCATAGGCCCGTAAACGGGCTCTATGCCGCAATCGATCAGCTTCAGAACAAGATCGGCGCCACCGGTGCTCCAACCGCCGCCCTTCCTGCTTCAGCTTCCACAGACCCTCCACAAACCATGGCGGCCTGCCGTGCTGAGGGAGCGAATGCCTAGGAGCCATCTGGTCGATGGCCTCAGTCAGCAGAGTATTCCACAAAACCACAAGGTCATCGAGTAGATGGCTGTCAAGATCAGAGGGTAACTCCCCTAGAGCATTCTGGAACCTCTCAGGTTCCATCAGTCTCCGGGAGTGAACCAACCAAACTGGTTCCACATCCTTCCGGAGGCAGATGTGTGCCAGGAAACAGGCCTGCAGGAGGTAATGATCTGTCCACAACAATGGCTCTGCTGACACCTCCCCCACTAACAGATCCCCTGCCTCAAGGTCAGTGCAGAAGATCAGGTCAAGGGTATGTCCTCCATTGTGCATTGCGCCGATGACAACTCACGCTTCACCCCACCGAGACTGACGTCGGCGTGGATGTTGAAGTCCCCCCAAGACTATTGTATTTGGGGACCGCAACACCAGCTCCGTCAGAGCGTGTAGGGATGCCACTGTACAGGTAGATGCACGGTATACCAGCAGCACCCCCAAACTGTCTCCTTCCAAATCAGCTACAAGATGGAGACCGTCAGAGCCTGCCATTAACTGCACTGGATACCTCCTGACGGACCACAAATCCCTAAAAGTAATGGCTACACCGCCCCTCCGGCTGTGGCTGATGCTATACGGAGTACCCAGCTGGCACCAGGTCAGCCAAAAAAGGCCCCAACTCAGTGTCCAGCCAAGTCTCCGTAATACACAAGGTTAGCTGCAGAATCCAGGATCAACTCCCTGATTGTTGATAATTTATTAACAACTGACCTCGCGTTAAGCAGCAACAGCTTCAAGCCAGGGGCCCTCTGATCATGAACCACCACACCCTCTTCCTGGGGAGGGAGAGTGGGACTGGCACCAAGCACCTGTCCAGCCTCCCTGTTGGTACCCACCACCCCTGAGGGCCATACCTCCCCTGCCCTGTTATGACCCCAATGGCTGTGGTCATCCCCCTGGCAGGCCCACCCCCCAGACCATCCTCTCCCTGACTGCCCCGCCTCCCCATTAAAGGAGATCCCTTCCACCCGCACCCACCTTGTCACCTGCTCTCACTGGATGAAACTTAACCCCACCCCCAAACCAAGCCTCCCCGACTAAGCAACCAAATATGCTGCCTTGCCACCACACAATCACAACCACCCAATGGCTAATTCACCCCAGGAAATGCTATGTTACAACCCAGGGCCTCAAAAATATTCCCCGCAACTTAAAAATAGCGACACCCCCCCCCCCAGCTCGCAAATGGCCTGCAAACAGCTGCTGCCTGCAGTCCAGGCAGCCCTCTTTAAAGTCCTGAAGAGGGTGGAGGCAGGGATACAAGCCCCAGCCCAGGTGCTGATGAGTGGCCGCTCCCCCAAGGGCACAACTCCTCCCTGCGGCAGGCCAGGCAGGCCTCCTTAAAGTCCTGGAGAGGGTAGGGTTGGTAGATGAAATCCACAGTAGTGCAAAGATGTACAGCCTATTTGCAATTCTTCCTGCCATGCTGGGTGAATTCTACTGAATAGAACTGAGTTCCTGGAAAAAGAAAGGCGTGCTGTTCCTACAGTGCAGGTGAAGTTTATGGCCTGCAAGCTTCTCCCTGTTTTGACTACAAAGTAAAAGTAGTCGTCATGCAAAATACTTCCATTGGGGGAAGGAAGCAGTTTTTCAGAGGTTTGAGGAAACGGAGCCTTCTTCCAAGTGTGGATTCTCTACCCACTTATAAACGTATCGTTTTGAGTTGTATGTTGTAAATGGCCTTTTCGCTCTAAATCTTATTGTGTCTGTCATTCTTATCTCCGCAGTTCAACCATAGGCCCAAAGAAGAAAGTGTTACTAAAATGGTTAATCTCTGGATCAGTTTTCAGTGAGTTCCTGGAAAGGTGTGTCTTACAATGTACTGTCTTCATTTCTGGACAGATACAACACTTCAGCAATAGACAGGAGGAGGATGGCTGTTGAAAGGAAGATACCAGGGGGCCAGGTCCGGACTTAGGGACAGGCCCCCTAGGCCTGGACCTTGGGAGGCATTTTCTGGGGGGTGGGGGACGGCAATTGCCAGCACCACCCACTCCATATTTTTTTCGTCCCTGCATGGCCGGAGGCTGCTGCCCACAGCCAAACCCTGCTGCCTGGGTCCCCATCCCTCACCTGCCTTGTCCTTCTCGCTGCCTGCTAGTAGTGTAGCAGCAGCAACAGCAGGACTGGCACCTGGGCTGGGAGATAAAGTTGTTTGTTTACAAACAACTCCTCCCCATGTGAGTGATCAGAAGGTTGTTGCCTTGTAAAGAAGGTTCTTTGAGATGACGCCTAACATTCTCACAACTGGGCTGTGCATGGCATGCTCACCCTATTCAAATAGACCACGTGATGGTCTCGAGCTCCTCTAGTATTATAAAAAGCACTTTCCCCCTCAGAATGACAGTTCCTTCCAACCCTTTCTAGGAATATAAGAAAAAAATTCCATGCAGGGCTGGAAGGGTGGTGATAGTGAGAATGTTCGGAGCCATCTTGAAGAACCTTATTTTAAGGTAGCAACCTTCAAGCGGCTCCTCACAGGACCTTTTTACATGGCTCCGCCAGGTGGGGTGCTCTGTTGATGTGCTGGTGTGTGAGCAGGGCGTGCACACGTTCGCACACACATCCCCACTCACCCCCCACTCATCCACACCCATGGAGCAACTTCCATTTTCCCTGGTTGCTCCATGTATGAGGACGAGTGGGGGGTGAGTGGGGATGTATTAGACGAGCACACACATGCACCCCCATTCACTGCGGGTGCATGCGCTGCGTTGTTCACATGGGGCTCCCTCACCCATGAACACGCAGTCTTGGCTTGTGGATGGGGTTTGTGGCAGGGCCTGGCTTGGGGGCAGCAGCCTGAGAAGGGCGTAGGGGTGCAAAACTCCTCAGTCCGGCCCTGAAAGGGCCTAATTACCACGGCTCTAAGACAAGCTGCAAAGAGTCATTCTACATTTCTGAGTTAACATCCTGCAGTGCTGGAGATGACTTTTTTTTTTCTTCCTTGCGAGAATGGTCATGTCACTTATGTTTTAGCTTGATTCAATCGCTCATCTCAGTGTAACTGGATATTATTGCTTTACGGCTATCTGAAGGTTTATAATTTTGTTTGAACGTTGAGCTGTTGTTTTCAGCTTCAGGGACTGGTCGTAGCACATGCCTCCCATCTTTATTTTGAGGTTAAAGTCCAGAATGGAAAACAGATGTTTCTGCACTAGCTGTAACTTCTTTGGCATTGTGTAGGGTGTACAGCATCCTTTAACGTCTTGCAGTGTGAAGCACTGCTGAGTTAAAAGTAAGAATAATCATGACTGAGTATATTGCCTTTACAAGGAAGCAAATTTCAGGAGATTTTGTATCTGCTCATTTGAAATGGTAAATCTTCAACAACAACAAAAATTAAAAGGCTTCATATGCTTCCTAACTATCTTAAATTTACTTCTCAGCAGAAGAAATACTTACCCCTAAATTAGCACAAAGTAGAGAGTGAAATTATTATTGTCAAAGCTACTGGCAAAGAAAAAATTGATGAATCAGATATTCAAGGTTAGAGGCAAATGCTATCCAATATGATTCCAATGGAAGTCAGTGATAGCTGTGGGTGCATATTTGAAATATAAGGTGAAGCTCACTATAACTGATGCATCCTCCTCCTCCTTCCTTCTTTTTCCCCCCTTACTCTGAAAGTTCTATCTTTCAGTCCATTCCAGATTCCTCGGACTTATGCTGCTTATTTTATATCCATTGTTCACCTTGCTTATGAAAGCAATATACTTCCTCCGCCTGCATGCAGTCATGCTATGTTTCAGGCTTCAGTCAGGAGAAAGAATCATCTGTCATTGGGTTATGTTTGCCCCATACATAACCTGGCCAGTTATTTTGGACCCGTCACCCACAAGGTGTGTGCTGAGGGTAGGCACTATGCCTCTCTTTCTATTAATCTCTACCTAAGGTTTGCCTCTTCTAGATCAGACAATACAGCATATTTATGCCAGTTCCATTTAAAATAAATTCATTGCATTTTGTTTCCACTTCCAATTGTCCAGCATGTTAAGAATGTCTATGTATGGCTGAAATAATGAAAAACAAACAAGCAGTTTTTTTAAAATTACTTTATTTTAATTTTTTAAAAGTACTGACATTTTGCTTTTTTCATCTCTAGGTTACCAGCAACAAACTCACAATGAAGGATCATCCGTTGACGGGAAGTCAAGTCAAAGTTGAGCAATTGTTTGAAGATTCTGGCAACAGAAGGAGCAGTACCCTTCAGTCTGCTTGAATCAATGGTTCTGAAAGATCTCTTCCTTCCCTGATGAAAGATAAAAGTACGGACAGCTTAAGCACATCCAAATCTAGTGGCGGCTCTTCAAAAGCACACAAAACTGTCTGTCAAGCTCCAGAGCAAGCACTGAAGCAGTACAAGCATCAGTTATCTGCTTACGAGCAACAAGAAATCTTTAACTTTGCAGAAATATACTTTGTGGGTCCAAATGCAAAAAAAAGGCAAGGAGTTGTTGGTGGCCCCAACAATGGAGGGTATGATGACGACCAAGGTAGCTACATTCATGTGCCTCATGACCATCTTGCCTACCGATACGAAGTACTTAAAATTATTGGAAAGGGCAGTTTTGGCCAAGTTGCAAAAGTTTACGACCACAAACTCCACCAGCATCTGGCCTTAAAGATGGTTCGCAATGAGAAGAGGTTCCACCGTCAAGCTGCCGAAGAAATTCGGATTTTGGAGCATCTCAAAAAACAGGATAAAACAGGCAGCATGAATGTTATTCACATGCTGGAAAGTTTCACATTTCGGAACCACATCTGTATGACCTTTGAGCTTCTGAGCATGAATCTGTATGAGTTGATCAAAAGAAACAAGTTTCAAGGGTTCAGCGTGCAGCTGGTTCGCAAGTTTGCCCACTCCATATTACAGTGTTTGGAGGCTCTTTATAAAAGCAGAATCATACACTGTGACTTGAAGCCAGAAAATATCCTTCTAAAACAACAAGGCCGGAGTGGCATCAAAGTAATTGATTTTGGGTCCAGCTGTTTTGAGCACCAAAGAGTCTACACGTATATTCAGTCTCGATTCTACAGGGCGCCAGAAGTCATTCTGGGAAGCCGTTATGGGATGCCCATAGACATGTGGAGTTTTGGCTGTATTTTAGTGGAACTGTTGACTGGCTATCCTCTTTTTCCAGGAGAGGATGAGGGAGACCAACTAGCATGTATGATGGAGCTTCTTGGGATGCCTCCTCAAAAGCTACTGGAGCAATCCAAGCGAGCCAAGAACTTCATCAACTCGAAAGGTCATCCTCGCTACTGCACTGTAACCACAAGTGCAGATGGAAAAGTAATCCTTGCCGGCGGCAGATCACGCAGGGGCAAAATGCGAGGTGCTCCTGGCAACAAAGACTGGGTGACAGCATTAAAAGGCTGCGATGACCCCTTGTTTATAGAGTTCTTAAAAGAATGTCTTAATTGGGATCCTTCTGCACGCATGACTCCAAGTCAAGCTTTAAGACATCCTTGGATTTGCAAGCGACTACCCAAACCACTCAGTACTGACAAAATGATGGGTAAACGGGTATCTAACTACACAAGCTCGTTCCCAGGAATAGGTTCTAAACTGCCTCCAGTAGTTGGGGTGGCCAATAAACTGAGGGCTAATTTAACCTCTGACTCAAATGGCAGTATACCTCTATGTACTGTGCTACCAAAACTGGTCAGCTAATATAGAATTATGTATTCCCAGAGTACATACCTTGTATTTTAATTATCTCTTAGTAACATGTAAGTTGGCTAAATGCAGAGGTTTTTAATGGAATTACTTTTTATGAAACACTAGATCCTGTATAAAAATGGAACAGTCAAAACATAAACATTTCAAGGGCTACAACTATTTTATCAAGTTCTTAATTGGGTTTGTGCATTACATCACTTTTGGCAGGGCAATGCATCTGTTTGGCTCAATGAGATTACATGGTTTAACAAATGTCTTTGATAGTGCTATTGAATAAAACTCAAACCACTTCTTTTTCAGGATAGTTTCAATTAGCAGACGCTTTGGTACAAGAGATCAAGAAAAAATGTTTTAAAATAGTTTTGTCTGAGTAATGAACTATTTGATTGTACACCAAACCATTTCTTTTTCAGGATAGCTTCTATTAGCAGATCCTTTGGTAAAAGAGAGAAAGAAAAACCAGTTTGAAATTGTTTTTTCTGATAGAATGAATTCCCAAGTGAACTTTCGAAGTTTAGATGAATTTTCAGATTCACTGTCCAAAGCACAACTATTTTCAAAGGAGCTTGAATTTCATTGGGATTTTGGGCCCAATTCCAGCCTACAAGTGTTTGGGTAAATATTAATTGTCCACGGAGATGGAACCAACCTCTTCCCTTGAATATGAATTTGTTACCCCCGTTGAACTCTAGTTGGCTGATCCTAAACCCAGCGGCCACATGCATGGGGCACGCATGATATCAACCTGCACACAACCCGTGCGCACCACCATTACAGGGACCGTGGTGCATGCGCAAACTGCGCAATAACCACGAGGAACTCACACGTGGCTACATAGACATGTACACATGTAGTCCGCATGCACGCAGGGGTTCTGGCTCATGCCCTATGAAAGTTGGATAGGCGCATCTCCAAACAGAATACGACCCACAGCAGAATGTAATTTGCTCATGGTTACTATGATATCTGTTTGGACATTGAAATTTAAGAGACTTTATTACTACCAGGTTCTTTCCTGATTCCTCTAATTATGATGATGCCTAGCTTATCAGAAAGCATTCTTACTACTTGATATTTGTTTATAGAAATGAAGGTCCACTGGCCCTTTAAATATTTCCTGTTCTGCAGGGTGAATTCCATTGAATAACACTGTTTCTTAAAAAATTAAAATAAAATTTAAGAACTCCCTTCCTGCTAAGCAAGTCAGATCTTCAAGAGCTGGCACCATTTAACCAGAGGCAATACCTAGGAGAAAAGCTAATAAATGTGAAAGTGGCCTGAGATCTTCCTGAACATAATTCAACAAAGGTTTGATAAGGGATTGGTTGATTTATAGCAGCAGTATCTTGACATTTGATAGGGACATACTTCCTCTGTTGTTTGCGCTTCAAATGTACTCTTTCTCTTCCCCCCTGGCAAAGGATATGAACTACTGTTGCTATCAAACAACAGCACAACTTGAGATTGCTACCCCTCAGAGCCATGTTGTCTGAGTTCAGTCACAAAAAGCATCTGATCCCTTGCCAAGTGTTTGAACACAGTTTTATGTGCAATTTAAGGGCTTTTTATGAGCACTGGGCTTAAATTTAATGAGGTTATTGGTAGCAAGTTTTCTGCTAAGACGAGAAGAAAATTTTAGTTGTGCAGTCAAAGGAATTAGTAGATTATTGGGGTGATTTGCCTCAGGTATTGAACAGCTAAATCCAATCCTTCTGAGGGAGAGATGGGGATTCTTCTTTTGCATTTGCTTACATCCTTCAGTTGCCCAATTCTGTAAGGCTGTCAACCAAGGCTGTAAAGATCCAGTCACTTCTGGCAAGTATATGTATCAGCTGGTGAGGGAGAAGACCCAGGCCATTTGCCCATTGGATTGGGTTGTCATTTTGTCCAGAATGGTAGCCTTCTGTGGGGCCTTAGTGCCATCTGGGCCTCAGGACTCCTGCTACCCACTAAACAGCTGTTTGGCAGGGAGACGAAGCATCCTTCACACTGTGAGGCCCAGCAAAAGGCTTGTAGTGTAGGTGGACGAAGTGTTTCAGCTGAGTTAACAGGGAACAGGAATGTACCCCTCTCCTTCCCACTTTGCAAGTCCCAGCAACGCAGGGCTTGCAGTGCAGCTGAGGTGCAGCCTTTTTGCTTAGGAAGAAGAGCACCACACCATGGCTGTGCTTAAGCCCCAGGCTGAGATTTGCAGTGAGGTGGTGGTGGTAGGATTAAAGGATGGCAGAAGCTGCTTTTGGTACATGCCTGTGCTCTTCCGCACCATACTAGTAGGTAGGCTTGTATGCTTGATCAGTGTATGGCTAGCATGTTGTAGGATACAGGACCCAGCTCATGCAAAATGGGCTCTGGACTAGATCAGCGAGAGTAGCAAATTTTCTTAAATTGTTTGGTAACTGCTGGGGATAAGAGAAGTCTAGAAGGCTGCAGAAGCAAGCCGATTTCTAAATACAAACCTTTTTACCTTGAAGGGCTCTATCATTTTTTAAATGTTGGCTCATTTTCCTTCATTATTGTCAGTCAGAAAAATACAAGTAACAACTCTAATTCTATACTTTCTAATTTATCCATATGCTGGTTGATATCTGACATGCAACTGTATGTAGTTCTTTTTGTAGCAAACTTGTGAATGATCTTTCTGAGCTAGCTAGCATCCTGTTTAGTAGAAATTTAGACAACCACATTTTAAAAGGGAGCTAGATGTTGGCTTGCAGTTTTACCAGCATTTAATAGAGAGAGTGGGTATTCAGGAGCTACAAGGATTTTTGACCTACCTTTTCCTTCCATCAGTTATTTTATATGGTTGTATTGTGCAAAGAAATTTTCTTGGGAAATGCCATAGGAGCCATAAAACAAATATTATACACAGTGCAAAAACACATGTATTTTACTGAGGACAGATGATTATATTAAGTTGGCACCTCAGGACCCCAGTTAAGAACTAGGGCCCATTGTGCTAAATGTCATACAGTTGGGTAAGAACAATGAAATCAGCCTTTTCCCTGGAGAGCAATGAATATTAATTCAGCTGCAGACTATTTTGTAGATGAAAGTTTGCTCTGGCTTGTATCAATAATGCTGGACCTGTCAATTCAGACGGACTCTCAAGTGACACCCTGTGTGTCTACGCTGTGCTCTCATTGAAAAAGTAAGTTGTAAGACAATAAATACAACAGCAGATGAAGCACAACTGCTTTCTTCAGAAACTTCTGCTCAGCTTGACATGATTCAGCAGGGAACTGAAGCAAATGAATTATCCGATTGAAATCACTGAAGCTGTTCATGAAGTATGTTGCTGGATTTACCCCTCTTGGTATTAATCATAGCAGATTGGGAAGAGGTGCGAAGGTAACTTAAAAAAACCCCACAAAAAAACCCACTCTGATGAAAGATACATTTTCTGTGTGCTGAGAAAAGCAGATGTCCTTCGGTTACACCTATTAAACCCTGTTGATCTCCATAGGATTTGATGGATTATTATTTATCTGGTGCAAACTTTGACATGTTGTTCCAAACCTTTGGGAAACCTAGGCTAGGTAATAAAATTGATCTTTAAGGGATTAGATTTAACAGAAGAAAAGGAAGAACTCGGGACCCAAACTTAAAAATATAATGAGGCTTCTTTTTGATTCTGTGGGGCTGGAGTTCCAATCTCCTTGCATGCTGAACTCCTAAGGAAGTCTCTTAGAGTTAGGTATGTGTACTATTTACAGCAACAAGCCTACAAGTGAAGCGCTCGACTGCCTGTAGGTATATGGGTAACTGACAGTGTCATTTACAAGATGCAAGCAAGTTTGCAATGCCCTTCTTGGGTGGGAAACAGTTGAACTTTCTTAATTCTGACTTGCAAAGCAGGAGGAGACTTCAATCACTGCAGCTTCATTACTTTTACTAAGTATAATAAGAGTATATTTATTAGTATGCTCAAAGTAGCATTTTGTTAAGTCTGACAAAACTTGTCAAAATACATTAACAAAGTGCTTTTTTCTCTGCTGCAGTGTCCTCTATTTTTCTTTGTTCTGCAAATCAGCAAGACTGGCTATCCCCTGTTGGTTTCCCAGTCATTAGTAAGGTTCTACTGTTGTTATGGAAATCATGTTCACTTATCAATTTAGCACAAAGCAAATGTAAATGCTGAGCTTTGCAGTAAAACGAATTTAAAAATAACACTTCTATGAATTTTTAATTGACCCAAATGAGTTTTTTAAAAGTTCTGTAGAACCTTCATTATATTTTGCTTCACGTCTTGTAAATACCAGGTACTGTGGAATGGTGTGGCTTTACTTCTCTTTTTAAGATGTGTTGAGTTGTAGCAATTTGATTTAGTGTTGTGTTTATTTTATGTTACCAAATAACAGGACAAGCATCACATGTGAGATTTAAAAAATGTTACCTTCACACTGGGGTTTGAGTTGCAAGGAAAAACTTATCCAGATGACTTCTAAAGTGAAACCACACTGATTGGGATAAAGTACAGAAATATTGGAACATGTGCAACCTTTAGTATTTAAGTCTATTTTATGTTAGCAGCCTTAACCTGACCAGTACCTGCTATTGAGAAACAGGGCTACAGCCAGTTTTATATTGGTAGTTCAAGGTTTTTGTCAGATTAACATCTTCCTCGTTCTGTGGCTACTGTTGCCCACTCACAATTGTTTTCCTTTCTATTTAGCTTGAGTAAGATTGTTCTAAATCAGAGCGGGGGGAATCCCTACGTTGTGATCCAAATATGACCCATGACAAGTTTTAATTTGGCTCCTTTCCATTTCCTTGAACCAGCATGAAGAAACATGGGGGATGGATCCATGGGACAAACTCCTGTTATGGACCATTTCTTCCCTTCCTTTGTCTTGGGCACACACCTGTCTGCCTCTTCCCCAGGCTGGGAAAGGGATTAGAAAAAGATATTTAAATTCTCTTTGAGACAACACTTGTGAAATGGTGGAGCTTGTTAACTCAAACTGTTATAGTTCATGCTGTGACACAATTGGACTTGCATGCGTTTCAGAACTATCTTAGATGAAATTCTGGTCGCATTGGGAGGTGTTAGAAAAACATCAGCAGGGCCAAGATTTCATTTTTAATAGTAACTGATGAAGGTCCTCAAGGAGATGGTTAATGCTACCTCTGGATAAATTGTCTTTTATTTATTTTTATTTTTTTTATTTATTTTTTTAGAAACCAACTACAGACTCCACCTGCTTTTTTTAGGCATAAAGCATATATATGATGATTTCAGCAATGTCTTACTAATCCCACCCATACAACCAAACTATTGCTGATTCTGCAGCTAGAGCTCTGTGTTGAAATGTTAGCTGCAAATCCCTGCTGCCTGGCAAAGTCGAATACTATTGTGGATATGAAGAGCTTAAATAATATGGAAAGATTTACAGTGCTTCAGACAAAAACCAGATGCTGTACCCAAAAGACTTGTCAAGCTTCCCTGTTCCTCTGGAAAACCTAAGGGCCTGATCTTCTGATTTTTTTTCCCCCAGCATTGCTGAGAATCTAACACTCTTGTTGGAAATCTTGGGAACTCGGCAACTCTGAAAATTGAGCTCACAGTCCATTTGATTGTCGACATCCCCCTCTTTTTCTTAAGGAATACGGGAGTTTGCCGTTATCTGTATGGCATAACTCCCCTAGAAGATCCACCAATTAGCTGGACATAAAATTCCACTGATTTTCTTTTCTATTTTCCTTCTTAGTTCCCATTATCTCTCACCATAAAATCCAAAAGTCTTGCCTCCCAGGACAGTCTAGTATAGGAGAACATTGTTTAATTTAAATTGTATTATTTTTACTAAAGATAACATCCTTTTTGAATTACTGAAGTATTTTAGTAGTAAATCTGTGCTGCTAAAAAGAGCAATGGATGTTCCTTATTCATAGTACTGTGCCTTATTATTTTTACCAGCCTGCATTTTTTTCAGTGCAATCAAGTTACTATTCAGGGTTTCTTATACATTGCAAATGTTCATACTAAATGTTGGTATGTCTGCAATACTTTACAGGTTAGCTTTTTATTATTGTAAATATTGGGGTGAGCTGTAGTAATCTGCTACACATTGTAGAAAACCCTAAAACTGCATGGGAGTTAATTGCTTTTCTTTCTGTGAAACAGTGTTTTTTAAATGAGTCGGTTTTCAACCATGTACTTATATGTAATGGGCAAGTATTTCCTAAACTTGTACTTCAGATTTCTTTTTTTAAAAAATAAAATAAAATAATGAAGACAGGTTTTTTAGCAAGAGGCTGTGTAAATTCTTAAAAGAGATAGTTGACTTTGTAAAGCACCGGGTACCTCACTGGCGCTATATAAATGCTTATTATAATAATTATAATAATAATCTTTCCAGATGGTGTAACATCAGGTTGGGGAACTTCTGAGCCATGGCCAGTTTTTATTTGGGCCCTCTCCAACGTTTGGATCTGGCCTTTCAAGCACTGAAAGAGTGAGCTTGGGGAAGAGAGCATGCCATAGATCTATGATCTGGACCCTTCTCTTCCTCCTTCCATCCTGAGCGCACCCCATGCCTAACTCCAAAGTGGCTCATTGACCACCTTCTAATTTATAAAGTGGTCTATGGGAGCTAAAAGATTTCCCAGTCCTGATGTAAAACAATTAGCAGTGCATTTTATGCTTTGTGGCACCAAACTATTTGGCAGTTTTTAATTATTATTTTTTAAAGTCAGTTGCAAGAGATTCTTATGTTGTAAAATGTGTATGAAGGAGGGAATAAAGGAATAGAAAAATGATGTATTGAAATGCCTAGTTCTAGTAGGCATTGCAAGCACCATGGTTAAACGTATTAATTTCTTAGTTGGCTGTAGTCTTGTTAGAAAAAGGGATTAAGCTCATGCCCTAAGGTTATGCTTATAATTGATAAAGGGTTAATAAATCATTAATGGATATTTTGGTTAATCAGTTTCTATGGAGTCCAATGGGTCAACAAGTTCCTTATTTAAAAAAAAACTTGTAACGATCTAGAACACCATACATATTAATCTGTCTAAAACCAAGCAGCCAGTCTCCCATCTATCTGTGACTTCAGCATGCTTAGAACTCCTAGCTGTGTTAGGTTTATAAACTTGGTAAAACATTACTTTAATATAAAGTGTGTCTGGAATGAATCTACCCACTCCTTGAGTCTGAACTGGAAAATATTCATCTACACTATAGATTTCATATCTGCAGTGGGTGAAATCCTGGCACTGCTTGAAGCTGATGGCAAAACTCCTTTGATTGGAGTCAGTGGGGCCAGCATGACAGTCTCGTCCACGGTTGCTCTCTTTGAAACATTAGAAACGTGCTGTGCACTGCTAGGATTTCAGTGCTCTCCTGCTGAACGTGACCAACTTGACAAATGTTCTTTTAATTCAGCATTTCTGTGATTGGCCATCACAAAGTTTTGCCATAGCATTCATAAATTGTCAGTGTTTTAAACTTAACCTCCAGCAGTTGTTGGGGTTTTTTTTTTTGTTTTTTTTTTTTAAAATAGACTCCTTTTTAGAAGAGGGGATCCAGCAATAGCCACTTAGGAAAGAGTGTCTTTTAATAGAAGCCTGCATCTGTGTACAGTAGGTTACCCATTTAGACAGTCACGTAGTTTGAAGTTGAAGTCATGTGCAATTAAAAAGCCTTTGCAGTTGAAGCGCACAGGATTACACGTGCCGTATGCTCCATAAAAAAGCAGTTAATCTCCATGAAATCAGCCCCTGCAAATAATTAACCAGTTTAACCAACTGAGCTAAAGCTGGGAAGTTCGTCAGTTTTCTAATGATTGATTTAAACTTCTTGCAAACATGCTGGACAAGATGGAATCCTGGCTTTGTTAAAGCCCTCCGGGAGTTTTGCCATTGACTTCAATGGAACCAGAGATTGTGTTTTCCTTCACATTTCCACATAGCATTTTTATTTTAGATTTTAAAAACTGCTTATAATTCCAACCTTGTTGGAAAACAACAGACTAGAATTTGGCTACTATATCAGTCCCAAATGTTGTTTTATATTTATACCCAATCCTATCCCAGAAGGAGCTCAGGGTGTCTTACAGTCATGTAAAAATCCACACACTCAGTCAAAATACATATGAAACAAAATGCCATCCTTCTCCATGTCCTCCCATCTCAGCCACTCCTCTACCTCTTGCCTGGAGGAGTCTGCATCATTCTCCAAGCCTAGCCACTGCCACCCTTTCTCACGGAGGGACTGTGGCTAACCCCAAAATCTTACCATCCTGTTTCTCACCTGGTGGAATCTAGCCCTGCTCTTCCCACCCAGGCCATCCCTCTCCTTCCCAACCTTCAAGGAATTAAAAGAGAAATTAACCTTCCTTTTCTCCAGGAGTTGTGGAAGTCCCACCGCATGTTCCCCTTAAAAACATTACAAATAACTTTTTATTTTAAAAAGTTAAAAAAAGACAAGAAACAAGAAAGGTAGTTGAAGATCCCTTTTATTGGATCTTCTATTAGTAAGTGTGGGCAAGCTTTTGAACATCAGAGAATTCTTCCTCAGGCAAGAATAAAGGTCAGAAGAACTGAAACCGAGCTAAATGCAGGCAAGGTTTGATCAGCATATGATCTCTCGGCCCTTGTCCTAAAGGAGAAACGACCACTCATATGAGTTATTTGCATAGCCAGTCCGTGGTGGAAGAAGTGCATGGAGTCTGTCTGAGCGGGCGCTATGGCCCCCCAGGGAGCTGCCCATTAGAATCCCTCCCCACTGACTCCACATGCGTGGGCGTTCTGCAGTCGTGCCACTCAGCAGCCATGGACGCACACCCCTTGCTCATTTAAAAACACCCTTTGTCAGCCAATGGGAACCTATTAATGGAAGCTATGTCATTGGGTGTTTTTGGACAAACGCCTCCCCACTCGTTACCCACACATCACGCATGTTGCAGGGCCACATTGGCGCCATGTGCAGCCCTACAACATACATGATGGGTGGGTGATGAGTGGGTAATGGGTGGGGAGGCACTTGTTTATAATCGTCTATTGACTTTACTGGTGTCAGGATTCCACCCACAGTGCTTCAAAAACCAGAAGATGACGGACACTAGGAGAATTTTTCATTGCAGTTTCCTTGGATGAAAACATTTTATTTGAAAGGTGCAAAATTGTTCATGTTGCTTAATTCAAATTCATCCAACCAAGATGTTGAAAATATCATGATGTTGACTTTTTCAAGGGGGTCCTAAATTTTCCTGGAATCAAAGTTTCTGCCAAATTTCAGGTGCCATTTTCATTTCTCAGATTTTTAAAACAAATTACACTTTTTCTTGGAAAAATATTACTTTTTTGGCCAGCTCTTCCTGAAACTCTTAATGGGTGTTACCAGATGCAATCATAGCTATTCAATTTTGGCTGTAAACATAGTCCCCTGTTATGGCTATGTAACTGGTGATATGTTCAACACAAGTTGGTTCTTGGTCATGGATGAGGACAACATGAGTTTTCTGCCAGCATGTACCTGCTGTTCTGTCTAGATATGTGTATTGCCCCATTTCTGGTCTGTGCTCATCCAAGAGACCATACAGACATGGTTTGGGGAGGAGGGATGCTGCCGAGCCCCTCTGGCTCCTGTCTATCAGTGGGACTTTACAGGAAAATAATTGCTGGATAAAATTGAACTGAAATATTTGCAAATAGGGAGTGTCTTTAGAAAAGCACCTCCCCACCCATCATGCATGTTGCAGCCTCATCAGCACCCTCTGCAGCCCTGCAACATTGCATGATGGGTGGGAAGGTGTTTGTCTAAAAATACCCAGATTTACTCCTTGGTGGTGCTGCTGTCACAGAAGGGGGTTGAAACTAGTGGGCTAAAGTAGGTTGCATTGCAGTTCATGAGAATGACAAAGGAAACAGTTGGGGATAAGACAGAGGCGAGTCCTCCCCTATAACTACACCAGCATTTTTTTCTCATGAGCACTTTATGAAATGATGCTGATGGAGGGGGTGGAGACAGTTGCAAGCCAAGGGGAGCAAAGGGAAGTGATAGGAGACAATCCTGGAGCTGGTCCAACATGCAGCTGCAGTAACGCTTGTGCGAATGGCTACGTGATTACATCACCAGATTCAACATGAGGGCTTTGCAGTGCATTTATTGTTCTGTCTGGTAACACTCAATGTTGGTTGTGTACGAGCTGAACCAGAGTTGGCTATGGCAGGAGATGTTTGTACAACTCTCTAGCGGGGGCAAGGACTATATGTTTTCATCACAAATGTCCTAGAATGCTTCAAAGGTGACAAACGATTGGGGACTAATATACCATGCTCCTACTGCTGAGTGGGAATTTTCTGACAGTATTTTCGGTCGGCATTAGTTGTTGCTTACAGCTGGAACCAAAAATATAGATTTCTATGTTAAAGGAACAGGGCAGTGGGTGACCTTGATTTCTGCATGTACCAATCTCCTGCGAAGGAAAGCAACATGTTGGAGTCTAGATTCTCTGTTTATCTGAGAATTGTATCTGTAGTTGCAATGGTTTAAATATCAGCAAATGAAGGAGACCTGGCTTTTATATGAAGTGAACAGGGTCAGCCCTAGTTCTTTTGCCTCCTCTCCACCCCTATGTGTGGCCAAATCTAGGTCTATTTATGGAGGGGTTCAGGGGAGGGGGCACACTTTGGTCTTGTTCTGCAAGTGTGGTGGCTGCTGCTTCTCTGATAGTCGGAGGCGGTTTTTAACCCAGACGCTACCACACGTGCCCACCTATTAACCACGCATCCAACTGCTCATTTGAAGGTGGTGTGGGGGGATGTGCACTCTTGTGAGCCACACATCACCCACCCATGACCACTCATGGGGTACTGCTGAAAAATCTAGTGTATGCCATGCAGGGCAAGCCAAAAGAGTGTGTGGGGACAGGCACCCACGCATCCCCTACCCATATAACCAGGGCACCCACCCATGCCAGCAGACAGGTCCACATCTGGCTGCCTCTCCAGTTCAGCCCACAGCCTTGCCAGGAGCTTTCTGGGGAGCTTTTAAAGGACACGTGTGTAAAATACACCACCATGGTGGCTCAAAGCACAACAGATCCCCCTTGCAACACACAAGAGAAGAACCAATGCCATGGAGGACAGCAGCTTCCTGTGTGTCCTCCCAAGTATGCACCTCCTTTGTTACCTGGGACTGCCAGCAGCTGTACTGGCTCCTGGGCAGGAAGGGGTTACTGACTGCTGCAGCTTCATGTTTCCATGGCATCTGGGGCTGTGTCTCATGGCAGAGGGTGGGCAGTTGGGGGTGGGGGTGTTACCAGGTGGGAGGGAGAGGGAGAATGGCTGCCCATATGAGTTGTTTGTACGGTGGTCTGTGATGGCGGGAGTGCATGGAGGCTGCCTAAGAGGGTGCGGTGACTAACCTGGGAGTCACCCATTAGAATCCCTCCCCACTCATTCGCTGTGCCACTCAGCGGGCATGGACACCTCCTCAACCCTTGCTCATTTAAACTCAACTCAGTTGCCTGCAGACAGACTGTTGCTGCTGGGATGGGACCTCAGGGGTCACCTTGGCCGTGCCTGTGTGCTAGAACTGTGTGACGTGAGGCCACAGTCCACCTCAGCATGTCCAGCGGTGCCCCAAGAGTAAGGTTACCATTTCCTGTGGGACAGATAGGCTGTCATGTCCTTTACTGACACAAGCTCGCCACTTAATAGAATGTCGGGGTGTTCCACAGAGATGGGTCCATGTCAGAAAAGAACTGGGAAATTCCCCACAGCCCAGCCTCTTTCTGGCATGGACGCCCCCCCACCCCCCGCTGCTCTTTAAAGCCCTGATTTCTTTGGGTTACCAGAAAAATCAGGCAACCCTTCCAAGGGGGTTGTGTATCCAGGTAGAACCTGACAGCACACTACTCTCCACAGCGCCTCACTAGGCAGAAGGTGGAGTGCTGTGGGACTGAAGGAACTGGCGTGTGAGGCTACTGTACTGGCAGCATGAGAAGCTGGTGTCATGGCTGCAGCAGGGCTGTGTTTAGGGTGGCCATTAAGAATACAAGGTGCAGGGCTACACTGGAACCAATGCAGCCCTGCACCATGAATTTTTCATAAGTATCCTCTTTTAAAGGGGAGGTATGGCCACCCTAGCTGTGCTGGGCATCTCAGGAGGTACTGGGGAATGCTGGTACTGCACTGGGGGGGGGGATTGGCTGTCTCGGTGGATAAATTATTACATTTCTTGCTCACATAATCTGAGTGGATGTGAGTGTTGCTTTACTTTGTCATACTACAAAAAAAAAAAAGGCGCTTCAATTTCCTAACAGGACAAAAACTGCATGGAAAGATGCTCCGGAATGGATTTCCTTCTGTGCAGCTCTGCACTCTTTGGACAAATGCTCATTGCTCCCAGCGTCGCCACCACCTCCCCGGTGTATATACAAAGGTAATAAATGGCAGAGCACCGCCACTCACTGTACATAGCTGCAGCCAGTTGTGAGCAAAGACTCTGCAGAGCCTGATCTTATAAGGCGCAGAACTGCAGCAAGGGCATGCCGGAACCCACAGGCAAGACTCTCTGATGATGCAAGGCTGCAGAAAAGGGGTTACCGGGTCTGCTTCAGCCAGAGATTTATGTGCCTTTTCCCTGACGTGTGCCCTCCCTTCGTCTGCAAGAACGCCGTGTTTCTGGAGGAGACATTTTGGTCCAAGATGCTCACAGATATAATCTGCCAATTCCTAGCTGCTGAAAACAGCTCTTTGGGTGGTGAATGTTATCTCCTTCCTCTTAACCATGTAGGGACTTGCATTCCTGCTCCCAACAGCTCTGAAAAAGCATGTGTCCGCTGGCTTGAAAAGCTTAGGAGGAGATTGCAGAGAAGTGAAATGGTCTGGAGTAAAGGGAGGAAGTATTTCCCACCCCGAGGCAGATTAAAGACTTCTTTGGCCCTGGACCCAAAAAGCATTGCTCTGACCACCACCCTCACTAGTCTTGCTGTCAGGGGACTCCCGGCTCTGGTGATGGGGAGTGGCTCGCCTCTTGTTGCCCGGCAATGGGCTAATAGACGCGGCCATGGAGCACGCCGCAGAGGTCAGGGCAGGAGTGCAGGGCGACCCGGTGCTCACAGGAGACGGAGTTCCCTGTCATGACGCAGGGCGTGTTTGTGGAGGCACGTAGTGGCCCCGCCCCGAACACAGCAGGGTAATCACTACAGGGGCCTATAAAAGGTCCCGGTGGGGCCGAGAGCCGCTGGCTGTAATCAGTCTTGAGAAACTGGCCCCTTGTGTGCGTGGAGCTTACCTTATCTGGAGAACCTGAAAGAGAGAGAGAGTGGATTTCTGTCTGTGTTCCCCCCTACCCTGGAGTGAGTGTGGTGAGTGACTGTGCATTTGTACCCTAGTGTTTGTGATTTGTGTTGTCTGGTAGTTTGAGAGTTGCACTTTGTGGTTCCCTTCCCCTCCCCCTTGCTTGTCTTCGTAGCTAGGTTTCCCCGCCGCCTCACCTCCCGCCTGAGTGAACGCCCTGTCCCACCTCATTCCCTCCTGTTCCTCAGCCCCCTTCTCCTCTCCCTTTGGGGCTCCGCCCTTCCCCTTTCTCTTCACATTAGGTCACGGTTACCTGGACCCTGTGATCCCCCTTGCACGTGTGAATCCCTTGTCTATTGTCATTTTCCCTGGAGCAATTGCCTTTCTCTCTGAGCCTCCCGATGATGAGCCGGGTTGCCCTCTAAGTAGGAGGGAAAGCCCAACTAAGACCCTGTCAGTGGGAAGGGGAAAGGAGGGGGGAAACCCACACACCCTGTACAAACACACCGCTCTGAAGGTTACGGAGGGGTCCCAGTTGCCCGTCAGGATAGAGTGTGGGCCACTCAGTATGCTTTCGCACCAAGAGTATAGGCCCCTATCATCATAGGGCTCAGAGCTCTCACCTAACTCTAGGTCCACACACGCTCTTCCACACCAGGGGGGGAAGGTACAGCCTTCGTGGGGAAGGAATGTGGGGGGAGCCAGGGGAAGGGACCCAGGTAAAGGGAACAATATGGGTCAAGAACAGTCACACTCCAACGGAGGAGATGGTACCCCAGGGAAGGGGGGGGGCAGCTGGCACACTGGCCCGAAGGCCCTTTCACCCGCCTTGCTGACCAGGAAATGCAGGGAAAGGATGACACACACTCTAGCACAATATACCTTTGAAATAGTCACGCAGGGGAGGAAGGAAAGGGAGAAGGGAGGCAAGGAAGCAGTCCAGGACAAAATCACAACAGGAACACTCTAGTCAATTGCACTTATCTCTCAATGGGGGCCAGTCTCTCCACAAGCGTCTGCTCTGATCACCGGCAGGGAGCTTACTGTGCCCCTGCCTGATAAGGGGCCAGCTCCGCCCCCTGCGTGCGTGCAGAGTCGTTCAGAGCGACGCGGGGGGGGGCGTGGCCCAGCCTGAGTGTCTCCAGCTGATCTCCGCAGCCGCTCAGAGCGGCTCTGCGGGGGGCGTGGCTCCGCTGTCTCCCGTGCCCTGCCGGCTGCCTGTGTTGAGCTGGGGTCAGGCTGTTGCCTCGTGTCCAGGTTTGTGGGGGCCCTAGGGCTCAGGGTTTGCTGGTATGAACGCCGCTGGCGGCGGCGGCGGGTGACAGACCCTGAGGGACCTTCTTTCCTCAATAGAGCAATTGCAGAGAGATAAGGCCGCCCCATTTGTGTGTCCCTGTTTCCTGGTGTTTGTCTCTATTTCACATCTCTTCCAGCACCTCCTAAGTACGTACCCCTATTCCCACCCCTACGGTGACACCTGCGCCCCTCCCCACTCTCTCTATGGCAGCGATTGACCAGCAGTCAACAGGGTGCTTGCTGATTGCTGCCTGCTCTAACTGAGCTATGCCAACAGAATGATAGCACCACACCACGGGTAGCTTCTAAACAGGCATGGCCCTCTGTTTCCGCAGGGGCTAGGCTAGGCTGGGCCCCATGGGGCCAAGTCATTAACTGCTGCTGCTGCAGGAGCAGCAGCAGCAGCATGTTATTAAAGGCAAAGCACGTTTCTTGGATTGCTCTTAAATGGGCAAAATGTTGAAAGGCTAAATGACATTTGTTGATTATGCTCGCCAGTTACCAGAGCAACCAAGTCTCCTGTGTCAGGGCTATAACTGATCAGCAGTTGGGAGCAAGAAGCACTGCTGCTTGCCTAGGAGATATTATTACACAGCAAGGGTGGGCAGGGGGAGAATGGGGCGCCCTCCACCGAAGCATCTAGCCCTGACTTTTTGTAGCGAACAGGGTACTGGATCTGATGAACGTCTATGGATTTATGCGATGGTTAGTGACAGCTCTTATTCAGGCACAACATCCTTCCAGTACTGTTCTTTCCATAACACCCCAAGTCTTTCCAGCTTAGTGTATGCACATGTGCCTGTGTATATGCTAGCAGCAGGGCTGGCCTTAGGGCAGGGTCAGCAGGGCCATGGCCTCAGACCTTGTAATCTTTAGGACCCATGCAGTCATCACAGGGCCCTGCAGGCAGCATCAGGTCTTGGTGGCACCCCTGAGGCTGCTCTGTGTTTCGTTGAATACCTATTTCAGATATTGTGGGTCACTTATTTTGGCTGTTTTTAATATTTCAGTTATTTGGTTTGAGTTATTTTGGTTATTTCCTATCATCATTATTAGCGCTATTGAGCACGTGTTGAAGCTGAAACAAAGTATTTGAAATACTGAAATAACCAAAATAAGCATAACAATGAAATAAGTGAAATAACTGAAATGGACTCCCCAAATAAACAGATATGCAACTACCCATTTTGGTTGCAGGTATTATTTGAGTATTCCAATAGATGTCAATTCTAAAAATACAAATACAAAATCCGGTATTCATTTCAGCTCTATTTCATTGTGCTAAAAAGGTAAAGGGCAGACTGGACTAATAAGATGGCTCTTGTGTAAACTTAAATCTAGTGAAAACATCCATTGCAAAGTCTGGAAATACGTGTCTATCTTCCCTCTAGCTATTCTGCTCTGTTTGGTTCCATTTGCACTTTTAAAAGCTGCCCGCAGCATTAGAAGGTGACGGTGATGCATGACATAAATGAAATGAATGATATTTGAGCCCTGGATGTCTGACATCATGCCATCAAATGGGAAAGGTCACATCCGTAATTTACACCTGTGGTTTTCTGCTCTCAACCTGTCAGTAAGTGGACCATAAACAAAGGCATGCAAGTGGAGATCAGCCTTTTTGCGAAAACTGGTTGTAGATTTCTCATGGAATCTTCCTTCACAGTTGTTAACACTGCACAGTGATCATCTAAGAGTGATGAACCCCTGGAGTGGGTTGGGTTTTAACGCTGTACCATTCACCCACTGTCTCCTGAAATGGAATAGCGACAGCACCTCCCCTGAGGTTGGGGACTCCATTCAGGTATTCATTCCTGAAGTGTGTTCACGTATCCTAAATATCCCTTCTAACTTGTGCTCACTGTTCCCCCACTGCCTGCGCTCTCTGCTCATGGAGCACGAGCCTTTTTTTGATTCCCTTTCTTTGTTGTTTCATTTTGGCAACGGAAATGAATTTGTGTCCTCGTTTATTGAAGTGAATATTTGTTAAATGAATACAACAAAGCAAAATTCTTTTCAGCACTCATGGTTACAGCTTCCTGGCACCTGTTTGTTGTTTGATGTCTGATTCCACAGTCCCTGAATTGGAGCCCCATGGGGCCTGGAGTCAGATGAGAGGGGCAGTTCACACCTCTCAGGGCTGTTGTTGCAGGCTGCCTGCAAATTCAGGCAGGTGTTCTTTGGGTTTACGTTCGATTCACATTTTAGAGGTTATCTCCTCAGCCAGAAAGGCTAGAAAAAATGTAGCTGTAAGAAATGGAGAAAAGGAGAGGGTGGTGCTGACCTCCAAATTTCTTTAAAACTCCTCCCTCCCAGCTGGCTTCTACCTGAGTCTGTGGGTTGGGCAGGGAGGCCAAGCTGATGCTAGTTGCTACTTGCTAGTATCACTGGTGCCAATCAGTTCAAGTCCAGTGGCCTGGTCAGTGACAGATTCAGTTCAACAATGGAGCAGTAGAGAAACATCCATGTAACATAACAGTGAGCTCCTGATTTTTATAAGACCCTACCAATCAACTGGAAGCCACTGGGGGGCTATGAAAACACAGTGCTCGATGCCTCTGAAAAATTAGGAAAGAACCCAGAGGACTGGTAGCCCAATATAGAACTTTCAGCCCCAATTTCAGGACTCCAGCTGAAGCCTTGATTTCCCCAGGTTATGCAGGCCTGCTGGGTAATCCAGGGTATTTTTTTCAGGGGGACAAGAGGGTGTGGCCATGTTGTTGGAAGGAAGAGACTGTCCTGCCCTGTCCCTTGTGGAGTGTCATTATGCTTCAAATGGGGCATAGCCATGCCAGAAAGTGCTGGGAAAGTGTGGCCCCACCCCCGATGGGCAACCCTAGTTCTAAATAATAGTACTACACAAATGTGGCCATAGTGTGGAGAAACCCTGCTCTCTGTCTGCAAAATCCCTGATGCCTCTAGAGTACATCAGTATATAGTAGGTGCAGGTGGCTCTAGTGCCAGAATCCAATCACCGACTGTCCTTCAGCATGGTCAGTAACACGTATGCTCTGCTAATAAGCCAGCATCATGCTTGAAATATATTTCTGCCAACAGGAGGGGCTTTTTTTTTTTTTTTTTTTAAAAGCACACAACTTTCCACTACTCTGGTGCTGGCAATGGTAGCCAATTTTCTGTACTGCCCTCCCACTGATCTCTTTCCCCTGGCCTAGAAACAGCCACATCCAGGATTGCTTGTACCTGATTTGATGTCTGCAGTACAGACCAATGCATTATTTAATGGGGATTACTGCCCACTAGAGAGTTAGCTGAGCCTCCAAATGCAGCCTGCATTAGGCTAAAGATGGCAGAAATCTGGCCAGGTTTGCTGACCCCATGAGATTTTAACCATGGATGGGGGCGGGGGTTTGACACATGACATTTTAGGGCTGCTCAGTCCAAAGCAGAACCTCTCACTTTGCTTCAATGTAAATTTAGTGAAGATTACGTTAAATACACACAGGGAGGCTACTGTAGGGCAACTGTCCTTTCTCCCAGAGTAGATTGGGAACTATTTTCTCTTGGGGAAAATGGCCAGTTCTCCAGCTTTGGATCGAGGGTAAGTCTTGACCCCATAGAAGTGACTACAGCTACTGTAGTTTAAAGACATCCTGATTTGTTGTGATTTGTACAATTTGTACTCTCTGGACCAAGGTTACTATTCTGTGTCCCTCTGGTATTGGAATTCCTCAAAAGCTTGGAGAAAATATTGGCAGCTGTAATTAGGGTGGCCATACCTCCCCTTTAAAAGAGGACACATTAAAAATACATGGTGCAGGGCTACACTGGAACCAATGCAGCCCTGCCACCCTAAAGTTCTATCTACTCCCACATTTAGCAGGAAATGTATAAAGGCTAGTGGAGAACAGAATGGTTTTCTCCATGGTGGATGCACTGGCAGCAATGGTGGCTCTGCAAAGGCAGCAAGGGAAGGTCAGTGCCACATTCAATGGCCTAGGGTGCTGGTCAGGCCCAGGCCAACACTGTGCTAACTGACCCCTGTGTATGGGGATGGGGGGTTCCCTAGGCTGGGGAACAGTGCAATGGTTAATCCGGCCCAGGCCACTGTAGATGCAGAAGCAGTATGAGTGCTGGGCATTAGCTGGTTGATCAGCTGACTCTCTGCCGCAGGCCTGCCCAGCCCTCGGCTAAAAACAATGTCTGCTGCATCCGTTTCATGCCTTGTTGCTTTCTGTAGCAAGAGCCTTTCAGTCATCTGAGGATGGGCATTCAACTCTCTGCGTTGTGTTTGGCGTCCTGGTTGCTGAGCAACTGAGCTGGGGCAAGGGAGAGACAATCAAATTGGGAGCTTCTCTCCTGTTTGCATTTCCCAAAAGGCCGGAACGATGCCCTGTGTCTCTGAGTGTTTTGTCCTTCAGTAGCGTGCTTGACTGCTCTCTTAAGGTTCAGTTCTGAAGCTTTTTCTTATTAGGGTTGATGCTTCTCTGAGTTTCACTTGAGACTCTGGGTTTTGACCCAGATCTTCCAGGGGTGGGGGTGGGGGCATGAGTCTTGCTTTCTCCAGGTCATCCAGGTGTGTCTGTGGCTAAGTAGGCCTAAGAGTGGGTAGGAAGTCTCAGTTTCTCTGTTTCAGCCAGGCACATCCCTGGTAACCTGAAGAAATTGGGGCTTCTGGGGGCGGTGGGGCAGCCGCATCAGAAAGAGGGTGTGAGATAAAGATCAGGAAACCAACATACATAACACACATGAAACATACATGTAAATTGTCACGGGTTTGAGGTCCAGCACTCCACTTTCCTGTGGTGGGAGACTCAGTTTCCCTCACTTGCAGCCCACCTGAACCAGTTCTCTCTCTAGCTGGTTCAGTTTTGATATCAGCACTGCATGTTAATATTTTGTAGCCATGTTAGGTGTCATACTGATCAGAATTCAGAGAAGAATAACCATGATGAAATACTGAATGGAAATTGTATATGTAAGAAATATGAAATGAGAATACATTGTGAGTATGTAACTGAAAGGAAATTCAAAAACAGACTGTGAGCCCAAAGAGGACAGCCACTCCGTCTGAGAGAGACAGGATGAATCCACAAAAATGATTAACAACTCAATAGGGGTGTCACTGCCAAAAGCCTTTGCATATGTGACTCAAGACACCAAGTCTAGGAAAACTCTGGAAGAACTGAGAAAGGTATTTAAGAGCCATCAACAGCCAAAGGGGAGAGATTCAATAATCCTGGAACTGACCAACTCTGAAACTGTCAGTAAGAAGCTGTGCCCAGCTCTCAATATCAAGGGGCTGTGAAGGAAAGCCTTTGACTGAACTGACTTTTTAAGCATACAACTTCATAGGGCAAGGTTAGCTTAGAACTCACCTAGTAAGGTAGAATTGTGTTATCTTTATATATATATTTGGTTTATTGCACTCTTGACATAATCTTGCACGGTATCTTAATCTTGATTCACAAATTAAAATTCTTTTAACTAAACCTGATGTGCTTGTGAGGATCCTGACATTGGGAGTGACACAGTTGAGGGAATTTCTGAGTTAAGGGGGATTTTATGTCCCATTTCTGACACGGCCCTGCCCTATAGAGCATCGTTACGCCTCACAAGGGGTGAGGTTACACGAGAAAGGAATGTGACCGCTCCTTTGCCCAGCATTTTTTCCAACATGGCCTGGCCCACTACAGAGCATCCAAGAAAGCCCTTTTGTCCCTCCCCTGCCAATGCATCCCAGCCCCTTCTGAGTGAAAGCCTGGAAGGAGCTGGTAACTCAAATACTTTTATTTATGGCTCCCCACCCCCCCAAATGGAAGACAATGCAAGCACAGAATCTACAGGAAATGTCCCAACTGCTTTTGGAGTGAAGTTGAATTTCAATACGCAGTGCGCTTGTTTCTTACCACTCACCTGTGCAGCAGGGCTTGTAGTGAGGGTAAGGCAGGGGATGCTTGACAAGCTTAACAGTATATACTACAATCTTTTAACTACATGTTGCCAAAAAATGATGAATTCACTCAAAGATACTAATATTTTTAGTTGAGAACCTTGTCTCACCTTCAGGCCACTTTGAAAGTTAGTGCAAGCACTCCACTCTACTCACTTTCTCTCTCTCTCTGCTCTTTCACACCAGGATAGTTATGGGAGGGGGGAGTTTCACCAGTACACACTGCGAATTCCAAGACCCAAACAGAAGTTTCCAAGTACACAAGACATGTAACACTTAGCTTCACACAAGCGGCTGGTTTCCTCTTCCAACCAGCCCCGCCCCTTCAGTGTCTCCCAGCATTGCTAGGTCGCGGGGGATGCAGCGCAGCGGCGGTGCTGCCGCCGCTTCCCCAGGTTAACAGGGCCATGGGATCCACAGGACTGGAGAGAGCACACTTCTGGCTTGCGCTCCAAGCCCCTTGCTGCCTCCGCAGTCGCCCCTGGTGTGGGGCTATGACAGTGCCCCCCCCGTAAGCTCCCCGGCCAAGGGCCCATGCGGGGCCAGGCCGAGAGGGGTGGCAGAGATGGAATGAGTGGACCAGACGAGGGGCAGAGACTCGGGTGGCCGGTTCCCAGGAACAATCATTAGGGCCATATCCTACCCAGTCAATTAAATATTGCAGGTGGCCGTGGCACAGCCGAGAGTCTAGGATGGCCTTTACTTCGTATTCAGGGTCAGGAGAGGTGTCAGGGTCCGGGTCTGTTGTAGGATCTGAGGGGTTGTCTGGCGGGGAATGAGCTGGCTTCAACAGGGAGACGTGGAAGGTGGGATGGATGCGGAAGTGTGTGTGGGGTAATTGAATGGTATAGGTGATGTCATTAACCTGGCGAAGGATAGGGTATGGTCCTATGTATCGGACATTGAGTTTTGACAAGGATCGAACAGATGGGTAATGTCGTCGGTTGATCCATATGTAATCTCCCGGGTGAAACACGGGAGCAGTTTAGTGATGCTTGTCGGCCACCGTTTTGTAGCATTGGCATGCTTGTTCCAAGGTGAGATTGACTATGTGCTGGGCTTCCTGAATGTGATGAACAAGAGTGCCTGCTGCTGGAACTTGGACCGATGGATGGTCGATTATGCCAATCTGTGGATGGAATCCTGTGGAGACGTAAAACGGGTAGTTTCCGAGAGAAGCGTTGGGTGCGTTGTTATACGCGAACTCAGCGAGGGGTAACCAATTGTACCAATCGTCCTGAAGGTAATTAATGTAGCAGCGCAGGTACTGCTTAAAAGTTTGATTGACATGTTCCACTTGTCCATTGGCTTGCGAGTGGTAGGCAGTGGTTGGTTTCAGTGCAACGTGTAAGGCGCGGAAGGCCTTCCAAAAGCAGGTGATAAATTGAGACCCCCTGTCACTAATGATTTCCAGTGGCCATCCATGGAGTTTCATGACATGCCGGATATACAACAATGCTGTGCGTCGAGCCAAAGGCAGGCCCTTGCATGCCACAATATGGGCCATCTTGGTGAAATGGCCCACAATAACCAGGACCATCGTGTAGTTTCGAGAGGGGGGTAATTCAACGATAAAGTCCAACCCCACATGTTGCCATGGTCCTTGTGGAAGGGGAGCTAGTTTCAGGAGACCAGTGGGTGGTTTCCTGGGAATCTTGGTACGTGCACAAATGGAGCACTTCTGTACATGTCGATGCACGCCCTCCATGACTGTTGGCCACCAGAAGGAACGTTGGACTATCTGCAATGTACACTGGGCCCCCGGGTGCCCTGCTAAGGGGGCCTTGTGATGCACCTAAAGAATTTTGGGGCGGCAAACAGGAGGCACCACGAGTAGTCCATCCTTGCCTTGGGGCTCATCCTTCCCATTTCCTGGATGGTCTTCGGCTGCGACCGCATCTTGTAATTGTTGTAACTGGCCATACATAGAGGCAAAGATCTGGTGCTCAAGGATGGGGCCCTGCGGTTTCTCTTTGCTTTCGTGGCCTTCATGATATCGCGAGAGGGCATCTGCAAGGGTGTTCAGACGACCTGGATGATACTGAATTGAGAAGTTGAAACGGGCAAAAAATACTGCCCACCAGGCATGGCGGGCATTTGCAAGTTGTGTAGTTTATAAAAACGTGAGTTTTTATGGTCGCTAATTATGGTCACTGAGTACCTTGAGCCTTCCAAGTAGTGCCGTCAGGTGGTGAAGGCTGCCTTAACAGCTAATAATTCCCTCTCAAAGATGGTGTACTTCCACTTGGTTGGGCTTAGTTGCCAGGAATAATAGGCACAAGGAAGCGGTGGGGGGGAGCGTCCCTTCCTTCTTGTATGAGGACTGCCCCAATCACGCCACTTGATGCATCTGACTCCACATAAAAGGGTTTGTTAAAGTCCAGGTGCTGTAAGAGGGGTGCGGAGGTAAATGCCCTTTTTAAATAGGTGAAACTATGTTGTTGCTTTGGCACCCATAAGTATGCACAATTTTTCTTACGTAGCTCCGTCAAGGGGAGGGTGACCTCAGCGTAGTTGCGTATGTAATGTCTATAGTCATTTGTGTTTCCCAAGAAGTGTTGCAGGGGTTTCACTGCCTTTGGGACCGGCCAGCGTTGTAAGGCCTCAATCTTTCGTTGATCCATTTCAATTCCTGCAGAGCTGATAACAAACCCTAGGAATTCCACCGTGGTTAGGTGGAAGGCACATTTTTCTTCCTTGCAGTATAGTTTGTGTGTTTGTAGGTGCTGCTATACTAGATGGACGTGATGAACATGCTGCTCCAGGGTCAGAGAATAAATCAAAATATCGTCAAGATATGCTATGATGAAAACGTCCAGGAATTCCCGAAGGACATTGTTTATAAAGTGTTGGAATGTCGCGGACACGTTTGCCAAGCCAAATGGCATTACTAAGTACTCATAATACCTTAGCACCCAATGCCCGCCACCTTTCCCCCAGCTCCCTAAAAGCCGCAGCACTAGATAATAAGGAGTTGGACGGGGTCTGCTAGAGTCGATTGGAGGTCTCGATTCCAGCAGCTGTAAGTTTGGCCTCACAATCCACAGCAACACAGGATAAAACCAAGGGCTCAGGAGATACAGAACTAGATGGTAAGTCCCGCTCTGCCCTGGGCAAGCAGTTTAATGGGGGCTGTAACGAAGTCCTCCGCTGGGAACAGTCCTCTAATTGCACGAGCCCTTGTAGTTACTCCCAATTTGTTCTTAGTTTTGCCCTTCTTAGTCATGATATAAACGGCCAGCAAAAAAAGAAACAAAATTGTCCTAGGGAGATACAGTTCCGCTAAACACATAAACCCCACAAAAAACAAGGAAGTAAGCCCCACTCAGCCCCCAGCTGGTCCTGTTGATACACACGCAGGGAGCTCACAGTCCCAGTATCGGGGTCCCTCTGACAACGGGGCTCTGACGTCCTTCCCACCTGCATTCTTGATCTCCGGCAACAGGATATGGCACGGTGTTGAGATGGGGAGGCTCTGAAATAGATAACTATCTGTACTAAGTTGCCCCTTGGCTTGGTGCCTGGTACGGCTTCCCTTGCACACCACGCTCACCTCCAGCAGCTCGGGGGTTTCAAAGCTGCTCTGCAAGCAAATGGAACAATGCCTCCGATCCCGCTGCACGCTCCCACGCCAATTCGCCACGTAGTCGACCAGGGTCTCCACGGGCTCTCAGGGGCTGCACAAGGGCAGCACCCTTAGTTGTCACCCTTCGGAAGGCACCCAAGGGTTGGCACCCAAAGGGTTCTGCCCTCGCAGATATACCTGCAGCAGGGGGAAGAGGGGGAGGGAATCAAGGTGAGTGGCAGCAACCCCTCTCCAATCCAGGCCTCTGCAGGGAACCCTCAGGCAGGGGGAATCACAATTAAAGAGTCTGTAAATGGGAAGGATCAGGCCCTTGAGTGACAAAGGGGTTGTCCCTGCAGCTGGCTTGAACCGGCCAGAGAGGAAAACTGGTTCAAGTGGGCTGTGCGCGAGGGAAAACTGAGTCACTCAAACCTGGTAAAGTGGGGGTGTGGACCCTCCAACCCGTGACAGTGGTGCCCCAATGAGTAGGGTCAAGCTCAGCTTGTGGACCAATGTGTAGAAAGTAGAGGAGCACTGCCAGGTAACTGGACTCCTCTGAGGGTAGCAAATCCCATACCTGCAGAGTCTGAAAGCCCCAGGAGCTGGGAACTCAGCTCTGAGAGAGTGGAATAAACAGATCCTTGAACAGAGTGCACCGAGTTTGTTGTTTTAGTTTTAATTTCGGGCCAGGGACAGTGGAAAAATAGGGCCCCCAAAGCACTTTCACCACCTGAGAAAGTCAGAGCTGAGCAGGGAAGCCCAAAAGAGAGGTCTCGAAGCAGAAGGCAAAACAAAACAGCAACTGAAACAGCTGATACAAGAATTTGAAATGAGCACCAATGGAACGGATGGGAACGGAGCAGGGGCAGCAAATTCCCCTCCACCAAATCCCTCTCCATCCGACCAGCAACCAGTAGATGGAGATGCGAGCTGGTAAGCAAGAATGGCAGATAAACCCCATGCTGCCGCGGTGCCTCGAGTTCCGGACCGGCCAGCACGTAGATGCGTCCAAATGGGGGTGCTGCCCCTGGGGTCAAGTCAATTGGACAGTCATATGACCAATGTGGGGGAAGTTTGGCTGCCTGGGATTTGCTAAACACATTGGCGTATTCCTGCAGAATTCGGGATGGTTCTTGCAGCAGGGTTTTGGTTCCCACAGTCCCTCCCGCGGGGCACAATGGTTGTTGTTGGCACTGTTGCCTGCAGAAAGGGGATAAGACAGTTAGCTATTTAGTGGCTCAAGCAATGTGTGGGTTATGCTTCTCCAGCCAAGGACAAACAGTGGGGTACACACCACATCAAAACACAGTTGTTCTTGATGTGTTCCTATCGCGCAGTGTAACAAGGAGGTCTGCATCGTAATGGGCCCAGAGACTAATGGGGATCCAGCAATGGAATGTATGTCTTCTGGATGCGATTTTGGTTGCAACGGGATCTGCTGCGTTTGAGCAAACTTCATGTCGATGAAGTTCCCCGATGCCCCAGAGTCCACTAGAGCCCAGACCACAAGCGATGAACATCAATGCTCATAGTCAGAGGTATTTGCAGATGAGGCTGCATAAGGGCGATAGTCGAGGGGATAGTTTTCACAGCTGGGCTGACCCCTGATTCCCCCGACCCTTGGCGTTTCGCAGTGTTCATTGCTGAGAGGGTAATGCCGGACAGTCATTAATGAAGTGTGACAGGTCCCCACAATAGAAACAGGACCGAGAAGCTCGTCATCGATCCCTTTCCTCTGCCATCAGAGGTCCCCGTGAGGCTCCAAGTTGCAAAGGTCCATGTCACTGGCCCTGGGGGTGCTTGAAGAAGGCACAGGAGGAAGGGTAGTTCGCACTGGAAACCCCCGGGTCTCTTGTCTTCGTTCTCTTCGTCGATCTGGAGCACTAATGACGTGACTTTCTCCCAGGTGCCGGGCAGCATGGTGAAGGCCAGCTGGTCTTTTAAGTCATCGCTAAGACTGCGATGGAACATTACTTTTAGCACGTCATTCGGCCACCACAGTTCCAGTGCTAATAGCTGGAACTGCATGATATACTCTAGTACTCCCCCTTTAGCTTTAGGGACATTATTGCAGCTTCCGCATCCCATACCCGGTGCGGGTGATCAAATAAGAAAGTGAATTCTTTCAAAAAGTCTGCATATTTATGTAACAATGGGCTATCGGCCTTTAGGAGCGTCGTGGCCCATTCCAGGGCTGTCCCTCCCAAATGTCCTGTGATGAAGGCTACCTTTAAGGTAACTGTGGCATATGTAGTAGGCTGCATAGAGAACGTAAGCTTACACAGTGCTATAAGCCCGGAAACACCTTCCGCTCTTCCCCTCTCACAGGAGGGAGCTACGATGGCTCTGCGGGAGCCTCGGCAGGGGCAGCCTCAATGGCCGCCGTGGCTGCATGGTCCTGGGCTACCATGGCTGCTAATTCTTTATGTTTTTCTTGCAGGTCCCCCACCTGCATGGCTAAGAACCTTACCGCCTGTACCAACTTGTTCATTTCCTTAGCAATATCCATCCCCCAGGGCCTAAAAATAGGGAGGTAGGCTGGTGATTCTGTCAGTGGGATAGGGGGAACAGGGATCCCAGGGAAGGGGTCACCCAACCAGGAGCTCACAATCTCCCGCACACACACACGAGCCCTGGTTCCGAGAACTGCTCTCCGAGGAAAGAAGCCCGTCAGGATAGTAGTTGGCTCAGATGGTCTTAGTAAGGCCAGACCCCTACCATCATAGGGCACGGAGAGCGTAAGGAAGCGTAGGCACCACATTTGATACCCTCCAGTTATAACCCATACTAGGGAGAGATGGGGGTCAGGGCTGATGGGGGAGTGGGGGCATGTGAGGGCTAGTGGGGTCAGGTCCCAGGAAACAAGGAAGGGCTTGCGCACCACTCAGATCTGGGAAGGGGAAGACAGCCAGGGCAAGGACAGGGGCTCCATTCGTGCACTCCACTCTACTCACTTTCTCTCTCTCTCTGCTCTTTCACACCAGGATAGTTATTGGGGGGGGGGGGGGGCGGGAGTTTCACCAGTACACACTGCGAATTCCAAGACCCAAACAGAAGTTTCCAAGTACACAAGACATGTAACACTTAGCTTCACACAAGCGGCTGGTTTCCTCTTCCAACCAGCCCCGCCCCTTCAGTGTCTCCCAGCATTGCTAGGTNCAGAAGTTTCCAAGTACACAAGACATGTAACACTTAGCTTCACACAAGCGGCTGGTTTCCTCTTCCAACCAGCCCCGCCCCTTCAGTGTCTCCCAGCATTGCTAGGTCGCGGGGGATGCAGCTCGGCAGCGGTGCTGCCGCCGCTTCCCCAGCTTAACAGGGCCATGAGATCCACAGGGCTGGAGCGAGCACACTTCTGGCTTGCGCTCCAAGCCCCTTGCCGCCTCCGCGGTTGCCCCCGGTGCGGGGCTATGACACAGATTTAGAACTCAGTTCAGAGATTCCCCATCCCTGCTCTATACATTTGAAAACTTTATAAGGGTACAGAATTCAAGGTATTCATTACAAAGGGAAAACGTTTGCTAGACCTGTGTATCCTACTGTCTATGCAATGCCGATTTGGATTGTAGATCTTCCTGGGCCTCCGTTTCCATTCTGTAAAATGAGGATAATAGCACTTCCATTTCTTTATAAGGATAAATTCACTAAAGATGGGGAGGTGCTGAGATGCAGCAGTCATGGAATAAATAGACCAAGAACACAATCCACAACCAGTTACTCCAGAGTAGCCCCACTGAAGTCTTGCTTCAGTGGGGCTACTCTGGAGTAACTGGCTTGTGGATGACAGCCAGAAGTTCCCTTTGAAATCTCCCCCCGTGAATTCTTTGTCTTGCTTGTTGCTTTTTGCCAGCACCATTAGGGCTGCTCTGGGCATGTCTTTGCTAGGAATGGATGTTGGGTTCCTCTTGCCAGTGGATAGGGGGAGGGAAGAAACCTAGCTCTTTGCGAGGGGGAGAAACAGGGAGAAGTGAATAGTGCTGCATTTATTTCTCAGCCAGCTGGTGCTGAGTCAGGACATTTTTGGGTGTGACAATTGTGCAGAGCTAAGCCACTGAGGGGGATCGGTTACATGTGACTGCCACAGCTACAATGTATGCAGCTGAGTTCTAACCCCATGGTCTTCTCATTCCTCACTGCATGAGACACAGATGGGGCTGTTTGCAAAAGTAATATGAGAGCCAAATGGCCAAACAAGCGAGCGAGAAATATTCTTCTCTCTGTGATCACACGCTTCATTGCAACAATTTCCATCTCTCTCTCGAGCATCCATAGGGAGAGTGGGGTTCAGATGTGACCCTCTGACACAGCCCAGTGTGATGGGAATTTGCAAGAACGAGACAGGCCTTTATAAATACCTTTGGGTGATTCATATTTCCGAGGAAATTAAACCCTCAGGATCATGCATCATCTGGACTGGTCACTAGTTAAACTGTATCTGATTAGATATGGTTGATACGCCAGTCCCTTGTGGGAATACTTTCTGGATAATCCTGGCCTCATCATTTTTCCTTTATGGGTCACAGAGGCGTAGCTAAGTCTCAATGGGCCCTAGTGTAAATGATTGAATTGCGCTCTCTCTCTCTCTCTCTCACACACACACGGCAGGGACAGGCAGGGGACTGCACTGTCACTGTTATTTATTTGTTTATTTGTTTATTTGGGCAGCTCACATTGCAAAAACATAAAATACACAATAAAACCCATAGACCCCCCACCCCCTCCATTTAGTCCTGCTTCTTAAATGTCTGGCCCAACAAATAGGTCTTACACTGTCTCTGGAAGACACTCAAACTGGGGTTTAGGCACACTTCCGAGGGAAGGGAATTTCAAAGCTGTGGCGCAGCCACTGAGAACCCCTCTCTGCATTCCTGGGAAGTATGGACCTCCTGGACCAATAATGGAACTTGCAAGAGAGCGCTTTCCGCAGTCCTTAGAGGCTGCAGAGGGACATAAGGAGGAAGGTGGTCCTTTAGAACTGTAGGGCCCAGGCTGTTTGAGCTTTTTAGATAAAAACCAGCACCTTGAATTGTGCCTGGAATGATATTGGCAGCCATTGCAGACTCTGAAGCACTGGTCTATTGTGCTCCCAGCGACCCGCTCCTGTCAAAAGGCGGGCCGCCGCATTCTGCACAAGCTGCAGCCCCAGAACAGTCTTCAAGTCATGGTAAATACAAGTAATTTTGCGAAGCAAATGATACATATTTCAGAGCGAGCAGTGGATGACTCAGCATCTGGGTGGAGGAAGCCCGGATTTACCAGGCTCTTCATCCCACAGAACAGCTCAGCTGGATGAGATTTTGCAGATACTATAGTAGTGGTGAGGAGAGCTTCCCTTGCCACCACACTACATAAGAACATAAGTAGTGCCATACTGAGTCACACCAATGGACCATCAAGCCCAGAATCCTGTCCTCAGACAGTGGCCAATCTTGATTGCATGGGAGAAGAACAAACAGTCACAGTGGGCAATCCATTCCCCATTGTTCACTCCCAGCTTCCAACAGTAAGAAGTTCATCCCGTAAACTACTTGGTTAATAAGCATTAATGGACCTGCTCTCCAAGAACTTATCCACCCAGTCCTTTTTAAAACCCAGCTATACTACTGGCCTTGACAACGTCCTCTGGTAACACATCCCATAAGTTAATTATGCGTTGAGTGAAAAAGTACTTCCTTTTATTTGGTTTAAATCTGCCAGCAGCTAGTTTCGTGGAGTGTCCCCTAGTTCGAGTACTATTTGAGAGGGTAAAGAACCATTCCCTATCTACTCGTTCCACACCACTCAAGATTTTATAAACCTCTATCATGTCCCCTCTCAGTCTTCTCTTCTCTAAGCTGAAGAGACCCAGCTTGTCAAGCCTCTCTTTGTACAGAAGCTGTTCCATACCCTTTATCATTCTCGTTGCCCTTCTCTGTACCTTTTCTAGTAAAGCTATGTTTTTTTGAGGTGGGGCGACCAGAACAGCACACAATATTCCAGGTGCAGTTGCACCATCGATTTGTATAGAGGCATTATGACATCCACAGTTTTATTCTCTATCCCCTTGCGAATAACTCCTAACATTTTGTTTGCTTTTTTGACTGCTGCTGTGCACTAGGCATGGGCGAACAGATCGCGGTTCGTGTTCGGCCGTTCGGTTCGTGTGTTCGTGTTCGGTCGTTCGGTCGTATCGCGCGTTAGTGTTCGCCCGTTCGGTTCGGTGGCGTTCGTGTTCAGCCGTTCGTGTTCGGTTGTTCGGGCAGGTCGTGCGTTCGTGGTCGGGCGTTCGGTTCGTTCGCGATCGGGTTGTGCATTCGTGTTCGGACGTTCGATTAGTTCGCCATCGGGTTGTGCGTTCGTGTTCGGTCGTTCGGTGTTCGGGTGGTTCG
>QEPC01008150.1:335741-349637 GCA_003113815.1 Sphenodon punctatus | reverse complement strand
CTCCCCTAACTGCCTTCGTCCCTAGCTGCCCCCCACGCCTGGAACTCCCTCCCTGCCCACATCCACCTTGCCCCCTCCCTTCGTACCTTCAAATCCCTCCTCAAGACCCACTTCTTCTGCTCTGCCCTCCACGACTCCTCGCTCCCCTCACCTAACTCGTGCTGATACCCTCCATCCAGTACAATCTGTTACCTGAGGTCTGTGTACCCATATCCTCACCACATGGACCAACCAGCCATCATTCTCGATGTAACCAAACCAAGTGCATGAACCTGGGACCTCGCATCTTTGTGAATGTTACACTCCTTGTCTCCCCCTCTGTTCCCCTTCCTTCGTCTCTCTCCCCCCTACCCCCCTCTCAGATTGTAAGCCCTAGGGCAGAGACCGTGTCTATTCTATTACTTTGTAAAGCACCAGGTACATTGCTTGTGCTATATAAATGCTTGCTAATAATAATTTAAGAGCTGTTTTATTTACCATTAAGCAGCATCATTGACAGATAGGAGTCTCCACTTGATTCAACCCCTATATCCTGAGACAAGAAAGGAGAGGAACAGGGGAACAGGCACCACTTGCCTTTTCCTGTACCCATGATAACTTCTTCTCCATCCCCTGCCATGCCTCTCTCTGCCCAATACAACACCAATAGGATGCTGACTAACTCCCCTCACTTGAGGGTTCCCTCCCTGAAAAAATGATCCAAAACCAAACCCTGAGGTTGACAGTTATTATAAAGTCTCCAGGAACTACTGGTGCCAAGGGGGTATCTCCCAAGCCCAGCATCTCCAAAGGCAGAGAGGCCATGCAGAAAGACAGGGGAGGACCCGCAGCCTTCCTACCCACTGCCACTCTCTTGCCTCTCCCGTAATAGCTACAGCTATACCCTTGGTGGTTAAATGACCAAAGGCCAGTCCGGTAGTTCAGGGCTTGTTGATTCCCAAAAGGCCATGACAAATGTAGAGGAGAAGGAATGTTTTTGAGCACAGAAAAAGCAGGTGTTTTTGCAAGTAGGGATTGATGTGACAGTGATTCCACATTCTTCTGCTCACAGATTTGGTGTGTCCCCTAACTGCTTTCTAGTGGGAAACACCAGACATTTTGCTTGTATTTTCTTTTTTTCTTTATATATGAGGGAGGCAAAGTAGTTGAATGAAAAAAGCACAGGTATTCAGGAGACCCAAGGTCTTGGCCCAACTCTTTCACTGGCCTACTGTGTGTGACCTTGGGCCAGATTTTCAAGAGCCCAGCTCCCCTTTTCAAGATAGGCTGTTCCTTTGAGCATGCTCCCTCTCCCCCGATAATATTCTTTTCCTTCAAATCTGCCAATAAGTGTCTAAGGCCACAATTCATCAACCACTTACTCCCTCGTACACAAACTGAGTGAGGTCTCAGACCAACTCCTGGGCTGGCTCACCTCAGTTCCCTGGCCCCCCAGCTGACTCTCTAACATTGATGCTGGTGGTATCTTTTTCTTGGGAGTAAATGGTTGGTGGATCTTGGTGTAAGTCTTTTTTGAAAATGGGATTTATAAAAGTCTACCTTGTGCAGGCATGGGGAGATCAGATATGTACTCACCCCCATAGATTGCTCACTGATGTTCCTTCTACTGTCCTATCAGTCAGGGCCTACCTCTCAAGTGTTCTGTATTTTCGAGGGCATCCCTAATTTAACACCTCGTATTTGTCCTGCAGTCATAGTCACTCTGCTGAAGAGTCCTGCATTAGGAAGGGAGGAGTGAAAGACAGCAATTTGCAAGCTATCAATGGGACAATGAAATGAATTCTCCAGCCTGAAAGAGCCAGGTTTCCCCAGGCAAGCTCAAAGCAGCCCCTTCTATACCATATTTAAGGGACTCTATTGTCCTTTGTGACACCTCAATTGCTCCTTACTTCTTGTTAATGACTATTTGCCTTATAGTCTTTGCACATGTGGTGGTGGTGTCCTGAAATTAGTCAGGGTTGGGTTTTTTTTTTGGGGGGGGAGGGGAGTGGGATTATAAAAGAAATTCAGTGTATCACAGCTTGCAAATAGAGCAGGTGCCCACAATGTTTTATTCCCATGTCTGAGGCCAAAAGGTTTGAAGGTTGATTCTTACTAGAGAAAGTGTGCTGATTCTGAAAAAAATTGTCTTACTGTTCTGCATTGGAGTGTTTGGCTGCTAGAGGACTCTGAATATGAGAAAGTGATGTATAGTACATATTGTGAACATACCTCTCAGTGTTGCATGTTATGACGTGTTTATGAAGATGGTAGCCTCAGTTACACATTTTTGGGTCTCTTACTGCTGCAAATACCAGCATACAACATGGCTACCGCATTATTTAAGTCAACATGTGTAATTTCAATGGGTGTAATTGATTTGTTTTACTAAAGACACATTTATGTGAAAGTTCTATTATGCTATTGTGAGGAATGTGACTAGTAATGAAATTGTAACTTTGTTCTCTTTCTTTTTCAAGTTGATGCTCCAGAGGCTAGCAACAGTCATGTCTGAAAACATATGCATTCTTCACGTGGGTTCTGGTGGATCAAATTTGGGAGATAGAAATGTTTACTCCATCAACTGGGGGAAATGTGATTAATTGTGCATAGCTGAGCTGTTCAAAATGGGAAACATCAAAGTATACTATACAAAAAACTGCCAGATCTATATGAAGATCATCATGGATGCCACTCTAGATGCTACAGAAACTTCACAGCTGTTCCACATTCTCAACCTGCCAGTGACAAGACGTAGTGCAGCAGCAAGATTAATCAGGAGAATTTGGTATTGTGTTCACATGTAAATCCCCCCAATGCAAGTACATGTGGTGTACTTCCAAAGATGTGTATTTTTTTTCTAACCAAGCTGCAAAGAAGAGCAGAGGACGGAAGAAGCCATTAGGAATATGCGAGTGATAATGCCGAATACAAAATTAGGAGGCTACAAATGATTGTAAGGTATGGAGATGTAGACTTAAAAGCAAAGGAGGTTAGATATCACCACTCATGCCATAAACAATACATTAACTCCATAGAAAGACAACAAATGGAGCGTGCATCTAAAACAAAGTCATCTTACAGCAAATGCCAAGATGCACATTCAGAGGCCTTTGCTAAAATAATATCTTATGTTAATAGAAACATCATTTGTGAATGCAAGCCTGAACATTTGTCATCTGTTCATAGACAATACCTGTGCCACTTGTCAGAAGAAGGAGTGGATAGCACAGAATACAGAAGTGATCACCTTGCTGAAAAACTGCTCAACCTCCTTAATGGTAAATTGAAGGATCTTTAATGGTAAATTAAAGATGGGCAATTGTTTCTAGAAAGCAAGGAAACATGCTTTATCCGAATTCCGTGGAACAAGAAGCTGCAATAGATGCTGTATACCAATTTGCTATATCTCCATGTGCTCGTATGAAGGATGTTGTGTTTGAGGAGCCTCATCTCACAGTTGAAAAACAATTGTGTCAAATTTCCTAATCCAGTGACAACAGAAGCAATAGAAAAGGGTCAAGTATGTGCTCCTGATTCTTTTGAAAAAATCAGCAGGTCAAAGCTTAAAACCTGGACTTTTTCAGGGGCTGATGTTGTGATTTCTTTCATTAAGTTTCCCATAACAGAGAGGCTGGTCTGAAATGTTTTGTTATTGACAGTAACAAAACGTTTCAGACCAGCTTCTCTATTAGGCTATTGCCTAACATGTGCCCATGAGAAAATCCACACAGCATTTCATCTGGCAGAGAGAACACAGGAGGAGAAATAGCTGGAGTGGAAGAAAAGCAGGAGGAGTAAATAAACTGTAAAGCTCACTTGGCATGGGCGGGTGGAGGCCAAGCAGCTGACGGAAGTGCTGTAATAGAGCTTGGACCTAAAAACTGGCAGGGCAAAGATTTCAGTCTTGTTTATGAGAGAAGTTATTGTATGGATATGAGAGACCTTTCACTTTTTAAGATTGCTTTTTTTTTTTTTAAACCCCAGCCTCATATTTAGACAGTGGACAACAATGAATTTGCATAATATACATGCTCAGTTCTTATGCAAATTATGTTTCACATTGTCTCACGTTTTGAGAGTTGCTGCCCCTCATCTCAGATTTCAGGGGTTGAGACGTATGATTCAGGGTCTCCTTCTCACCTCTAACTAAGTTAAGCATGTGCACTGGAGACTTCGCCACACTGTGAATGTGTCCCCTTATATTCCCCTCTCCCTTGTCTCTCCTAGATTGTAAGCCCCTTGGGGGCAAGGACCGGTCTCTAATTAATGCTTGTTCAGTTTCAGGTACACTGCTGGTGCTGTGTACATATTTAATAGTAACAATCATTTTGGGAGCAGGGACTTTATGAAAAACAACAACTCTTCACCTATCACAAGACTTGCCATAAAGTCTCAAGCATTGGCAGTTCTGATCCTGCATCTACCTGCTGTGTTTTGGGAAGCCCATCAGAGAGGGGAAGCGTGTTTGGTCTCCAGACCACAGCCCATGAAACTGACAATGCTGCGACCCAAAGACTCTTCAAGAAAGCGCTTTGAAACCCAAATGAATGAAATGCTAATCTGAAGAAACAGCCGTGCCTCACCTCACTGGCTGTTGCTATTATTCCCAGTTGCTATGTAAACAGTTTTATTTCTGGCTCCTGCTGCATACCGGGTCATAGCCCAGCGCCATGTAATCCCACATTATTGGTTTACGCATGCTGCAGGGCGGATCCGTCGGTTTGAGAGCAAACTTCTTTCAGTATTACTTGGGAGCAGCTGTTCTACTCACCTTAGGCCAGCTGCAGCCTGTCACTTCAGTGACTGTCACTAGCCCAAGTGTTTTTCCACCACAACAGAAAATAGATAAAATTCCTCCACTGCCCTCCCAGAGCTGAAATAGCTGACAGCTGTTGAGGAACGCAGATTAGATGGGCCAGGGAAAGTCCAAATGTGAATCTGTACAAGGGGCACACTTGTCGGGGTGGAAATGAGCTACTTTTACACCCTTGACTTTTTCCTTTTGACTCGGTTAACCTACAACTATGAACTTAATCCTCCATTCATTGACTCTACGGCCCTTTTCAAACGGGCCGTGGTGGGTGCGGGGATGGGTGTGTGCCCATGGTGGGTGGGTGTGCGTACATGCTTCTGTGTTCCACCCATCTCTACCCACCTCCATGCATGCAACAACCAGCATTGGAGCCTGTTGCTCCGTGTGTGGGTGATGGGTGGCGAGGGGTGGAACACGGGAGCGCGCATGCATGCACCCCCACCCACCGCAGGCGCTGTTCCTATGGACACCCCCCCACTACGCACCCACCGTGGGTGGCATTCGCCTGGGCGCCCTCCCGCACTGCACACACGTGCAGGGGGCGGGGGGGGGGCAGTGCCCATGTGAAAAGGCCCTAATCGCAAAGGATTGTCTTGACAATCTCTGACCTAGTTTGCTCCATTATTGAAATGTGTGTCCTTACTATAGCAGGTGGAGAATTCACCATGTTTACTCAGACCCAAGAGGAGCTTTTCTTCCCCTAAAAATCAGGAATAATCTTAGATTCTATATTAGGACAAATACAGTTAAGTAGGCTGGGTCATGTCAATCTGAAATCCTGCCACAGTGCATGATGGGAGGTGGAGTTCTGGCACCTTCTCTCCTCTGGATCTTGCTTTCAGATGGGCCCTATTTCCCATCATACACCTCCATAAATAAAATATAAATATATATATACACCTATATAAATAAAATTATTTTATTATTTTATTTTATTAAAAACGTGACTGCTAATAGATTCCCCCCCCTTTATAAAAGATTTTGAGAGTTTTAAATGAGAGGTCACTTTGTCTTGAGATAAACATGGTCAAATGTAATAAAATTATTGTTCACAAGCTATACAGAGCCCCTGATCTGATACTGATGCTACTTAAGGTGAGTGCGCTGACTAACAAAACATTAAATATCTGTGATTTTGTTCCTGATGAGGCCGCCAACCTCATCTGCATTACAGAGACCTGGCTGGATGAGGAGTCTGGGCCAATTTTGTCCCAGCTGGTGCCAGCTAGGTACCTGGTGCCGCATCAGTCTAGGATCGGGAACCAGGGGGGTGGAGTGGCTGTGATCTGTAGAGACACCTTGATCTTTTGAAGGTGGCTGGTGCCTGACTTGCTCAATATGGAATGTGTGCACCTCATGCTGGATTTGGCAGGGGATAGATTAGGGATTTGGCTGGTGTACCAGTCACCCCACTGCACAGATGACTTCCTGACTGCTCTAGCCAAACTGGTCTCGGAGGTGGTGCTGGAATCGCCCAGACTTATTGTCTTGGATGATTTCAACATACATGCTGAGGCCAGTCTTTCAGGGTAGAGCAGGAGTTCATGGCTGCCATGACAACCATGGACCTATCCCAAGTAATATCTGGCCCAACACATGACTCATGAGGTTGGACACACATTGGACTTGATGTTTTACACCAGCCTGGGAACAGGGGTTCTGATTATTGGGGAGTGTTGTTATGACACCTTTGTCAGGGTCGGATTATTGCCATCTGAAAGCACAGATCCCTACCCTTCTCATCCACTCCTTCTGCTGCGGTGGCACAGGGCCTCCTGGTATACAGAGAACCTGAAGTGGGAGGGTAGGCAGTTAGAGCACAGGTGGGGCTCGACTCATGCTGAAGTCAACCGATTGCAGCATAGATCATTTTTATACAACAATGTGTCAGGTCCCGGGCGTGAACCCATGCCCTTGGGATGCGGGAAGGGTGCTTTTGGGGCCTGCGCCACCTGGTGGATCTGCTAACCGCCCGCATTTCTCTTCTATATGTTTTCCCCATGTCTCCTTGCCCCTTGTATGTCCACACCCTCCCCCAGCTGGGGCTTGTTTCCCCAGCCCGGCCTCCCAGCTTCCTGATTGGCCACTGATGGTATTTAAACTCTGGTGTGACCTCAGGAAGCTGGTGGAGCAACGTCTCTTACCCGCTTTGAGCCTTTGTTGTGTGTGCGGTGCAGTGGTGCCTTGTTCACTGCGTCTGTAGCAAGTATCCCCTCTTTGTCTTTGTGCTGTGTGTTTCGGTTTGTCTCCCTACCTCCCCGTCTTCCCTATAGCCTGTGTGTTGATCCCTTCCTAGCGTTTACTGTGTTCTGTGTACTGTGTGTTCCGGTTTGTCTCCCTACCTCCCTGTTTCCCCTATAGCCAGGGTGTTGATCCCCTCTTAGAGTTACCATGTTTCATGTGTTGTGCGTCTTGGCTTGCTCCCCATCTTGCGGTCCCTCCTATAGTCCTTGTGTCTGGTACCCTTCTTGGGGAATACTGTGTTCCGTGTATTGTGAGTCCTGGTCTAGTTCCCCACTGCTCTGTCCCTTGGCCCTGTTCCAGAAACCCCCCTGGACTAAGGCCCTTAGGTCCTGGTCTTCCCTGGGGGTTCCCAAAATTACAGCTCCCTGCTGCCTTCCCCCTAGCATCGGGAACCCTGTGTTTCTGGTCCCCTTGTTTTCCCTTCTCTTCTTGGTGGGGGGTCTTACTTCTTCTCCCTGACCTCAGTGATGAACTAGACCCTCTCCCAAGCTGGGTTTCCTGGCCGCAAGAGGAGAGTAGTCTCTTGCCACTCCAAGACATACTGAGAGGTCCTCTTTCCCATAATGCTTCCCCTCCCCACCGGGTTCCTTCCTCCGCCCTGCCCTCAGGGGGTGAGGTCTCTCCTGTCCTTGCTCCCCTGATACCCTGGCCCCCCAACAATATGCTGTGGTTGTGATGGCAGCAAAGAAAGTGTTCTTCTCCCCCATCATAGCGCCTGTGAAGTCTCATCCATGGAGCTGTTCTGGGTGGTGACATGCCTGGTTAATCCGGTTTGCCTCTGCCAGGAAATGGAGTCATCTAAGGCCTGCTGTGACATTTTATTAATTACTTTGCAGACAAAATCGCTCCTATTCACCACAACTTGGGTGCTGCCATTTTGCCTGCAGAATCAGAGTTTGAGATTATGGACACTCAGTCTTGTCCTGTTTATTTGGATCAGTTTCAATCGGTATCACCCACTGGTGTGGGGGAGGTGCTTGAGGCAGTGAGGGCGACCAGTTGTGAACTAGATCCTTCCCCTTCCTGGCTGGTGAAAGCCAGCCAGGAGATCCTGGGGCCATTGTTGACTGGGGTTGTCAACACCTCAAAACAAGAAAAAAGGGGAACAAGCAATTATGTGGAGATGACCACAAATTATATGCAAAAGTATTTTATATATAAAAAAATCTCAAATACAAATATACCAAGACACATCCAACTGGACCATACAATCGGTACAAATACCAGACTAGAAAAATCAATGTGACAAGGAATAATACATGCACAATGGCAGACCCCCGGGGGGGGTAAATAAAGTCCCCAATCTAAGGTCGCTGTTCTGACATCTAGAAGGTCTGTCCATGGCTGTCAATCGCCAAACGTGTTTTTGGGGGGTGCCCCCCTTCCTCAGTGGCTTATCTGATCATAAAAAACAAACTCCTCATAATACATTGTGAAACAGGTCTTGGCTTTATAGTTACCACAGCTTGCTTGGAGACAACAATTCCTATATGTAGACATTCACTTATAAAGTGGATACATGCACTTGCTGTCTTGCATTCTGAATGTTTCTCCAAAAAAGGTGCTGCAATTTCTATGTTTGTTGCTGTCTCCTATTCCTCTGAAAATGCTGTTGTGGTTAACCACAACATATAGGAATTGTTGTCTCCAAGCAAGCTGTGGTAACTATAAAGCCAAGACCTGTTTCACAATGTATTATGAGGCGTTCGTTTTTTATGATCAGATAAGTCACTGAGGAAGGGGGGCACCCCCCTGAAGCGCATTTGGCGATTGACAGCCGTGGACAGACCTTCTAGACGTCAGAACAGGGACCTTAGAATGGGGACTTTATTTACCCCCCCCCCTGGGGGTCTGCCATTGTGCATGTATTATTCCTTGTCACATTGATTTTTCTAGTCTGGTATTTGTACCGATTGTATGGTCCAGTTGGATGTGTCTTGGTATATTTGTATTTGAGATTTTTTATATATAAAATACTTTTGCATATAATTTGTGGTCATCTCCACATAATTGCTTGTTCCCCTTTTTTCTTGTTTTGAGTACATAGGGAGTTGTCCCTTGGGGCAAGCTTTTCTGCCTCTTTACCTTTTTGCCTGTTATCAACACCTCCCTTTGGGGGTGGAGGAGAGGGTGCCGGATGTTCTTAAAACTGCAGTTGTTCAGCCCCTGCTTAAGAAGCCATCTTTGGACACTGACTCCATGGCCAACTATCAGCCTGCCTCTAACCTTAGGGAAGGTTATTGAGTGGGTGGTTGCCAAACAGCTCCAGGCTCATCTCAATATCATCCGATTCCTAGACCTGTTTCAGTCAGACATTCGTTCTGGGTATGGCATGGAGACTGCACTTGTGGCCCTTGTTCAATGACCTGTACCTGGCGATTGACAAGGTGAATTCTGCCCTATTGATCATGTTAGAGCTTTCAGCGGCCTTTGATACAATTGATCATGAGGTGTTGTTGAAACAACTGTGGGACCTGGCAGGGGTGCACAAAACTACTCTTGAGTGGTTCTGCTATTTCCTGTTGGGGAAGTCCCAGAGAGTGGCGATGGACAATTGCTTGTCATCCTCTCGGGACCTCCCCTGTGGGGAGACTAGATTAGTGCAATGTGCTCTACATGGGGCTGCCACTAATGACTGTTCAGAAGCTGCAGCTGGTGCAGAATGCAGTGGCTTGCCTCCTTTCAGGGGTGGAGTATTGGGAGCACGTTGCACCGGTGTGCTGTAGTCTGCACTGGCTCCCTACAGCTTTTGGGGTACAACTCAAGGTGCTGGTTTTGACCTTTAAAGTCCTAAACGGTCTGGGCCTCACGTATCTGAGAGACAGCCTGTCCTTCCATGTCCCATTGCGACCCCTGTGGTCGGCCAGGAATGCCTCTCTGTGGATACTGTCGGTTTGCCTCGTTTGTATGGCGAGGGCTTTTTTGGGAGATGTTTTCGTCTGCTGACCCAATTCTATGGAACTCCCTTCCCCTGGAGGTATAGGGGCAAAGGGGCTGGCATACCTATTTTTGACATAACCTTATGGACCATTGTGACATCAAGATGATCTGCAGGAGGGAGGGAAAGGACGTGTCATGTCCCTTTCGGATGTAACCCTGCCCCTTGTAGAGTGTAATGATTCTCTACAGAGGTGCGGTCATGCCAGAAAGGGGATGGGAAAGTCCCTACGGATCACCTTCTTTTTGACATGGCTGCCCTTAGATGCCCTGAGTTAACAGAGGTGATGGCTGGGAGACTCTGGTTCAAAGCTCAGAGTCTTGGGGTGAAACTGGAGAGGTGGCAATCCTGACTACAAGACATGGGTGCTTTTAGATGGACACAGAAGCTGCCTGGCCCTGGAGCTGCTCTGGATGCTGGTGGGGTTTCTGGCCTGTGGTCCACCCCCGTGACGCTCCCACCCCATAGAGTTGTGGGCAATTGCCTGAAACTCTAGCCTCATGCCCGCAACTCTACAGACTTGTCCAGGGCAATGGTTGGCCAGGAGCAGAGCTGCAGCATGGGTCCATCCATCAGACAGACAGCAGCTCTGCTTCCAGAGAGTGCCCTGGTTTTTGGCTAGCCTGCTCCGTTGGTGGTGCTCCTGGTTGTTCCAGAGTGTTGCTGGTAGGGTTGCCCCGGACCAGGCTCAGCCTGCTCTGCTTACACATCTGGCAGGGACCGGCCAACCTGGGGGTGAAGCAGGCTGGCATGGGCAGAACCAGATCTGCCATCTGTCTAAAAGCACCCATTCTGTGCAAGAGTCTGATCCTTTGTGATTGCTGGAAAAAAGATACTGCAGTAAGCTATGGTGTCCGGACAGTTTCAGCTGGGCAAAGTATGGTCCTTAAGTTGCTGGGAGCTGTTACTGCACACTGTAAAAACAAGAACCCACTTTGTTCTACTCCAGGAGAAGCTGTGTGAAGTGATTCCTGCTTAGACCATTTACAGGGAACGTGGAAATGGAAGGCACTAAGGGGTGGATTTTTTAAGGCAAAAAAGGGTACTTTCAGCATCTAACTCTACTTATTGTCTTTCCTCATGTTCAGGAAAGGTTAACACTTATCCCAGGGCCAATTATATCAGGGCAGCCTCACGTTCTAGAGTAGTAGGCAGGAAATAATTACCATGAATGAACAGGATAATTTACCCTGAGGTTAACACCCTTTACTCCTGGAATAAATAGATTAGTTTACCCTGAAGAAATTACCTTTTACTCCATAATTTTCCCAGACGTTTGTGGATATCATGAAGACACTTTGGAGTAAAATATGGGGTAAAGGCCAGTTACTCTGGGGTATCGCTTCTCGGCCTTTTGGCTAAGATAGCATTATCTACTATATCAATCTACTACTCTGGGGTAAGTATTTCATTGAGAATAAACCCTCCCTCTGAGCTATTTTTGCTTTTGAAAGTCTACCCCCATGTCAGTCTAAGATCTATGGGTAGTGTGTAGGATGGGCTGACATTAGAGCTGGGTCAAAATTTTGTTTTGAATTTCTAAACATGGAGATTTAGAATTTGAAATTTCAGTTCCCAGGTTTGACCAAGTATGGAGACAAATTGAAATTTCAATGAATTATTTTGGGTTCATAAGTTCAGTTTTGAATTGCTGATATCCTTACTTATATCCTCTCAAGCCTGTGCCTCTGGGACCCTGGGTGCAGGTGGCTAGCACCTCTGTGCTACACATGAGACTAGATAAGCCCTTGTTCTGGTCCTGTTAACTCTGCCCCTTGGTCCAGACAGCCTGATGGGGGTCTTAGCTTACCTGGTCCCAATTGGTTCTTGTTAGTATAAAAAGCACATGACAGGAGGCAGGCAGAGCAACAAGAGGGCTTCTTGTCCTGGGCTTGCATAGTCCTGTCTCCTGGTCCCTGGTCCCCTCTTCTGGACCCTTGACTCCTGACATCTGCTACCTGCCTCTGTCTGAGGGCGTTTTCAGACAGACAAACTATCCCGGGATAATTAGAATAATCTTCGGTGATTATTATTATCCCAGGATAACAAAGTGGTACCTGTTTTGATGCACATTTCTATCCCTGGATAATTTTATTATGGGATAGCCATGTGAACAGCTCATGATTTTATCCCAGTGATTAGAGTCTCTTGGATGAATTTCAATCCCATGATGCTTTTTGTCCGTGCTCAGTACACTTATATCTGGGATTGAAGAAAATCTTATTTTCTTCATTTTTCTGATTTCTGAGTTGAAGAAAATAGAAACTCATCCCTTTGTTCTGCAGGTATTTATTGGTGCTCCACACTGTATTGTGAAACGATGGCGGTGGTAATACGATCACCCCACAGTCATGTGCTCCTAGATACCAAAGAGGTAGAAAATGCCTAGACTGTCTGTCAGATCTTGCCTTTGGACTCTGTGGCACTAACTATCCTGGGATAGTCGTTCAGACGGACATTATCCCAGGATAGTTTAATAACCGGATGTTATAAACGCCCAGTGAATTGGGTTTTATAACACCCTGATATTTTTGTTATCCCGGGATAATAATAACTGTTGACAGCGTTCAGATGGACTTGCCATCCTGGTAATAAAGCAATTTTCTCAGGATAAATGTCTGTCTGAAAACACTCTGATTCTGTCTGTTTCAACTGCCTTCCTGGTTTTGACTCTATGGACTCTTGACTATGCCTCTGGTTTGCTTGTTTGGATTTGCTGCTAATCTGGCTTGATCCTGCTGGAACCTCTGGTTGTGTCCCTGATCCTGCTGCCATTCTGCCTTGTCTGTAGTTAGGGTGACCGACCAGATATGCACATTTTAGAAGACACTTATGAGGAATATAGGTTGCAGGGCTGTCTTGGCTCCAATGTAGCCCTGCAACCCGTATTTCTCATAAGTGTCCTCCACAATTTGCCTATCTGGCCACCCTATCTGCAGTGTGTGCCTGACAACTTGGTTAGCTCCCTCATTGAGGCTTTTCCCCACTAAAAGCTTTGAACCTTGGTCAATGACCTTTGCCGTGAATTGGACCAAGGTTGGTTGACTGTTGGTTTTGTTAGATCTGTCTGCTGCTTTTGACACTGTTGATCATGAGATGTTGGTGACTTGCTTGCAGGACTGTGGGTAGAATTGTTTTGGAGTGGTTCCACTCTTTCCTGGCCGGAATAACTGAGCACATGGTGTTGGGGGACCATTCTTCATCTCCCCAGGATCTCCCATATGGAGTTCCACAAGATTCCATTCTGTCCCCTCTCCTGTTTAACGTTTATATGCAGCCTTTGGATGAGGTTGTGAGGGGGTTTGGTGTTCGGTGTCATCAATATGCTGATGACACCCAACTCTCTTGTTTTCAGCTGACCCAGGCGCAGCTGTCTCGGTGCTTACCCGGTGTTTGGTGGTGGGTCCCTCAGGTTCGTAGTCTGGGGGTGCTCCTTGACTCGCAGCTCTGCCTGGATGTCTATATAAAGACCTATATGGCCTGGGCCCCACCTACCTGCCTGCAGGACCGCTTCATTCCTCAAGTCCTCGACTGGCCCTTGTGGTCGGCTGGGAGCGCCTTTCTTGTGGCTGCACCGAGACACTGGAACTCTGGTACGCCTGTCCCCGGATCTTCCCATCTTCTGTAAGAATGATAAGCCCTAGCTGTTCCGCTGGAGATTTGGTGAGGGAGAAAGGTAATGGGTGAGTATTGGTGGGTTGAGGGAGTGGTTTTATCCTGAGACTGCTTTGTTTTACTTATTTATTGTGGATTTTAATATGTATCTTTTTGTGGTTTTATTCTCTTTTAAATTGTAAACTTCCCCAAGCTGCCATAGGCAGGATGTAGCAGGGTAATAAGTATTGGTATAAATAAATAAACAAACAAACAAATGCCTCCTCTCTTTGTGTAAGCATGTTAAAAACAGAATTAATTTTTT
>QEPC01008150.1:307616-325446 GCA_003113815.1 Sphenodon punctatus | reverse complement strand
GGATTTACAAAAAGTAAACCAGAAGGCACCCCCTGGCAGCCTCCTTGAATTTTCTAAAAGGCTTACACCTCCTCCCAACCAACACAAAACCCCTTTACCCTGCCGAGATCGAGATGGTCTAACTTTTGAAAAAACAAGTTTTCAAAGTGCAGTTTTCAAACTGCGACATCTCAGCTGTTATCCAACTGAGTCGGCTGAAATTTGGACAGCATGAACCGCTTACTCCAGTATCCTTCATGATCCTAACTTTAATTTTATAGCAAATAGAATGTTGGGGCTTTATAATGGTGGGTGTAACACACCGTAACTATTAGAGCGCTCCCATGCTCTAATAATTGGAGCAAAAGGCCTGTCATGTCCCTTTCTGACAAAATCCTGCTTTTTCATCATGACTGCATCAGAAAAGGGGTGGAGTAAAGAAACTGTGACTGTTGGGACCTGGGAGTGAACAGCAGAGAATGGATTGCCCCATAATTGCCTGTTGGGTACTTCAAGCAACTGAGTTGGAGGCCACTGTTGGAGACAAGATGCTGGGCTTGATGGATCATTGGTCTGACCCAGTATGGCACTTCTTATGACACCCGTTTCTGATACAACCCCACCCTCTTATGGACAGTCCTGGTGCTCCACAGGAGTTGGTGGTGGTGGGGGCACACTGGAAAGGGGTGGGACAAAGGCAGTGGTGTACTGGTAATTTAAAAGTGCAGGGACTCTTCCTGAGAGCCCCACCCCCCAGGAAAGCCCCATATTCCTGGTGCACTACACTGTTGAGCAAAGGAGCTGACATACTGGCTTTCTGACATAACTTCACCCTTGAGAAGTGTGGTGACAACATGGCACTTTGGCAGGGCCACATCAAAAAAAGGGATGGTTATCAGGCCTTGGCACCCACAGTTCTACAGCCCAGGCCCTCAGGGATATCAGACCGAGCCATTGGTCTACCTGGGAAGTTCCAAGCACAGAAGCTCAGGAACAAATGAAGACCTGCCAATCTGCTAGGAGCTACCTGGTTGAGGATCCTGACTAGTGAGTAGAGCCCTGGCCCTGATTGGCTGAAGGCCCTACATATACTTCAGGAGTCAGGGTCAGCCTTTAGTCCTGAGCATCCAAGCAGAGATTCAGCCTGCTAGCAGCTAGGACTGCCTTGCTTTGCCTCCTGGTGTTTCTGGACTGATTCCTCAGCCACAGACGTGTATGCTCCTGGATTTGATGCCTAGGAAGTACTAATATCCTTGGGCCTGGCTATATAGACCCTCACTTTGCACTCTGACTTCACTTCTGGCTTGCTCCTCTGGACTTGGTAACATCGGGATTTGCCCTTGAGCTGGACTTCAGCATCAGCCCTTGGCACTATTGCCTTGAGGTTGGGATACTGACAGCAGAAAAGTCCCTATGGCCTGCCCCCTTCTGACATGACTGCCCTTGCATCCCCTAAAGCCACAATTCTCTGGGTTAGCTGTGGATGCTGCTGACTGACGTGGAGAAATCATGGCTTCCCCTGGAGGAGAGGTGACAACCCTATGCACAGGGCGGGACATTTTATTTTGACAGATTAATGTCTACTGGGAACTGAAGTGAAACCCCTCATTTCTCATGGGGTGGTCAGACAGTCTGCATAAAGGAGCAGTCTTTAGTTGCTACTTAGTACTTACCTAAACTGGATTTGAATATGCAAGAGATGGATCTTCTATAGTCATTTAAGGTAGCAGATTGGCTTTTTGTGTAAACACAGTCAAAAGTCCATACTCAGAGCTTAAAGTTATTAAAATAAAGACTGTCAAGACCAAAGAAAAAGAATACAACAAAGGAAAAAAGCCTACCCAAATTACAAACACAGCAGAGTATTTTCCCAATGTTTCTCCTAAGCTGATTCTTCCTTCAGGTCCTGTGGTGGTAGCCTTTACATCTATTCGATATGTGTGGGCAGGGAGAGGGAGCTCCTAGATTGGTCTTCTCCCTATCAGCCCTGTTGAGTGTGAATTAACGTCTTATGTTATCTCGGGGCGTTTTTAGACGAGTGGAGAAATCTAGCAGATTGACAAATCCGCTCTTTAAAATACGTGGGGAGCATTTACACGTGCCTAAAGTCGCCGGCCGCCATTGAAAACAGCTGCGCCCGGCATCTTGCACGATATTTTAAAAACTGAATCGGTTTTTACAATAATGTGCAAGCCCTTGGGCACCGCTGGTTTCAATTGCGACTGGCGACTTCCAGTGCGTGTAAATGCTCCCCGCGTGAGGTTTAAAGAGAGGATTTGTCAGTCCACTAGATTCCCCCACTCGTCTAGAAACGTCCTCAGTCTTCTTTTTTTTTTGTGTAATATTTTAATTGTATTTTAACTAAATGTTTACCTCAGTCTGTTCTAATTCCAGTTCCAGTGCTCTTAACATCCAGTCCCCCAAGACAATATTAGATTCAATGGCTGGTCTCCGCTCACCCCTGAGAGATCTCCACTGCATGGGGGAATTGCACCAAGGATGTGGCAGGCACCACAGGCAAAATGTCTGAAAGAAACCCAAAATCCTTGATCCATACGTTGGGGAAATCTCAGCTGTCAGCTCAAGGCACAGCTCTACCTACAGCTTTTCATTCTGCAGCTGTGCACTTGGGTGCAGATTCCTATTCTAATCCCAGGCATCTCTTGGCATCGTTGAAGCAGCCGTTTGGCAGGCAGAGGAAATGCACCGGTAGCAGTTAGGGCAATCTTGGGCTATGGGCCCAATGGGTGGGTTCCAGGCCTCCCAAGCTGATAGAAAAATGAGCTGTAGCTGAATTATGGGGGTAGCTGAACTGCAAGTGGAAACCAGGACAAACTGTGCTCAGCAGTGTTTACAACTGGGTCTCTCAGCAAAACCGGAGAGGACCAGACTTATCCCACAAGAAATATCTAAAGCGAAGCACCAAGCAAAGCTCTACTTCTTGTCACCCCTTCCCCCAAATATTCGGGGTGGTGGGAGGCAAGTAAATTTTTGAAATCCTTTATAGCAGGTGTGAGAAACTTTTTCTGTCCCAGGGGCAATTTGGAAAATTAGTACAAGTTCCAAGGGCCACATAGAATTTGGGGGTAGGAGTGGTTAGGGGGTGTGCTCAGCATAGGGAAAGGAAGAAGAGGGTCCAGATCATGGATCTCTGCCATGGATCCATCCCTTATTCTTGTGTGCATGCAACTCGTCTCTGCTCCCTTTCCCTGAGCTCCATCTTTAAGGACCCCAACTGGATCCAGAGGCCAGAGCCAAGAACTGCAAAGGCCCAAGGGGCCAAATAAAAATTAGCTGTGGGCCTGCAGTTCCCACCCCTGCTTTATAGACAGGGATCTGTGTTCACGGCCTATTCCCCATTGCTATCAATGGAGAAAACACAGTGAACACAGGTCCCTGTAAATTATAAGTTACGTTAAAGCTACTTCCCCATCAGTTTCTATCTGTTTCCAGTTATTTTATTGCTCATCCCTCTCTCTGTAGGAGGCTAGAGGCTAGTTCTTCTCTCTGCGTCTGCTTCAGGTTGCTAGGTGCTAGACCCTCCTAAGGGTTCCTTTGTATCAGGTTGGTAGGTCGGGGGCCCCAGCCCTTACTTTACGTTCTTTTTGCTTCTGATTGCTAGGCCCCAGATGGCCATAGATTCCTTTCGCTTTATGTTGCTAGGTCCCATAATTTCCTATAGGCGGTAGCGCCTTCCCCACCAGGTTACACCTGGGGTTTCCATGTTTTAACTTGCCATCTCCAGGCTCTGGGTGAAGCCCCTATGTCTCTGAGTTATCCAGGTGTGCAGGGGACTGGGGCAGAGAGGCTCTCCTGCATCTAATCTAATCTTATCTATCTATCTATCTATCATCTAAAACTTGTTATTAAGACACATGACAGAAATATATGATATATTTTATACATTGCACAATGCTTTCTCAGGATACATAGTTTAACACACACACACACACCCCTTCTTCCAATTCCTTCTGTTGGCCATCACATACATTATCAGTGTTACATCTATTCTTGTTTCTTTTCAATATTCAAAAAACCTGGCCAGAGTTTCTGGCTTATTGGCTGGGGAGCCTTTCTCCTCTGAATATGATAGAAATGGTGCCTAAATCTTCAGTTATGTGTCTTCTTTTGGGTGTTTTTCTTGCGTACGCACTCCATGGGACAGTTTTTCCATGATCAAAATGCTCCACATTTTACTATGCCACAGCTTGAGAAGAGGAGGGTTTGCCCTTTTCCAATGACCCGCTACACAGAGTCTGGCTGCTAACAGTAAAAAGGAAATTGGGTTTAAATTGCAGGCCCTTTGCTGGTGCATCGAGTAGACATGTCAGGGGGTCTTTGGTTTTTTTTACAACCTATGATAGACTGAATTTCTTTAATAATTTCCCCCCAAAATTGACTAATAACTGGACACTGTAATTTAAGGAGCCAAGTATTGTGCCTCAAGGGCATACCCAGTGGGCATGGCTTAGCCAGCCAGGGGAGATAAAAAGCCTCTGTGTGGGTCAGAATGGGGTTGCAAATCAGGGAGAGATTGGAGCCATGGGGCTGAGAGCTCACTCTTGGTTTTTTGTGTTTCCATATGAACTTTAAAATGGCCTTTTGCCACATCTCTAGTGTCTTGTGTGGGATGCCAATAGGGGTGCACTGGGAAAGAAACAGTAACTTTGGGAGAATGTTCATCTTAACTAGGGCTACCCTGCCTAACCAGGATATTTCATATTTGTTCCATTCTTCCATATCTATCTTTCCTTTTTAAAAACCTTTGTTTTATTAAATTTTCTGTATATTATTACAACTGTCCCCAAGGGACTATTGGATTATACAAAGCATAATCATTTACAATCATGTAAGGTTCAATAAAAATAACAAAATACTAACAAAAACTAAGTGAGTCGAAGAAGAATAAAGCAGCTGTGTTTATGTTCTAGCTTTGGTTGCCACAGTGTTTATTCTTTGGTTGCCACATCCCCCTGGGAGGAAAACTGGAGGAAAAGGAACCACGTTGGAGGGAACAGGGCAAAGGAGATGCCATACCCCTTTCTGACATAACTCCACCCTTGTCGACGCACCCTCGAAGGAAGACGAGGACACCATATATGGGTTTGAACGGCCGCACTCTTTATTAATAGCCAAAAAGGGGAAGCCCTCCCACTTCCCCTTTAAACTGGAGTCCTAACTATTACTTGTTCCTAACAGTTAACCGCCCCCACAGGAGGTTCCCGTCCTGTACCAGGTGCTATCCTGTTTGCCTGGTGCCCTTCTTCTCACGTCTTCGGGTTAAGCCCGAGGGGAACCTCCTGTGCCCTACCTAACCAACTTCTTTAACTTACACCCTACCCCGACCACCGGGTTCCCCGGGCCGTAGCGGGTTGTTTGCACCTACCCCCTTTCACCCACTGGGCTGGGGGTTTAAACAACAAGGGTGAGGACACCGTAGCCTACTGTTTGGTACATGGTCCGCCCAGCAGATTCGGCTGTTCGCCTCCCACCCTTGGGCTGGCCATACAGTGGGCCGCACTGAGAAGCTATGTATGGCCTATGCCCATCTCTTAGGGAGATGTTGCTACCCTATGCTATGCTAACCTCTTCAACTTTTAACCATTGGCCTGAACTCAGCATACCGCCACCAGAACCTCCAGCTTTGCTTGGCTGGTTCGCTGCCATCACTCAACTTTCGAGGATTTCCACTAGACTGCTTTTCAGGACTCCGAGATATTCGCTGCATCCAGCATCCAATAAATGGACCCCATCACTCTGGTAGAATTCATCTCTGTCATGCCTAATCTTCATGTGGGAAATAACAAACACCCCTGCTCGCCGTAGCCAGCCACCAATTTCCCCATTTGCCCTCTTTCTGGCCCGGTCTACCTTGCCTGGGTGCTGGGCATTAGCCCAAACTCTCCTCTGCAGCATTTCTGACCAGACAAATGTGCACCCCCGGAATCGTTCCTGCACCTTTTGCAGATCAGCCTTTGCCCTCTTCGTTAGCCACAGCCCCGTAAAACTGGGCAGGTTATTTTTCCCTAAATGGATTACAATCACAGCCGGTGCTGGAAATTTCCCTGTCGCTGCAGTCAGTGTTGGGAGCAATTGCTCCCACAGCATTCTGCGTCTACCTAGCCAAATTATCTCTGCCCTGTCCCCTAAGCCCAGCTGGGTGCCCCACCCCTGCGTGTGGCCATCTTCCCTGCCCAATGTAAGATGCTGTGGCCGACGATCCACACCACCTTCCGTCCCTGCGGGACTGACGCATCTGGAAAAGAAATCAGAGTTATCCCGTTGCCACATACTCCCCTGGTAACCTGTCATTCTCGGTTCAGTGTTCCTGATGTAGGAGCGATACGCAGTGGACCGCCACCTCCCTATCTGTTATATTTGCTCCGCAGGCAGTCCCATACTTGCGGCAACTGACGTGGCCCCTATCCGAAAGGAGTGTGTGGTGTAACAACTTGGGTCCAGGCCAGCTTCCTTAACGCACATGTTGAGAACCGCCCCAAACTGATATCGTGTCAACGGGAGAAACAATGGGCCCTCCATCTTTGGGTGGGACACTAAATATTGCTGCATTGCCTCAACAGGGCAAATATGGACATCATCTGAGGGGCACAGTCTCACTAACTGACCCTTTCCCCTTTGGTCTGTCTTTGACCTTCTTAGGTTCAACAGGAGGGTGCCTCCCTGCCAACCCACGTCATGAATCTGCAGGGCCACACCCGATCTGTCCTCCCGGGATTGGGGGACTATCTCACTGATCCTGAAGGCCCCAAATAGTGCCACGCGAAATGCGGCGGTAAAGAGAACTACCTCGCTGTCCGAGTGACACACGGTATGTAATGCCTGGCTGATAGCATGAAGGAGCTGAGGGGTTATAGGGGCCCTCACGTCTGCTCCCTGAGGGGTACTCCAGGCCCAACTCTCCCTAAGACGGATCATAAAAAAGCCATTATCAGGAGAAGGGTGGCCTGCCAAGCGGCTCATAAAGGAAATGGCCGATATTTTCCCCCCAATCGTGCCCAGTGCCAAACCTCTTCGTCTGAGCTGGAGCGCGAACTGCAGCATGTGCCCCTCAGGGATGGGGAATCCTAGTTCCCAACCCTTCCCTGACCTGTATTCCTGGAATTCTGTGAATGCCATTTCATACGCCTGCCTGGTTCTGGGCGCAAGGGATCCCTGCACTGCCTGATATAAGTTTATAATCCAAGGCTCCACATGTCCCTCGGGAATGGCTCAGGGTCCTTCATGGCCTCTGGTGCCAGTTGGTGAAAACGGTCTGTCTGAAATCAAGAAAGGGCATCAACTATGCCGTTATCGATCCTGGGCATGTGCTTGGCCAAAAACAAAATGTTTGCCCGCAGGCATTTAAGTAAAAAATGCCGGACCAGCCACATAACCCTCTCCGATTTTGATGACAGCTTGTTGATTACGCGAACGACTGCCATGTTATCGCACCAGAATAGGACCCTTCTGTTGGAAAACTCCACCTCCCACAGCTCTAATGCCACCGCTACAGGGAAGAACTCCAGGAATGTTAAGTCACTGGTTAGCCCTCGTGTTTCTCACTCCTCCAGTCATGGGGCTGCACACCATCTTCCCCTGAAGTATACCCCAAACCCATGGCCCCCCCGTGGCGTCAGATTGTATCTGGAGCTCCGCTTCCAAAAGGAGTTGCTGCCACCAGAAACTCACCCCATTATAGCCCTGGAGGAAGGCCTCCCAGGTTGCAAAATCCTCCCGCATCACCCTTGTCACCCGGACATGATGGTGCGGGGGACGGTCGCTCCCTATGTGGGCATATAATTGAGACATGAAAGCCTTCCCTGGTGCGATGACTCAACAGGTGAAATTAAGGCTACCCGTGAGGGACTGCAACTGCTTAACCGTTACTTTAGGGGCTGCCATTATCACAGCTATCAATTCTCTGAGGGCTCGGAGCTTGTCCTCTGGCAATCTGGATAAAGAGCATATCGTGTCCAACTCGATACCCAGGTAGGTCAACCTAGTCGTTGGGCCTTCGGTTTTTTCCGGCGCCAACGGTACCCCTAGCTCAGCTTCCTGGAATGCATGCATTCCGAGGTCCCCACCCTTCCCACGAAGAGGAAATTGTCTAAGTTATGGGTGATCAAGCTTCGCCCTGTTTGCTGGCGGGTAATCCATTCTAAAATGGTGCTGAACTTTTTGAAGGCCGCACATGAGATGGAACATCCCATGGGCATCGCCTTGTCAAAGTAAAACTTACCCCTGAACTGCATACCGAGGAGTTCAAAGTCCTCGGGATGCACTGGTAGGAGTCGGAAAGCCGACTTGATATCACACTTCGCAAGAAGGGCCCCCTTTCTGCAGGAACGCACCATTTTGATCGCGGAGTCGAATGATGTGTACCTTACTGAGCAGAGAGGGGAATCGCATCATTCACCGGCTCCACTTTTGTGTGGGACAAGTGGTGAATCATGCGATACACTCCCGGGGTCTTTTTTGGCACTATGCCCAGTGGGGATATCCGCAGAGTGGGAATAGGCAACTCATCAAAGGGGTCATGAATCCTACCTGCCTTAACCTCCTTATCAATCGTCTGCTGGACTAATTGCTCATTTCCTGTCACTGATTTCAAATTTTTTGCACCCAAATGGTAACGAGGGCCTTCCGTCAGAATCCTGAAACCCATCCTAAATCCTTCGACAACATAGTCAGCAGTCATGTGGTCGGGGTAATCCTGGGTCGCCAGCCGTAAGGCTTCATGCCGTACCGGGGCTGGCGCCCTTCCCCACTGGTTGGCTGGCACTCCGTTGGCTGACAGAGGCCTGCCTGTTACCCGCACGCCCCCTGTTCCTGGATCCATACTGCCTGAACCTATTACATGTGGAGGTGGCGTGGTTGCCTGCACACTGCCTGCACACATGCTTAAATTTACATTGGGCTCGAAAACACCTGCCCCCATCATTAAAATCCCAACATGTAGGCCCCCCTGATGGCTGCCGTGGTCTGCCTCTCTGTCCCCCTTCAATTTGCTGAATACCCCCTGCCCGCGAGAGCACGTGGCCACTATCAGATTGCGAGGCATACCTGGAACAGCTGATACACTCCTGCCAGATGTTGTGAGCATGGAGATCCCAGCATAGGCACAGGTTGTTGGCTGCCCTACACCGGAAGGATTTATCATAGTGCAGCCAAGCACCCGGTCCACCTGTATCAAAGGCTCGGTGCACAATGTCCAAGTACTTGATCATCTCCAGCCCGCGTTCCGGGAACCTAACCAGTGTCACCCCCATATAGATCGTGTAAGCAGCTGTCCAGTTGGACCAGGTGCGCTCAGCTTTGGGCCTTTTAAACTTCTACTTCTCTTTCCTCTCCTCTTTATCATTGGGATCAGGTGGGGTCACTAAAAAGAAGGGCACAAATGTCTATGTATTCGCCGCTCCAGATCTTTTCTTTACTGGCCTGAAGCAGGTGTTCCCCTAATGGGGCCGACACATCTGCGTACCCCCTGATAGGGGGTGGGGCTCATCCCTATGGCCGCAGCACGGCGTGGTCCGACCCATACAGCACCGGTCCGCCCACCACACCTGGGCCGCCGCCTTGTACCTGTGGGCTGTACAGTGCCCACATTGGCCGAACTGGCTTTGCGTGACCTGCCCCCCCGTTTCCCCCTCCATTCCCAGCAGGGGGAGCACTGGCTCTGTCCCTGTTCCGTGTGCGTACACGCTGGAGGTGGGCCTTCCTTTTCTTGGCTTCTACAGAGCCCTGCCCCCCATTGCTCGCTGCCCCCTTCCCACCAACCGTCATCGACCTGCTCACCTTCAGTAACCTCTGGTTCATACCAGGGTCTTGGGCAACCGCTGGAGCCCACCGGCCCCCCCTGCCTGCGCTGGGCTGCTTGAAGGCTCTCAGTCAGAGCCTGCATCCCTTCCTTGAGTGGCTCGATTTGTGCCTGGTAGTTGGGCATACTCTCCTCCCTTCTTCTGCTGGGTCCAGGTTCGTCATCCCTGTAACGAAAAGGCAGGGCCTGACACCGCCCTCATCCCTGGCGATGCGGGCCCTCCTCGAAACCTGGGGTGGAGTTACCTGCTACCTCCCCCATCGTATCAACCTGCCCGGGCTCAACTTCCTCGCCCGTCCTGTGCTCCGGCACTTCCCCGCATGTGACTTCCAATTCCTCTATGCGGGCCTGGTATCCCGCCAACTGGGCCTGCATGGCTTGGAGGACAGTCTCCTGCGTGCCCCCCCGTTATTCCCTTCTAGCCTTCACCCCTTTAGAGGGGGCCTTTGAAGCCCCTTTCGCTGGGGCTTTTGCTTGGCCCTTGCGGGGGGCCATCGATCAATTCCCGTGCCCCCAACACAACCCCCCCTTTTTTGTGTCCCCTTCTGGGAGATCAGCCCAACGCTGACGGGGGACCACCAGGTGGTGCAACCTCTGTCAGCTGAGCTGGGTGGGAGGGGGCTCACGATCCCCCTGAAATTGTTATGCCCCCGTTGGGGGGTAGGGCCTATCCGGGCCTCTGGGGGTTTCCCTGAGGGCAGGTCTGAAGCCAGGCCTCTGCCCAGCTAGGGCACTTTATCCTGAGCCAGCCCCCGCCAATACCCCTACCCCAGTCCCAAGGGGGAGAAGGGGGGGGAGGGTTCCACTTGCCCTTTTTGGGGGCAGCTCAAGTCCCACCCCAGGAGGGGGGGGCTCTGAGTGCCTCTTTTGGGCCACTCCTCACCGACCAGGGCAATTCAAGCCCTATTATTAACTCCCACCTCGGTCCCGGGGGGGAGGGGCTCCGCGTGCTGCTTCTCGGGCTGCTCCTCGAGCCCTAACAGGGAAAATCCCCTCCCTAACAGGAGAGTTCCCTTCTTCCCCGAGAGCACCTCCCTTCACACAACCCACCCCCGGGCGAATCCTCCATGGAGTCAAGCTCGTTGGGGGGGTGGGTGGTCCCTCAAACAGCTGCCGCGGCAAAGGAAAGGGAGGGGGTGTGGTCCAGGCCCCTATTGGGGCCGCTCACTAACTCAATTAGCCCCCGTCTGAGGTCGGGGGGGGTGTAAGATCTCCCCGTTCCCGACCAGCCGCTCTGTGTCCAGGCGTGGTTCCATCGGCAAGCGGCCTATTTTGCTCCACTGCCTTGCCACACGTCCTTCTTCCCGCTCCACGCCTGGCCGAATGAGGCGTGTGAACGGGGAGACTAAAATGGCGCCCGGGAGTACCGACTCTCACGAGAGTCCCGGACACCTTCAGTTGAGGGTTGCCTAGCAACCCGGCTTCCCCGCTACCCTCCAGCGGCCGCTCTTCAACTCCTCGCCTTCCTTGCTAGGAAGGGGAGGGGGCGCCGTCAAACCCCCGCTGTGGTGAACGTGGAGGGGACTTAGAGAGCATTGTAACATTGTACCCAATACTGCACAGGGGGCAAAGTCATGGCAGTAACGGGGTAGGAAAGTCCGTATATAGCCCACCCCTTTTCTGATATGGCTGCCCCCAGTATGGAATCCCCAGTTATCTGGGTTAGCCATGGGTGCTTGGCTAACCTGGAGAAATCTGGGTTTCCCCTGGAGCCCAGAGACTCTGGGTTAATACATGGAGTCTCTAAGTGAAGCATGGAGTGGTGGCAACCCTAGGTCTGGCCCTGTCACTTTCTCTCGGACACAGACACTCTCTCTGATACTACAGGCATCCACCCATTGAAGTCAATGCCAAAATTCCGATTGACTTTAAGGTGAAGGATTTTGTGAAAGTGGATAGGGCTGGGGCTGACCAAGAGACTGCCATTCCAACTCCTTCCCACCTCACCCAGGTGTCACAAATTTCAGTTCTAGTTGAGCTACTCTAAACCTGGGTGGGATCACCAGAAATCCCCCAAATTCCATCCCTGGTGACCAACATCTCTTCTAGGCCATAAATAGCCAACCTATGCTGCCAAATAGACCTAGCTTTGTGCACAAACATCATCCAGACTAAGGATTAACTGGAGCATTAATTAGAACAATGAATTCTCATAGGGGGACAGTGGTCAGTTAGCACAGCCCAAGAGGGAAAGCAGATGGCAGCAGTTGGAGAAAGGACAGATGGAGAAAGGACTTGAAGGACTTTTCCCAGGAAGCTGTCAAATCAATCCTGTCAGACCTCCTCTGATTTTAGTGCCAGTCTTTTTTTGTCTCAAAGGCCAGAGCATGGATGTGTCTGAATAGGGGATTTTGTTCGGAGCCTATCTCTAATAGAAAACTTCACACACAAAAAGGCTCCCCCACTTTTAACTTAATTTTTCTTTCTCCTTTTAGAAATGAGTCAAAGTCTTTGGCTGTAAAACCTCGTGTCCCTAATTTTGTCCTAAGCACTTTTTGTTTGTGTGTACGCGCGTGTGGTTAAACTCTATACATCCCTGGAAAATGGGTTTATAATGGAATTGCTGACATGAAGCAGAGCTACAATGGATGACAAGAGCGCTGTTAATACTACAGATCTGGTCACACACACAACTTATTCCTCTTGTTGACTGGCACATTCAATAGCTTGTTTTGTTGGCTGCTCATCTGGCAGTGATGAAAGCTTGCTTTGGTCGGCTGTGTCGAATACACAGAGCCCAACAGGAGGGGGAAACCTTCCAAGTCTTTCATCTGATCTAGTTTCTTGACTTCCTGATGAAGAAATGTTTGCTGATCGATGACTTGCAGGCAAAGAATGCAGGTTTCTGTTCTTCTGAATATTTATTGGGTATTGTCAGTTTGAATATTGTTGGGCTGTCCTGGAGGCAAGGGCAGCAAGTGTGCCACGGGTCCTGTATTTTAGTAACCCTGTGCTTAAGAGAGCATGTTGCAGTTTTCATAGCTATGCACAGGCAGGCTGAGGGCACACGGGGAGGGCCAGGAGTTGTTCCACCCACCCTCAGCAAAGAGAATTAGCTGGTGTTACCACTCAACAATAAACGTGTGAATCCATCCTGCGTTGAAATGGTTGACGTCATCCTGGGTATACAGCCAGTTGAACAGACATTTATATGTCTGCTGCTACCTGATCGTCCCCTCCCACCAGCTGTTAGTCTCCTCCCACTAGCTCTTTCCAGGACAATATCTCTTGGTGCAACACACCCAGTTGCAGGAGAGAGAAGCCAGCTCCAAACTGGCAAGGCGCTGGCAGCCCCAGAATAGAAACTCCTGGGACTTTGGGGACAAAGCTTCATTCCAAAGAGAATACAACTGTGAAAGCACCCCCTCATCAGTCCCTTCTCCTCAGGGGTGTAGCTAGGTTGGAATGGGCCCTAGTGCAGAAGATGAAATGGGTCCCCCTCACCAACTCCCAGTGGCAGGGGATGAAACCTCACCAAGAGGCATGGCCCCCAGGCTCATGAGCCACAGTGCAGTACTAGTAATGGGAAATCATATTGAAAATTGGGATTGGTTCAAAAATTGTATCAACCTGACTTTCAATATGATTTTAGATTGTATTGACTGGAATCGGTTCAGATTCTGACCAATGTGGCCTTAATTCAAATTCTGCCTCCAGCTCTTACTCCCGAGGACTCCTGCCGGGCCCAGACACTAGGCAGGAGTGCAGAGGAGGCAGAGCTGGGAGTAGAGGGACCGCACAGGGGTAGGGAAGAGGATAGTTGCCTCCCAGGACCCTTACCTGGCATCTGCCTCCCCTGGACCCCTGCCTGTGCCTGCCTGCCCCAGTGCCTGCTGCAGCAGTGCTGGGCCAGGCGGCCGGGCAGGAGTCCAGGGGAGGTGTGCAGCGGTAGGCAGGGGTGCTAGAAGGCAGGGGTGGCTGGGTGGGGAGTGAGAGTGGGGGTTTAACTTACCCTTCCCCCTTCTAGTGGCACCCTGCGCAGCCTTCTCAGGATTGCACCAAGCAGAAATAACAATAAGGAAAAAAAACCTCGTCATGCACAAAATGGCCACCCTGGCCATTCTGCGCATGCGTGCCATTTTGGAAAGGTGCAGCCGGTCTGCAAATGCTCAGCCGGCAGCCAGGCATGCGCAGAACAGCTTCCAGCAACTATACCCAGACCAATCCATAGAGCTTAGCAATAGCTTAATCTGGTGCTCTACAGATGTCTGGCATGGTAGGGTCCGTCTTTTTCTTGCAGGTCTTTATGTTTTTTAGCATTTGCCCTCCTTGTGTGATTTGTGATGCTGAACAGAACACCTACACATCAAAGAAATTTAGTTCAAAGAGAAGCATACGACACGTCTCCTATGCCTCTGTATTTATTTTTTCCGTAGCTACAATTAAGGAAGTAGAGATCATCAGGGATTATAATGTGGGTAATGAATCAGGACTCTCAGAGGTGGGAAAACTTTCTGTGGTGCGGAGAAAAGCAACATAAGTAACCAATGAATAATTGTCAGGACCTGGCACTTGAACCAGCTGCTCTGACCTCTCAGAGCCACCAGCTGATTTTGCAGGGCTACCTCAGTGCCATGACATGAGCCTTGTTGCTCCTCCTCAGGCTCCTTGCTGCTTGCTGGGGCCACACTTCTCTTGGTTCTGGATTGACTCCTGCCTGTTTATAAGATTGCTTAGCTCCCAGAGGAAGGTCTCAGACTTTCTGTGGCCTGCTGCTTGGGTGTTTTTAGACAAGTGCTGTTTGTCGACCCCCCTCCTCCTCCCCTCCCCCAATGAGACACAGAGACTGTAGCTAGTTTTAACTTGGCCGCACTCTTTCTTAAACACATCAATAAGGCCAGTGGGTGATTGCCCCAGCAATCAGGGTCCAGTATGCTTAGCTACATAATTCTTATTAACTCGGGTACTGACCAGGATGTGCCCTCCCGTGTCGGTACTCCCAAACTAAACTTGCCCCCTTCGACAGCACCCTGGCTCTGGCCAAAAGGGGACAAACCCAACCGTGGGCTTGAGTAAGGAGGTGAGTACCCGCAAGGCCAGCAGAGAGTGCATGTACTTACTGACCCCACCTGGTACCCCTCCCAGGGTCATGACCCCAGTGTGTGCTTTACTCCACCTTCGCACTGGGTATCACCTCCCCATCTCTTAGGGAGATGACTCATCTTATCCTATTCTTACCTATTTATCCTACAATAGCATACTGGACCCCCTCTGAGTGCGACAGTTATTCCCATTATTGTTAATTATGTCATATTGCCAATTGTTGCTTCTCCAATTATTTCACTTCCAGATTGTGCATCATATTCTTGTTCCTCTATTTAATTATCCAATTGTTGATTATTATCATTATGAGTTGCCAATTTCCCTTTATCTGATTTGCCTATTTAATACTTGCACTGTTGAAGGGGCGAAACAAGCAACCCCAAATTAGACTAATTGCCAAATTTCCCCTTCGGCTCTGTAAGGGCAACTGGTAAAAACCCCAGTACTAGAGGTGAGGTGGGTGGGGCTGATTTCTCCATGTCCGCCGGCCGAATGCCGCCTTCCCGCGGCGTGAACGGCTCCGCCCCCCCCTACAAAGGGCAGGACCGTTGCCTTCCTATAGAGTGGCGCCACTGCGCACATACAGCATGCACTGCTGCACAGCAACACTTTAACGGCTGGCGGCATTCTACTGCGCCACCGCCAGGGCCGTTTTCTCCCAGCTCGTCCTCCATCCCCTGATAGGAGGGGCTGCCAATTACCCTGTCACCGCCATTGCGGTGGCGAAGGGGGCTTCTCGTGAGTTGCAGAGTCCATGAGAAATGAAGTTGTTCAGGGGGTGGTGGGGATGGTTTAGAAGTCCCCCACCCCCACTTCCAGAAGATGGCCAGCGCCCACGCCATTGAAAAAACAGCGCACCCGTGCATGGACGGAGTCTGAGATTCGGACTTATGAAACAGGGTTTCATAAGTCTGGACTTAGCAAGTGCGCTGTTTTCAATAGCGCCGACTGACTTCCGGAATCGGGGGTGGGTGGGACATCTAACCCCCTCCCCCACGCGAGTCTGCAAGAAACAGCACTCGTCTGAAAACACCCAAGCAGCAGGCCACAGAAAGTCTGGGGCACCTTAATCACATTAAGGCACTAGTCTGCTTGTGTGCCCATGCTCCTGCCCATCTCCTCCACAGCCTTTCTGACTTGCCTCTTGACTTCAGTATCTGGTTTGCCCTTCAGTTTTGTGTGACACTCAGCTCAGCCTTATTCCTGGACTCAACCCATGGTCTAGTCTTTGAGTATATGCTCTGGATTGCCACTGTCTGGTGCTCTGGCTCTGCTCAACACTGCCTACACTCTTGGACAGTAGGGCCTGACAATAATGCTGGGGCCTTGCCTGGAGATTTTCAGAGACAGAGAGGAGAAGAGACTTGTCCAAGGTCACCTAGAAGGTCAGTGGCAGAACTGGAAAAAGAATCTACATCCCAGTGTCCCACAACACTTCACATTAGGGTATGTTTGTACTAAACCTTGCTTACCCCGGAGTAATTTACCCAGGAGTAAGATCACTTTGTGTGGCTGCTTCTATCCAGGGATAGATCCACCCCACCCCACTCCACTCCCTGCTCCAAGTTATCAGATCGGAATAGCCACATTTTCCCCTAGATGTAAATTACCCCACACATTCCCAAAGGGGATTTGGGGATAGTGTGGGTAAACTATGTTAAGCACAGTTTTGTGTGAAAATGCCCTCTTATTTGGACAAAACCCATACTGAAACCAGAATGAGCAAGGAATTTCAAATTTGCTCCTTGGTTCTTGTTGAAGAGAAGGCTTTTGTCTGAATATGGGCTTTAGTAGTAGCTCGCCCATTATTAGCAGCAAAATCTAGCCCTGTGTCTCTGGATCTTTCCATGAAGGAGAAGAGGCTATTGGCCTGATCAACAGAGAGTAAGTGGAGAAATTCTGGATACTGCCATGGCCTCCCTCTTACCTATTAATAAAATAAATTTAATTCTGAGCACTATTCCATAACACATCCTGCAATGACTGCCCCTGTCTGCCAGTCAAAGTATGCCCAGCCTCATGAATCCTGAAAAACTATTCTGTTCTGACATGCAAGTAATTTTGGACCTTGCCAGCATGCTAATCTACAGATGAGAAGTGAAAGTCCCTTCGGTTAGAACTGCCATAAATCAAGAGTCAAAAATACACGCCTCTTTCACAGTCTGTCAGATTAAGATGGTGTGTTAATGAAATGAGGATTCTTTTGCTATGTGAGGCCTTTCACAAAATGCATGTGGGGTGATATTACTAACTAGATATATTTTGAACTAGTTGGGAGAGCAGGTCTCATTAATATTCATTATTATTTCATGGAGAAATGATAATTCAGATATCTTTTACTGAACCAGCTTCTGTTGATAAGAGTATGTAAGACAGTGGACCACACAGTGTCCTCCCTCAGATATGTAAGTAAAAGACCCAAGGGGAATACAGGCCTTGAACCCTGGATCCATAGGCAGTAGTGGGAACTGTTGGTATATGCAACATCCATACTACAGCCTTCTGAATCAAGAACAGTAATTGACTATAGAGCCACCAGTTTATGTGTACATGGAAGAGATGGGGTTTTGCAGTTGAATTCCTTTGTGTAACCACTCCTCCTTCCCTTCTCTCTCATTGTCTCAGTCTCCATTTTGTCTTACTACTAGTTAGATGCAACTAAGGATCTGTGCCTGAGAAAGCTTAAGTAAAGTCAGGGACAGCTGGTGGGTTTTGAGGTTGGAGGGGCAGTAAGGCCAGTGGGCTATGGTGGGCGGAGCCAGGGCAATGGTAGGTGGAGCCAGGGCAATGGTAGGCGGCATAACCCAGCAGCAAGGAGTTCCAAGGGTTATTACTAGGGGTGGGAAAACCGGTAAATCCGGAATCCGATAATGCCGGTACCGGGCGTACCGGCATTATCGGATTCGACCCGGTAAATCCGGTCCGGTTACCGGATTCCGGGTACCGGATTTTTTTACATTGCAGCCATTTAAAAATGGCTGCAATGTAAAA
>QEPC01008150.1:289295-303770 GCA_003113815.1 Sphenodon punctatus | reverse complement strand
TTTTTTTTGACTTTTTGGTGGGGCTTTCATTGCTTACATTGCAGCCATTCATTTAAATGGCTGCAATGTAAAAAAATCCGGTACCCGGAATCCGGAAACCGGACCGGATTACCGGGTTGAATCCGATAATGCCGGTACACCCAGTACCGGCATTATCGGATACCGGATTTACCGGTATTCCCACCCCTACTTCTTACTAGTTAGATGCAACTAAGGATCTGTGCCTGAGAAAGCTTAAGTAAAGTTCTGTTGTTAAACCTTCAGCTGCATTTGTCCTTACTGATTGTGAATCAGTTATTACTCTGCAACAGGAACCACACTGCCACCAGGGCTAGGCTGCTGTAGTAAAACAACAGAACCGCAGCCTTATGGCCCCTTGCAAAACTGGCTCTGCCCTACCAGGCTCCTGCTTAGCTACTGATGACTCCTATCTTGATTGGCCAGGAATGCCATATAACTTTCTGGACCATAGCAAACCCCTGCCCTGAACAACCAGCTAGAGGCCTGGCTCTTCAGCATCTTTGCTTTTCTGCCTGTATCCCAGCTCTTCCTGTTCCACGTCCTGGACCTCAGGTTTGGGCGTTTTCAGACAAGACACTCCCCACCCACCTCCCTCCTACATGTTACAGGGCACCCATAGGGCAACATTGCAGCCCTGCAACATGTATAGTGGGTAGAGAGTGTCTTGTCTGAAAATGCCCTTTGTCTGGCTATCAGACAGATGGTGCCTCTTGCCTGCCCCCATGGACCAGATGCCTGATGTGACTGATGCTCTGAAACAGACTATGATCTGACTGTTACCCTGACCTTGCCTCTCCTCATGCCTGAGATCCTGACACGGGCTGGCTATTTACATGTATATTTTTCATTTCAATTTAATTTTGTACCCTGCATACCACACCACAGGTGTCTCGTAGCGGTTTACACTCACAAATAAAATACAATATAAACAGTACATAATATCATAATAATCTAATGTCAACCCAATAGCAGTCCACTTGAAAGAAAATATACAAACCCAACCTCCCTCCCGCCCCAAACCCCAGTCCCCACCCCAACCCATTCCCTGCTCTCACCAGGCAGCCCCAACCTTCGTACTGCACCCACCTCACACCTGGGGCTGCCCTCGGGACCTCCCCCCTCCCTATCCCAGTCCCACCCATTTCACCCATATAGGGAGAGAGTGGCTCAGAAAGCCTGAATCTATATTTAAGCCATTGGTTTTGGTGATTTCTTTTTTTATATATACATACTTTAGAGAGAGATTGTGTGCTGAATGGCATATGGTGTACTTCACAAAACAAAATTAATACAATATAAAACAACTAAAAATCCATTTTAAAACAGTTTTAATGGGGAAGGTAAAGGGGGAGAAAAAATACATTCAGGGGAACTAGCAGCGGGTCCTCTGAAGGCACCTGGAGAGTTAAAAAAAAAGAGAGTCTTCTGGGCATTTCTTGAAAGAGAGGAAGGAGGAACTGAGACAAATATCTGGAGGGAGCAGGTTCCACACCAAAGGGGCCCACCACAGCAAAGGCCTGATTGCCTGTCAACTCAAGGCACAATAGTGGGATTCCCCAAACAGTGGTGGTGTCTGAGTAGGGTTGCCACGTATGCAAATTTTAAGGAACACTTATGAAAAATGCATGTTGCAGGACCTGCCTTGCCCTGCAACATGCATTTTTCATAAGTGTTCCTTTAAAATTTGCATACGTGGCAACCCTATGTCTGAGCACAGATAACCCGCAGGGTGAGGCTCCAGTTTGCGTGTGCATGTGTATTTCTCTCACACACACACTCACAAAACGGTGTGTCTTTAGGGTTGCCACCGTCCGTCTTTTCTTACGTGACACTTACATTTTGGCCTAGGGGAGTGTCAGGTAAAAAACCACCACAGGTGGCAATCCTATATGTCTTGCTTTCCCCCCAGTTTATAGTTTTGACTTGTTACCAGCCTGAGCTTACTTAACATATACACACACACACACACACACCCCGCCGAGGTTGGTCCAATAAAAGATACTAACTGAACTACTTTCTCTCCATCTCATCCCAAAGGATCCCAGAGAACTTTAAGTGATTAAATTGACCCACCAGCTTTGCATTCTCTCCAGCCAGTGCTCTACTGCTAAGCTGATGCTTCTAGGGAGGGGCCCAGCGACAGCTGTGTGACACGCTGCACCCAGATTTAGGACAGGAAGTGCAGAAAGATTGCTGCACCCAGTTGAAAGCAGAAGGGGTGGAAAGGGAATTGAGGCAGGTACTGTGTAAACCCTGCAGTTTCACTTCTAGTTCATCTGTACCATTTTCTGCAGTGCTCTGGCCCTGGGAGTACTTTGGCAGATCCTCATCCAATTAGCAAACAATCTGAACCCTGCTTTGCTTGGGGATCTGATGGGAAGGAACTGACAGATGCAGGATGAATATACAACCCTTATGATACCCTTGTCTTTAGTTTTTACTAGGACAAGAAGAACTGTGGTACTTTTCTTGCAAGCTTTCAAGGACTCTCTCTTGTGCCTATTGCAGAGTTCTAATCCTCTCACTGCTCTAAGAAGGATATTCATAGGGCCTAATTGGGATTAACAATATCTTTTCAACTCAATTACCCTTGCCCTGAAAGAGTGCAGGATTATGTAAATACATTATCATTTTTGAGTAGGAAATCCTGTCAGCAGCCTTACACACACACACACACACACACACAAATGTACCCAGGGAGATCAGCCTTAACAGTCATTACCTTAATCCAGGGATGGTGAACCTTTCCCCCTCCACGGCCCACTCTGAAAACCAGTACAAGCTCAGTGGGCCAGATAAGAGTTGGATGCAGGGGTGCTTGCTCAGGATGAAGGAAGTAAGGGGAGAATCTAGATCATGGACCTGTGCCAAGAATCCCATGCTTAAGTGCAGGCCCTCATCTCTGCTCCCTTCCCCTGATCTCACTCTTTCAGTGCTTGCGGGTAGGGAGGAACTGGATCTGTGAGCCAGATCCAAGAATTGGAAAGGGGCCAAGTAAAAAAACAGCCATGGGCCAAACGTAGCCATACCTCCCCTTTTAAAAGAGGACATTTATGAAAAAATACATGGTGCAGGGCTGCATTGGTTCTAGTGCAGTCCTGCACCATGTATTTTTCATAAGCATCCTCTTTTAAAGGGGAGATATGGCCACCTTAGGGCTAAAGGTTTCCCACCCCTGCCCTAATCCTTAAGGTCTCCCTCGCCACGCCCTGTAACACTGCTGCCATTACATAATCAACTAGGGCTGCAATCCTTAAAACTACTTATGTCAGAGGAATAACAAAGGCCTTTAATGGGACTCCTCTGGTGTAAGTGGTTTGAAGATTGCAGCCCCAGTTTATTAGCAAGTCAAGCACTTTGGTCTATCAACCAGCTGTACTGTGAAAATATGCAAATCAAATTTGGGACTGAATAATTTCTTTCTTCAGATGAAAGATGTGGAGGAAGCAACAGCTTCCTCTCATTGAAATCCACAGTGTTATAAATTGTTCTAATGAGCGCAGAGTGGAAGTCACACAATTCAATTGGTTCCTGCAATCCTAGATGACAGGATTTCAGCCTTCATTGTTTTATAAGAAAATATGAATGATCCCAACCCCAATAAGGAGGCGCTGCAGTTACATAAGAACCGATCATGATTACTCAATTCTGCACAGAGGGGTTTGAGATGAGAGTCTGAAAAGCCAGGAGAAAGAGGAATCAGATAATGAAATGGTCATACACACAACCATTTTCATTCAGTCTGTCTCCTTCCTATCAGGTAAGGATGAAACTAATATGTCAATCCAATATTTAGGGTGGCCTTCGGCTGGATTGCCAGGTAGAGGCGGTGGCGAAGGGAGACTTTTGCCAGCTACATCTTGTGTGGAGGCTCCAGCCATATGTTTCGGACTCCGACCTGGCCACCCTTGTCCATGCGTTCATCACCTCTAAACTGGATTACTGCAACGCGCTCTATGTGGGGCTGCCCCTAGTGACGGTTTGGAAGCTGCAACTGATGCAGAATGCGGCGGCCCGTCTTCTGACAGGGACGGGCCGTAGGGAGCACATAACACCAGTGCTCCAAGCTCTGCGCTGGTTACCTATAACATTCCGAGCCCGATTCAAGGTGCTGGTTTTAACCTTTAAAGCCCTACACGGCTTGGGCCCCTCCTATCTGAGAGACCACCTCACTCCTCGGGTCCTGGGGCGATCTTTGCGGTCTGCCGGGGGTGCCTTCTTGGAGGTCCGCCGGGTTAGCCGGGGGCCCACAATGGAGAGGGCGTTCTCAGTGGTCGCACCATGGCTGTGGAACTCCCTCCTGGAGGAAGCTCAACTGGCCCCGAGTCTGCTGGCCTTCCGCCAGGCCTGTAAGACCTGACTGTTTGTCCAGGCCTTTGGGGAAGGGACTGGGTAGGGGTGGGGGGGACAGGTAGTGGGCCAGGGGCTGGGTTGGGTTAGGGAGGGTTTGGGTATGGGTTATTTTAATCTGGGGATTTTAGGTTGTTTTAATTGTATTTTTAGTTATGTGTTTTTAAATGTTGTTTGCCGCCCCAAGATGCGTGTAGCAGGAGGGGATGGCATATAAATATTAATAATAAATAATATGCAAATTTTAGATGACACTTATGAGGCATACAGGTTGCAGGGCTGCACTGGCAGCAATGCAGTGCTGCAACCTGTGTTTCTCATAAGTATCCTCTAAAATGTGTATATCTGGCCACCCTACCAATATTACAGCTGGTGTAATCTAATGGAGAAGGTATTGACTTCGATCTGGGTTCAAATTCTGTCTTAACTATGAACTGTGTAGGTGGCCTTAGGCAAGTCACTAGAACTCAACCTCAGTTTCCCATCTGTAAAGTGGGAGTAATAATGACTTGCCTCACAGTTGTTGTGCGGATGAACTAGATATGGATTGTAAAGCACCTTGAACAGTGAAGTGCTGTATGAATGATGATAATAATATTTTAATCTTTTTTTTTTTCAGATTCCCATGATGTGAACTTTGTATTCAAAATGTATCTCCTATTTGTAAGGGAATTATTGACCACTGTGGGAAAGAGCAGGTGCTGGTCTTGGTGGACCATTGGTCTGACCCAGGATGGCACTTTTTATGTTCTTCTTTGTATTGATTTTTTTCCCCTCCAGAATTCTTTAATTGACATTCATTAACATGTTTGCTAATTAGCTAATTTTACAACTTGAGGTTGATTGGCTACTGATTTTGATTTTGATTTGATTTATTAACGGCCTCGGCCAAAAACCAATAAATACAAAAATAAAACAAAATATACATAGTATATACATAAAAACATAAAAACTCAAACTACCACCATAGCAGATTTAACATATATTCATCCAGAAACACAGATAACTAATTACGACATCTCTACCAATCCTGATCATGTTTAAATAAATAAAGGAGAAGGTATCAAAACCGGAGGAACCCCTTTCTTACATTTCCTAAAAGACCCCTCCTTTCAGCTTGATTCCATACCCTAAGGACAGCTTACTTTTGAGGATCCTGTAGCAGCTTCTTACGCTGTAACTGGGCTGCATACAGAAACCTAGCCAGTGCCATTATAGTCTCCCAGTTCTTGTCTTGAAGACACAGAGCTGTTCTCCTGTATAATGTGTTTCCCAGAGTTACAATTTCTAAAGGAGCCAGCCACCTCCGCCTTTCTGATACATAGAACTGGCATTCCCAAAGGATGTGACATAAATCTTCAATTTGACCTGACTTACATGGGCATAGCCTTTGCATAATGGGCACATGCACCCATCTGCCCTCCTGAAGGCTGGAGGCAGACTGGGCAAAGAACATTCTCATCATCGCTTGTTTCCACTGATGCTGGGGAATCACCAGATAGGTCGCTGGGGATTCCCTCCATATTCCATATACATTAGCTGTAAGATACTTATACTGACTCACCCTAGTCCGGTCCTCTTGCCTGGAGCGGGCTACCACCCACTGTCTGACTAGGTTCCTGTCGAGTCCAGTCGGGATTGGGTCAGTGTTTTCCATCAGGCAAGCAAGGTTCAGGTCTACAAGGGCAGCCCTCACATCAGTCAGCCTGGAGCTCACCCCTAGAGGGAGAGCCACCATTCCCAAATAGATGCATTTTGGGAAACGATTTGGCAGGAGTGCCTTCACTTTTAGCCAATAACACAGAGCCTTCATTTAGCCGTCGCGGCCACATTTAGTCCCCCTGCCTCCATCCTGGCTAACGCTCGAGGGGTAGATCTTTGCACACCCAACAGTTTTTTTTGTAAGGGCCACCTGTGTAACCTCAAGGGCCTCACATGCCTTGCTGTCCAGTCCCCATAACTCTGCCCCATATAACAGTATGGAATCCAGCTTAATTTCTAAAACCTTCAAGACCTCCAAGCAGGCACGTTTCCCAGTACGATTGTGAAAAGACAAAATCCCTCCACCCGCCTGCTCGGCCTTCAACCTTACTCTCCGGATGTGATCGCTCCACGTCAGGGATTTGTTAAAGGTAATGCCCAAATATGTGAAAGCCTTAACCGACTCCAGTTTCTCTTTCCCAAGGACCCAGCCAAGGTTCTTTCTTGATCCAAAGGTCATTGTCTTTGATTTAGGCACACTTATTTTCAAATTATTTTGTTCTGCATATAATTCCAGCCTATTTAGAATCCTCTGTAGCCCAGTCTTGGAGAGCGAAACAAAAGTCATCATATCTGCGTACAAAAACGCAAACATATCCCCTCCTACCGTTTTGGGGTGATGATGCCACTTGTTCTGTAACGTTGGTACTAAGTCATTCATGAATAGACTAAAAAGTGTTGGGGCAATTACGCACCCTTGCTTGACCCCTGTAGTAGTCTGAAAGGGCTCCGTACATTCGCCCCCCGGGCCAAACCTAACCATTGTTGTAGTATTGCTGTAGTAGGCCTGAACCAATTGCAACAAGGCCGGGCCCATCCCCATTGATTGGCTACTGGATATGGCTAACTGGACAGGGTGTGTATGGATGAGTGACTTTCAACAATATTTATATTCAATGAGTTCACCATTGTTTAACAAACAAATCAAATGCAAATTTGGGCTTCATTAACAATCAAACTAAACGTCAACTTTATTTTTAAAAATGGAATGAACTGAACTTAACAAGGTCCATTTGAGCATTGTCAGGCTGTTACAAGCTGAATTCCCAGACTTGTTCAATTTGGTCAGACAACCAGGTAGGCTCAGACAGTTACAACTAGGGTAGTGCTCTCCATCTCCCTGTGGCCCATTTAGAATTATTGCCTAAAGAACAGGTGTTACCATCTGTCCAGATCCATATGGCTTCAACCGCAGGTCTTCTGATAGTTGCCTAGTCCACTGCAACATCAAGGACAATTGATGATAATACTGGCCTCAACATGGAAATCCTCTGTGCTTGACACCTATCTGGCACGGGACTGCTGACTGACGAGGTGTGACCCTTTCTGGCGTTGGCTGGATTATGCTATATCACTTCCATGTCTCTTCCTTAGCTCTTTACTGGTGCAGTGGGTTAGTTCTGAGCCTGCTGTGCTCAGTGCGTGGTGTAATCCTCTCCTGATCGTTGTTCCAGTGCCTGCCCTTGTCTTTCCTACAAATGTCCTGATCCTGTTCTTGCCTGATTGGCTGCCCCATCCTGGCCCTAGACTACTGCTTTTCATGGCCCTTCCTTCTCCTAGACAGATCATGGTTCCCTTATGGACTGCTGCTTCCTCAGCGTTCCACCCTATGTACCTCACTCTCATATTATCTACTGATTTGCCCTACTGATAATTTGCTTGGTTCAACTTAACCTTTGACTTCTGACCTACAGACCTGCATCCAGATGCTATTTCTTTGTTCTGCCCTCTATTGCTTTTTGGCTTTTGTGGTGGTTGTGATCCTGCCCGACTTACAGATTTTTTATTTATTTATTTTAGTTAAAATAACCTCCTGCAAAAGCAGCTTGGGGCAGCTAACAATTCAATAAAAACACAAATATAAAAATACAATAATAAATACTAATATAAATACATCTTAAAACATTTTACAAACCGTCAAATACACACACACACACACACACACACACACACACACACACAGAGATATATTAAAACCCCAGCCCTCACCCATCTCCCTCGCCAAAAGCCTGACGGAACAGCCAGATTTTCCATTGATGTCGTCTGATGGTCCTGATCAGAGATGGTCCTGATCCTGCAGACTGCCCAGGATCTGGTCCTTACAAGTACATATATAGTCCCAAATACCCCAGTACAATCTTTTAAAAATGTATTCCTCCTCATGGCCTGTTTCTGAGGGAGTCAACTGCCATTCTCCTCCTGTTACAGATGGGAGCTGAACCACAATGTGAGCCACTGGATTTTCAGAAGAGTTCTGCATCACTTATTGTAGCCAGTTTTTCAGAAGAACTTAGCTTCCACTTACCTGCTGTGCTGAGCTCTCCTGAAAATCTGTCCATATGTTATTTTGGGTGCTGCGCAGTTGAAAATCTGGTCCTATGTGGACCCAGGGGCACATGGGAATCTTTTGTAGGTGCAATAGGGTTACCAGTACCACTGCCCCAGGTTTGACCCAATTTCAAGGATTATCTCCAGGCTGTGGTGATAATTCTCCTACTGGGAAATCCCAGCTGGGCACTGCTGTTCCTGCCATTGCCACCACCAAATGTGTGCATGCACGTGTAGCAGGGGAAGTGTGTGTGTGTAAAATAATACCCACCAACCCTACTGCTGCAAGGTGCGAGGGGTTATTTTTGGGAGGACCTGAGTTTGCTCAGGTGTGTGGGATAAGAGCTTGGGAGAGCACGGTGCTTGGGGCTGGAGCCGGTCTGTGGGGTGTGAGGAGAAGGCTTGAGAAAATTGTGTTTAGGACTGGGCCTGGGGAAGGGAGGGGGCTTGTTTGGAGGAGAATGTTGTGCTTGGGGCTGGGGTTGGGGGTGGGGATGATATGGGAAAGTCCAGATCATGGATCTCTGCCATAGATCCATCCTCTAAACGTGCGTGCATGCCCTCATCTCTGTTCCCTTCCCTCAGCACTTTCTTTCAGTACTTGTGGGTAGGGGCTGGATCCATGGCCAGATCCAGGAACTCAAAAGGGGCCAAATAAAAAACAACCATAGGCCAGATTTGGCCCTCAGGCTGCAGGTTACTCACCACTGAATTAGATGATGGGTGTTTTTGCAGACACATTTCTCCTGTATGTTTGCTCTTACATCCTGAACTTTCTGTGCGTCTAAATAACTCACCTAGATCTTAAACATCTGGCTCTTTGAACTTCTGCATAGAACTTCTCCCAGAACTTTTGTGTGTAAAAAGTTCTCCTGGTAAACTGCTTTGCTCCAGGCAGCTGTAGTCACTTGGTTTCCATGGCAGCCTGTCACATCTACAACTGTGGCTACTTCAGGCTGCCTCAGGGCAGTGTTTGTGTGAAGACTGCATCCAGGAACTCCCTCAGGCCAGTGTGTGTGTGAAAAATGAATCCGGAACTTACTTGTGGACTTGTAAACCCAGAAGACTGAAAAATCCGGAACTTTAAGGTGTGTGTAAAAATGCCCGATGTAATATTTTATTTATTTATTTATTATTAACATTTATATGCTGCCCCATCCTGCTACAAGCATCTTGGGACAGCTAACATCATTTTAAAATTCCAGATAAAATACACTCAAACAACCAAAAATTTCCAAAGTTAAAATAACCCAATACCAAAAATTCCTTCATAACCCACCCCACCCATCTCATCTCCCTTGGTAAAGGCCTGGCGGAACAGCCAGGTCTTACATTGTCTATAGAAAGAGGGGAGGTTGGCAGCCAGGCGGACCTCCAACGGCCATGGCGCAGCCACAGAAAAGGTCCTCCTTATGGTCCACACCTGGGAGACCCAGGGGACCTCTAGTAGGGTGCCCCCGGTCTACCACAGAGGTCGATCCAGGATCCAGAGGGTGAGGCGGTCCTGCAGGTAGGTGGGGCCCAGGCCGTTTAGGGCTTTAAAGGTCAACCTCAACACCTTGAATTGGGCCTGGAAGACTATTGGCAGCCAGTGCAAAGAGCGAAGCACTGAAGTAATGTGCTCGCGTCCGCCTATCCCCTTCAGGAGACGGGCTGTCACATTCTGTACCAGGTGCAGTCTCCGGACCAGCACCAAGGCTAGCCCTGCGTAGAGTGTGTTGTAGTAGTCCAATCTTGAGGTAATAAAAGTATGGATGATTGTGGCCAGGTCCAAGACATACAGCCTAAGCCGACGTACCAGATGTAACTGGAGGCATGCAGTTAGATATACAAGCCAGCAGAACAAATTAAGCTAGCCACATGCTGGACAGCTACAGATCTGCGCGCAGAACTATTTTGCTCTGTCTTCCTCAGTGCAGTGAAATGTACAAAACTAAGGTAGACTCTCACCAAGAACAGGATCCGTGATTATATATTAGAGGTAGTAATCAGGAAGCATAAAGCACACACCAAGACCAGACAGGAGAGAGTCTTTTTACATACTGACCACACACACACAAAGGCTGAAACAGAGAGGCATTTTCTGCTCCAGTGTTCCCAAATACAAGGACCTGCAAGAAAGATACCTTCTGAAATGATCATGGGACAATATAATAATTCACATCAAGAAGTAACAAGGAGAAACTGTGCCAGATCCTGATACGAGAGACAAGTTAGATGCAGCACTACACTAGGTAGCAATCTGCCACTGAATCAAGAATGCAGGGGACCAAGCCTCAAACATAGGGGTCCGACACCAACCTGGGTGTCACATTTGTTCTTGACAGATAGAATCGTAGTGGTGGAAGGTACCTCAGAGGTCATCTTGTTCAACCGTCCGCTCAATGCAGGGAAATGTCCGCCGTAAAGGGATGGTGGAGAGAGGCATTTCTCCTTTTACACTTGGCAACACTTTTTATAACCTATTCTGCCAATAAAGTATCAATACATTGATCCTAACACAACAGCATCTCTAACTGCTAGGATTCTTTTAGAAATTCCATTGAGACTAGATAGTAATTGGAGGCAATGCACTGGGAAAGATCTGTTTTTTCTGTCTGCCCTGCCACTTCACTTCCTTGCACTTTGTTCCCATTTGTAAAATGGGGCCAATGACACTGACAACCTTTGAAAACACTCTGAGATTTACAGATGGAAAGTACATTTCCAGGAAAACCAAATCCAAAACAAAACAGCTGTATGTGAGCGTTATGAGACTGGTGGCTATAGATACGATTTATAACAGGTGGTTGTTCATATTTTAATTCTTTTTTTAAAATTGCCAAATTAATATATGTCTGAGACTGTAATATTTTACTTTTGTTAAAATACTTTTCATTGAGAAACTTTATTATGTTCGTATGTATAGTTTTGTTGGAAGAAGTCTGCCTTGTGTACTCTTTGGGTGTTTTCAGACGTTATGAGATCACGCTCAAACACAGTGAACCACGCTCAATCCCGCGGCGGGGTCAAAGAGACCTGAACGTCTGTTAGGTGGCTGCCAGATGTTCACCACGCTCAATAACCACATGGGGTCAATTTCAACCACGTTTCCCGGGCTACCTGGCGCAAAATCTCGGGAAGCGTGGTCAAAGAGATCCCCACCGGGAACCAACAAAAAGTAACGTCTGGACGTCAATCCCCGGGCGGAACCAAAGGAAATGATCTCCAGCCATGGACAATGCACGCAGCGTCGCTGCCAGGCAACCAGCAACAACACAACCACCGGAGGGAGATTTAAAGGGAAATCTGCAGCCGGGAAGCATGGTGGGATGGAGCGAGGAGGGAGGAAGAAGAGAGGAGTGGGCGAGAGAGTGACGGTGGAGGAGGAGGAGAAGGCAGGGGCAGCGGTGGTGGGAGTGGGGGAGGGGGAGCCTGGGGTCATGCTGACCATGGAGGAGGTGCAGGGACAACACCCACAGCAGCAGGCAGGACACGACACCCCAGGGACATCAGCCGGAATGGGGCCAGAGGAGGCACCCAGGAAACAGGTAAGGGGAAACAAGGGCAGGGGAGCTGGGGCAGCGGGGGAGGGGGCACGGGGCTCCCGCCAGGGAGGAGGGGGAAGGGGGCACCCCGCAAGGGCCCAGGGCACGCACCAAACCCTAACCCCCTACCCGCTGCCTCCCGCAGACACGGAAGAGCGCCCAGGTGGACAAGCCCCTGGAGGACACCAGACCAGCCCGGGAGGAGGAGAAGGAGGAGGACAAACCACAGTGGAGAAGAGGGAGGAAGGCGTTCCACACAGGGGGCCAGTGGAGCCTCCAGGAGACCCGGGACTTCATTAGGATATGGGGGACCCTGGAGTACCAGCTCGAGCTCATGCTCAACCAGCGCAATGAGCGTGTCTACCAGGACATAGTGCGGGACATGGAGGCAGCGGGGCATCAGCGCACAGCGGCACAGTGCCACTCAAAGGCCAAGGAGCTGAAGAGGGGGTACAAGGCCATCCAGGACAACAATAGGCGGTCCGGACACGGAGCCCGGACCGCCCCATTCTACGATGGCCTGGACCGCATCCTGCATGTGAAGCGGTCCATAGTCGCCCCATGGCTCGTCGGGAGCACTGTGGTCCAGGGCAGGGAATGGGCCGAGGTACCCCCTCCCCTCGCTGCCCCACTGGTAGACACGAGCTCCAGGGCCCCGGACCCCCAGGAGGAAAACCCCGGGTCCCCAGGCACCTGCAGGCCACCCCCAGACAGCAGCCCGGAGAGCACCCACCTCAAGGCTGGGCAAGCGGAGTCCGAGGCCAGCACCCTCATCACCCTCAGCCAGTGGTCCATGGGGGAGCACCCCCACTCCCAAACCGAGGGGCCAGCCTCGGAAGGATCCGAGATGGACACTGAGGGTAAGTGGATGACCCGGAGGGGGGAGGGACCAGGCCCACGGGGGCAGGGGCCAAGGGGAGGATGGATGAGTCTGGCCCAGCCCCAGCCTGAGCCCCAGACCCCCAATACCAAGGTGGGAGGGGGCCCAGTCCCAGGTTGGCCAACCACACACCCAAACACCCACAACCCCCCCTACTCACCCGCAGGCCACGGGACACCCCGGGACCAGACCCCGGCGAGCGAGCAGGCAGCCGCTGAGGAGACCCACCAGCAGGCGCAGGAGCCAGGTGAGGCAGGCGGCCCAGTAGGGAGGGCAATTTGGGGTACAGAGAGGGATTCCTTGGACAGTCGGAGGGGGTGAGAGGGGCTGGGGTCCGGGGTGGGGAGGGGCCTGGTGAGACACCCAGGGGCCCGCGGGGCCCCTGCCCCATCGTTGCCAGGGGTCAGGGTCAAGATCAGATTAACCCTCCTGTACCCTCAGGGCAACCCCGGCAGCCAGCATCCCCAGGGCCCGTGGCCCCATCGCAGCGCATGAGGGAGCACTGGGCACAGGTCTGCAGGAGGAGGGAGGACCAGCTGGAGGAGATTGTCCGGACCTCAGAGGAACAGGGGGAGAGGATGATAGATGTCGTGGACCGGATGGAGGCGGCCATCGAGCGGTCCCTGGAGCGGGCAGAGGCGAGGGACCAGAGGCTCCAGGGCAAGGTGCGCTTGGAGTGGAGGTGGGAGCACAGCAGACAGGTGGAGGCTCTCGGGAGGCTGGAGCAGGCCATCACAGGCATAGTGCGGGAACACTCTGCGAAGATGGATAGGTCCCACGATATTGGGACCTCCCTGCTCCTGCACGCCGGCACGATGTGCGCCTATGTGATGGCACCTGCACCCCCGGCCACCCTGCCTGCCCAGGGCCCCATGCCAGGCCCCTCGGTGCCCCCGCCCCCTGTGCAGGTGCCCCTGCCAGCCCCCCACCCCCAGGGGCCGCACATCCACCTCCCGGTGCCCCCCGGCCTCAGGAGGGTGCAACCACCACGAGGCCCCCCCGGGTCCCGCCCCCCCCTCCGCTCAGTCACTGCCCCCCCTGCCGGACCTGGAGGAGGCCCAGGACACTGCTGGAAACACAGACAGCAGGGGGAGGGGAGCTCCCAGGAATCCATGGCCCACACCGGGAGCTCACGGGGCCAACCCAGGAAAAGAGGGGGAGCTGGGGGGAGGGGGAGGGTGGTGTGAGGGGAGGCACTAGAGGGGGCAGGGGACTACAGGAGTGGAGGGAGAGGTGGAGGGGTCACATGTACACGCGGGTGAAATAAATGTATGCACACATGTATGCCTCCAGGGCCCGTATATGGGTGACAAGGGGGGGCCAGAACCCGGCAGAGGCCAGCACCGGGAACCCCAGTGGGTGGCCTGGGGAGGGGAGACCCTCACACCCAGGCACCCCGGGCAATATGCCTCGCAAGAGCGTCCTGGATGCGCTTGGCATAACGGTACTCCCTGGGGTTCTCAGCGTTCACGTACAGGGGCATGGGACCGGGGGTCCTGTGGGGCTCTGGGTATTCGAGGGCTGCCCCCTCGGTCTTTCAGACGTTGTGGAGCACACATCAGGCCCCGATCACCAGAGCGGAGGTCTCCACAGTGTAGTCCAGGTGCC
>QEPC01008150.1:254454-289227 GCA_003113815.1 Sphenodon punctatus | reverse complement strand
TGAACCTGGCAGGGGCCGGCACTGGGAACCCCAGTGGGTGGGCCGGGGAGGGGAGCCCCTCACACCCAGGCACCCCAGGCAATATGCCTCGCAAGGGTGTCCCAGATGTGCTTGGCATAACGGTACTCCCTGGGGTTCTCGGCGTTCACGTACAGGACCGGGGGTCCTGTGGGGCTCTGGGTATTCCAGGGCTGGCCCCTCAGTCTCACAGATGTTGTGGAGCACACAGCAGGCCCCGATCACCAGGACGGAGGTCTCCACAGTGTAGTCTAGGTGCCCAGCAAGACTCCTCCGGTGCTGCTTGAGGGCCCTGAAGGCTCGCTCCACCACGGTCCTGCTGGAGCACAGGCAGGTATTGTATAGCACCTCCACAGGGGTCTGTGCAACAGGGTAGACCTTCATCAACCAGCGGGTGAGGGGGTAGGTAGGGTCCCCCAGGATACAGGGGGGCATCGGCACACCCTCGATCCAGGACATCCCCATGTCAGCGAAATCCCCCCGGAACTTCCAGGCATAGAAGGGGGAGATGGTCATGATCCGGACGTCATGACTGCGGCTGGAGTTGCCCGAGAAGATGTCTATGAACCGGCCCCGGTGATCCACAACCGCCTGCAGCTGCAGGGAGTGGTACCTGTGCCGGTTCACATACTCTGCAGCCTCCCCTGCGGAGGGGCAGAGGATCTCAACGTGGGTGCTGTCCATGGCTCCCATGCAGTTGGGGAAGCCTCCGGCCGCAAACCCCGCCATCACAGCCTCCTGGTCCACCAGCTGGATCATTCTGTCCAGGAACACGCCTTCCACAGCCTCGCACACATCCCGGAGGATACAGGCTACCGTGGTGAGCCCTACCCCAAAGTGCTGGGACATGGACCGGCAGGAGTCGGGCGTTGCCAGGGCCCAGACCCCTATGGCTACCTGCTGGACCATGGGGATGGGGGTCCTCATGGAGGTGTGCTGTCGCTCCAGCCAGGGCGTCAGGAGCTCCGCTAGCGCAGCAGGGTGAGCTTGTCCATCCTGAGGTGGGCCCTCCAGGCTGCCTCGTCCCACTGGGCCAGCGCCCTTGTCCACCAACCCTGTGGACGCTCAGCGACCCATAGGCGCCTCTCAATGGGCATAGCGAGCAGAACGGCCCGGCGCATGGTCTCCCTCACCCACAGGAGGCGCCTGGCCACCTCGCGGAGCGCCGTGGGCCAGGTCCTGCCCCGGCTCACGCCCTGCCAGTCTGCTCTGGATAGCCTCTGTGCCCTGAGCTGGGCAAGGGCTCTCCTGTGGCCATGGTGCCGCCCTGTGGGCCCTTGCAGCTCTCCAGGCCAGGGAAACCTGTAGCCAGGCGGCCAGGTGCACCTCCACACCAGGGAGGTGCAGCTGCTCGGTGTGGTTGCGGTACCACTCGGCTGCGAGCACAAGGTGCATCCAGTAGGCGGCTGCCCTGTCCTGCACGAGGTGCATCCAGTAGGTGGCTGCCCTGTCCCAAAAAGCCATGGTGGTGGGGGCCCTGGGGGCTGGGGGATGCCTACTATGGCCCTCCGCTGGGCGGCTGTGCCGGGGGCCAGCCCCCAGTCAGGCGGGCCCCCCAATGGGGTGCTTGGGTCTGTGGGTGTGCCCATGGTTACACGTGCTGGCTGCGCATGGGTCCTCGCACCTGCATGGGCACGTGGTTCCATGCGCTCCTTGTGCAGCTGCATGCCTTCACCCATCAACACCCCACACCGATGGCTGTTTGCAACACTGTGACCTTGGCTTTCCAATTAGCTGTTATGTGAGTGCTATTGTGCTCAGCAGCTGTGCCGGGTCCGCACCCCACGCCTCGCTCTGTTGTGCTACAATGTTGCGGTCCGTGGCCGCTTTTCCTGGCCTTGGGACCCCTTGGAGGCCCTCCCAGCCCTGGAGGGTTTGTGTGCCCCACTGTCCATGGTGTTATTCTCCCTGTCTTGCAGGACCATGACTGGTTGTCCGTCCACCGGGCTCCTGCTTCCCGGCCCTCATGGGGCCCCCCATATCTGGACCTTCCGTGAGATCATGTCTCTTTGCGACCTGTGGCATACCCTAGCTGTGCAGCTGCTCCTGGGAAGCCCGGCCAGCCGTGCGGGTGCCTTTGAGAGCTTGAGCTCCGGATTTCACTACTTCGACTATGAGGCGAGCGCTCATGATTGCTGGCTGCATATGGAGACCCTGGGGCTGGTTTGCTTCCCTGACGGACGCATCCCGGACAAGCAGTGTTCTCATGTGCCCTGGTCCAGGCCTGAGACTGTGTCTGCGCTGGGTGTGTGCGGGCTGGGCGCCTACACGGTGTGCCTTGCTGAGGGTGGCCCTGCCTTGGCCGTGTCCTACTTTGCATGTGTTCACGGGGCGCGTGGGTACCAGTGCACCTGTGCGGCGGTGTACCACCAGCTGCTGGAGCTGGGACATCTTCCTTGGCCCCTTTCTGCTGCCTGCTGTGTGTCGGAGCCTTCCGCGGCGGAGCCTGCTTCCCGGGGTGCTGCTGCCCCTGCCTGTGGCTCCGGGCCCCCTCCGGGCCCCACCTCCTGGTCTGCCTGCACACCCGGGGTTCTCCTCCATGGTTGCCCTCCCTGGTGCCTGGGTGCGGCGCTCTGCTTGGCCTCACCGACCAGCCTGTGTCCAGCTACCTGTCCCCACCCGCCAGCGCTGCCACCTGCTGCCCGCCCCCCCCTTGGGTGCTTGTGTGACCCGGGGGTTCCGGGAGCCCCGGATTGACCCTCGGTGCTTCCTCTAGGGGTGTGTGCGCATCCTTGGACCTGCAGCGCTGCACCAGCTGTCCTGGCTGCCCTCCATCGGACCCTCTGCGGGTGTGGGGTCTCCGTGTGCCTCCTGGACTGTTCCCGCCCGGCTCGCTGTGCATTGCGGGGCCCCACTGTGCCTTGGTCCCGAGATCCGCCCCCCCCCCTTTCTGAGACTGCTTGTGTTGTTGTGGGGGCGCCCGTGTGGACTGTGCTGCTGTGGGGGTGGGGGTTGCTGATGCCTGTGTCCTGCCCTGCCCCTTTGCGGTTTTCCCCCCCTTCCGTGTCCCGCCTCCCTGCTCCCGTTGTGCCTTGTGTGTTGTCCGGGCACCCATGCCCCCCTTCCCTTCCTTTCCCTTGTGTGTGCATGTGTGTGTGTGCCCGGGCGTGTGCTCGTGCTGTGTGTTCCGCTGTGCCTCCGCTGCCTGTGTGCCTGCTGTGTGTGGTACCTGTCCGACTCTTCTTCCTCTTCCCCCCCCTTCCCGTTTCCCTTGTGTGGGTGTTCCCTTGTGTGCCTTTTGGCTTCATTTGCCCTCAGGCGGCCATGTCTGTGTCACGCCCCTGCCCGGTGGCTTCTGGGTGTTTTGACCATGGCTGGGAATCGGCGTCACGTCTGTTGCACTGCCCCCGTCCGTGATCTGGCGACCCGATTCCCGGCCGTGGTCCCGGTCCCGTCACGTCTGTTCGGGGCTTTTATTCGCCCCGGGGGGGTGGTTGTTTTGCTCACCCCCACCAGGAATCCACTGTGGTGAACTGGCCGCCCGTAACGTCTGAAAACACCCTTTGTTGGAGTCATGGCGATAAATACATTGATTGATGCATACGATTTTGGAAGGTGGAAGCAATCCCTTTGATTATGGTCTGGGGTCAACGATTATGGTACGTTTATACAATGGGAAAAATAACAGTAAATTTAAAAGCTAATATGGACGAATCTGGAATGAAGTCTGGAATGAAATTTGGGATATTGTGGGTAAGATTATAAAGACTGAGGGTATTAAAGAAGCAGAAGCATTATGAGTATGGAGAGGATGAGCTGGAGCAGACATGTGTGTCTGCATGGGAAGCCTGTGTGAAAACGTATGACACTTCTTTGTTTTTGTAGGTAAAATTGTTTATAGACTGCCATGGGGTGGGGTGGGGGTGGGACTACAGAGAGGGGAACATGGGGGCCCTGCATTTTATTTTCTCCCTGGACCCCACAAATTCTAAGACCAACCCAACCTTTGTTCCCACCCTTCAAAAGATTGCAAAAGACAAGAAATAAAACTGAAATAAATACCCCCAAAACAGGTAAAACCATCAAAACTACACTACCCAAACCAAAAGTGACAGTTCTGGTAATAACGGATATTTGTGCTTTATTAGGCATCTGTTTTGGCTATCTCAGTATATTGATCTTTTCTGTTATGTCATTTTGGTACATTGCACATGCACACTTGCCAAAATTGATGCAACTGAAATACCAAAATAACCAAATTGAAACTTCCCAAAATGGAATTAGCACAAAATACTGCTATGCAGGTACCTGTTTTGGTTGCAGTTATTGTTTAGGTACTTGAAGGGCTTCACAAAAATTATTTAGTTAGTTATTTCAGTTTGTATCTTTTCTTTTAGGCTCAGGGTGGCTCACATTTCAACTTCAACAATTAACATTTAACCATTAATATTAAACTAATGAACTTAACTAGTAATCCTCACAACAACCCTATGAGGTAGGTTAGACTGAGAGGTCTGTGATGGGCCCAAGGTCACCCGTGAGTTCATGGCTAAGGCAAGTCTTGAACTGGAGGCCTAATAATCTCCACTATGTTAATATGATGTGCTAATAATATCCACAAATAATTAGCCTGCTGTCCATTCCGGTTCTAACAAGCAAGAACATGTAACGCTCCTAAAAGCTTATGGTGGGAAAACTGGGAGGTGGGAGAGAGAGCTCAGCTCAACAGCCGACAGAACCTAATCCATATAATGAGACACCTGGCAGTAGCTCTCCAATTCCTAGGCTGCCCTATGCTCAAACCTGTCTGCAGGATTAGGATTAGTGCATATAATAAGGAATAAGGCTAATAATAACAAGGAATAAGGAATATTAGGCTAATAATAGCAAGTAACACCCTGGCTGGCTCAAGGCGTTGGCATTAGGAAGCGTTTACCTCTGTTTAACCACTTCAGCCAGCCCATTTGTTCCAGTTTGATGGAACCTCAGGAGTGAATCATGATTTCTACCCATTCCCTTGTGGGGATGGGACATATGAATGCAAAACCGACACATGGGATAGCAGCTGAAATTTCCCTTCAGGCTGAGCTGCCTATCCTGAGGAGCCAAGCCATGGACTGCTGTTTGTTCTGGTGCAGGGCCAGCGCAACCATACAGGCAGCACAGGCAGCTACCTACGCTGGCAGGTTTGGCAAGCAGGGCAGCTGGATCAGGGGCCAGGAGGTAGGGGAAGCCAGGGCCACCAGCCCCTTGGTGCTTTGGGAAGTAGACTGTGGCCCTGATCCTAAACTCACTTGTGTGCTGGTTGCACAGCATCTGGGTAAGGAGGCCGACAAAATTTCCTTTGCCTAGGACAGGACAGGAAAAATCCTTGTGCTAATTCTGCTCTGGTGCCATGGGAAATGCTATTCTCACTGACGCTGATCAACCCCTCTCTTAGGCTGAAGTGGCTGGGAATTCTGGGCAGATCTAATTTTTTTTAATGCAAAAAAGACCATTTCCCCCAAAACAAAACAAAAAACCCAACCCCAAATTACAAGATTTTTTTTTCTAGCCATGCCAAGAATTTGTATTTTATTCTCTCTTCCATTATATTTTAATAAGAATTTCTCAGGTGTATTTTTGAGTTGCTGAAAAAGAAAATTCTTCAAACACTGTAAATTTTCTCCCTCCCCCCCCGAGATCGGGGGTGGGTGGGAGGGGTAGAGTATGAACAAAAATGAGTTATAGATTTGAAATAAAAAACATTCATCAAGCTCTGATTTTGAGTAGGCCTCAAAGACTCGGCTTCACCTCGGCGTCCCTACAGGAAATCCCTGCAGAAGTGGACTGAGAATAATACTACAGTTGAACATTGAATACTAGGCTGTATTAAATGAATACATTTAATGTTAGGGGTGGGAACATTTTATTTTGCTCTGGGCAGCAAAATATGTAAAGCTGGTTTTAACTGGAAGTTGTTGAAGAAATTCCACATGTGCTGTCCATCACCTCTCTCTGGGTTTAAAAAAAAAACCAAAGGAGGCGGGATTATGGTAGAGGAGGAGGGGCACAGGGGCTGTCATGCCCCTTTCTGATGTAGCCCCTGACCTTGCAGGACATTGTGACATCATCACAGTGCTCCAGAGGGGTGTGGCTCCATCAGAAATGGGGCAGAAAAGTCCCCATGACCTGCCCACTTTCTGACATGGCTGCTGCCTACCACCTCCAGAAAAAATATTTCTCTGGGTTGCCAGGGCCACTGATCCAGAGATGTCATGGCTTCCCCTGGAGCCTGGAGACACAGGTGATCTTAGTTGTCTGTGATGTGCTGCTGACATGACCTAGGATCACTCTCATGTCTCCTGGGTATTAATTAGCATCTGGGAAGAAATTCCAGGCCATTTTATGTTTGTTGGTGAAACAAATGGTCCCAATCCATGGACAGTATTACAATATCAGTGCTGAAGTGATACCACCCTCTGGCGGTCAAGATGCAGAACTGTCAGTGGCTGAGGTTCTTGGTTAGGAATAAATGCTGAAATGAAGGGTGGATTTTGTATTTGTGGTTTCCGTTCCAGGGATGGTCATGACAGAAAAGGGCAGGCCAATGGGACTTTTCTGCCCCTTCTCTGATGTGACCCTGCCTTTATAGAGCATCCTGGTGCTCCATAAGGGATGGGTTAAGTTCGAATACAGTTTGACAATCCCTTTGTCTTGCCTCCCCCCGCCCCCCCGGCTCCAGTTCTGACATGGCTCCTGGAGTATTAGGACGTCATGAAGCTCTGTAAGGGGTGGTGGTATCTCAAAAAGGGGCATGACAGACTCTTTTGCCCTGCCCCTGTTGACACAGCCCTGCCCACTCTGGGGGAAAGCCTGGAAAAAGGTGGTAGCCCTAGATGGCAGCTGTGTACTTACACTGCACAGACTTTGGCCCTTTTCACACAAGATGCCCCCTCCCCTGCCCACATGTGCGACTGAGTGGGGGGTGTCCGTGCGATAGCTGGTGTGTGTGCGCGCGTGCTTCTGCGCTCCACCCTTCTCCACTGATCCTCCATGCATGGAGGCACCTCCGTTTTGTCCAATGCATTTTGTCCAGTGCCTCCGTGCATGGGGAAACAGTGGAGAAGGGTGGAGCGCGGGAGCACATGCACACACCCACCAGCTATCACACGGACACCCCCCACCCAGTGGAGATGGGTGTGCATCCATGTGACAGGCCGCACATGTACCACACACCTGCCACAGTGCACACCCATCCCCCCCTGCGTTATGGCTCCTTCCAGCCTGTTTGAAAAGGGCCAAAATTATGGAAGTCTCTGAACCCTTTCATGAGTTGCAGGTGGAATGCATATTAAGGGGATCGAGACATGAGGGTCTGCTTTTGTCCTATTCGGAGGAAGGGACTTTTTCCAGAAATGAGACAAGGAAATATAGGAGGTGCCCTTCACTCCCCTCATCTTCCTCTCACCTCCTAGCTTTTTTCTCTTTTCATAGTCAGCAGAGCAGGAGAGAAGCACTCGCCTCCTGTCCTAAAAGTTGTTGGCTGTCTCTTTCTTTTTTTTCAAATACTTTAGCCAATGAGATTCTGTTCTACTTTCCCTCCAACATGGTTCTGTACAGTGACAGGCCTTCAATCAGAGAGTGAGTGCCCTTTAAGAATGAGAGACAAAGTGGTTTGAAGGACAGCTTTTATTGAACCAATAAATAAGCAAGCTTATTTATGGTGGTGGTGGAAATAAGCAAGCTTCCAGGCCACACAGGGCCCTTCCTCAGGCATGTAGCGTAGCCAGTAGAAATATATAAACTGAGCAAATGTAGGGCAGGTATATATGAGGGGGCATAGAATGAGTGGGAGTGGATAGGACAGAGTAGCAGGTGTGAGTGGGGTAAAGAGAGAGACAGAGATGTGCCAGACATTTAAAAACAGCTGTAAAATTATATATTAGTATAGGAGTCCAAGAAACAATAGGAAGTGGTAAACACACAGAGAAGGAAAACATATAGGTTGGGGGTATGGTGGGAAACAGTGGGCGATTTCAGACGTTATGGTCGGCAGCATTGACCCTGGGCCGTCAGGTGATTCGGACCACGGGCAGGGGTGAAGGGGTGCGCCAACAGATGTTCGCCCCATTGCCCCGGCCATGGGGACCGCCGAACCACAGCCCAGGGTCAATGCTGCCGGCTGTAACGTCTGTTGTGCAACCCCCCCAGAGGGGGCGGGGCCGTGTGACGCAGCGTGCGATCGCACCCCCTGCGCTCCCTGGCCAGCCGCCCTCCCTCCCCGAGACAGGCAGCCACAGCGGCCTATCTGGCCGCTGCCACCACCCACCACCAGGACTCCGGAACACGGTGAAGGTAAGGTAACAGACGTTACTTTTCCTTCACTGCATTCCGGATTCCCCCTAACCACGCTTCGTTTGCCGCCGTGGTGTGGGAGAACAAAGCGTGGTTAGGTTCACTGCCGGGGGTGGTTGACTGAGGTGAACATCTGGATGCGCACAAACAGACTTTCACCTCCGTTCACCCCCCGCAGTTGACTGAGGTTGACTGAGGTGATTTCAGACAATGTAACGTCTGAAATCACCCAGTGTATCAGGTGAAAGGAATATGCATATCAAAGGAATTGAGTTCACAGTTCCAGTTCCTTTGATATGCGTATTCCCATTTTACAGGTACTACTACTAAGAAACATTGCTATAGTGCTACTAGTTGTACGCAGCACTGTGCAGAGACACATAACCTAAGGACAGTCCCTGATCCATGGAGCTTACAGTCTAATCAAGACATGAAGGTTATTTTCAGATGTGACAATAGCACGGATTTCCATGCTTTGCCACACATGGACATCCATGCTGTTGTCACGTCTGAGACAGCCACCAGATGTTGGCCTGGGCCGTAGCACGAGTTGCGGCGGTGCTTAGCCCAGGCTGTGACTCTGACCCATGGCCAAGTCACAGCCTCGGTTAAGTGCTACCGCAGCCATGCTACAGTGGCCCAGACTGGGATAAAGCGGGCTGTCACATTTTATGGCCTGCTTACACTTACCCTGGTCCGGGTCTGTGGCACTTCCAGGCAGCCATGGTGGCCCCCGTCAGGGAGGGGGGTGGGCTGCTCTAAGCAGCACAGGGGAGGGGCCATGTGGACACACATCTGCGCATCACCCTGCCCTCTCCCCGTCCACTCCCTGGCCCAGTCACCATCAAATTTGTTCGGCAGCCAGGCCAAATCCTGCCCAGAGTGAGGACCCTCACTCTGGGCAGAATTAAAGCACGGCGGCGCTCAGCACCATCATGTCTAAAAACTCCCAAAGACATAGACAGAGACTTCCTATGAATAATGGATTACAGTTAACATGGTTGAAATCAACAAGGCTATGATATGGGTAGGGCCTGGGTTCATGATTTAAAAGTGATCTCGAAGAAGTGGGCCTTTAGGCGGGGCTTGAATATGGAGAGGGAGGTGTGATGCAACACCTCAGGAAGTTTGCTCTAAACATAAGCAGTGATGTCAGACTGACAGGCTGAGATTTGGGACTGGATTCTGGATGAGAATTCTGGTACAGAGAGGTAGATCTAAGAATTAACTGACAGCAGATTTAAAACAACAATAATAATAATAATAATAATAATAATAAATTAATTATTAATTAATATTATATAATGCCCTCCTGTCATAGCACTTGGAGCGCTTTTGCACATAACAATTTAACACAACTTTACTTAAAAAGGAAGTACTTTTCACTCAACATACAGTTAACTTATGGAAACTGTTGCCAGAGGATGTTAAGGCCACTAGTGTAACTGGGTTTTTTAAAATAATTAGATGAGTTCTTAGAGGCCCATAAATGGCTGTTAGAAATTATGTCCCCAAACGAATTTGACTAACTGTCAAGAGCTGGGAGAAAATAGCGGAGAATGGATCACTCTGTTATGACCTGCACTTCATTGAAGCAACCAAAGGTGGCCACTGTTGGAAACAGGATGCTGGGCTGGTTGGACCATTGGGCTGACCCAGTATGTTACTTATGGGATTTGAATCTTGGTCTGCCAAGTCCACACCCAACATCTTATCCACTAAGCTAAGTTGGCTCTCATCCCGTTAGCTTGCCAGCCTTCGCAGGGAATTGCGGTGCATCCGTCTCCTCTGCTATGGTTACCACCCACCCCGGCTAACCAAAAGGAGAAGCAAAGCAGAAGTTGTCTAACTCTAATTTCCATATGGAAAATGTGTCCTTGTGGCTGTTTCCTCTTTTTGGGTCTGTTGCCCTGCTGTTCATGCGTGGCGCTGAAACCCTGTGTCATACATACATGCTTCTCAGCTGTCTCATTCTCAAGCAGCTTTACTGAGGGATTGACTTTTTCTAAATGCAAAGCATGAGGAATGTGAAACAAGGTTGTGAGTTGTCTGCCTCTCTGGTGCCATTTCCTGGTGTCAGGGTCACCAACTGCCATGTTTTGCATAAGCATTGCAATACACCAGCCCATGGATGTCAACACAAGGCTCAGCAAAAGCCTTTCAACTCTGGGTTTGCATATCAACAAAGGACCTCTGCCCACCTGGAAAATGACTCTACCACAAAAGGTAACCAACTACTCCTCTGTTGTGAGACCCACCAGTGTCAAACATGGGGCCATAAGCGCTTTAGTTTGCTGCCTTAACCACACATACATAGGGGAGCTTGCTGCAAAATCAGCTCAGCAGCTGCAAATCTCCACATTGGTGGCCCTCACACCTAATTGGCTGTTCACTTTGCTATGTGCTCCCATGGGCTGCCAAGACTATATAAAGAGGTCAACAGAAACAGGAAGTTGTCTGTACAAAGATGGTTACCACCTTTTTTCAGTTTGATCATGAGACTCACATTTTGGCCCATGGGAGTCTCAGGGTCAAATTGCAAAAGGTGGCAACCCTAGCGACCTGCCCTGTATTCCTGGACCCTATGTGTATTTCAGCTCCGGCTTTTTTCTTATCCTGCTCAACCTGGCCACCTGGTTCTTGGTTTGGCATTAGTGACCAAACTGTAGCTCAGGAGCTCCTGGGCAGTTCTAGTGTGTCTCCCTTTGTGTCCACCTTCCCCACACATACTAGGTTTGGAGGAGTCACCTTGGCCAGGAACAGGGCTGGACCTGGAGCCACCACTACATACACGGGGAGAGAAAATGGCCTTTGCCACCCACTGCACAAGTAGTAGGGGGAGACAGGTGGTCCTGGTGTTGGGTGAGGTAGGCAGGCTGGGTGTGGGGTTGAGGTGGCTTTTGCTCAGAGAGCACAGAGCCCATCACTCCCCCATTCTGAGCATACGCCTTAAACATTCCTAACCTCTATCTGACCCATCTGGAGCTTGTGTTAATTTTCAAAGTGGCCCTGTGTCTTCTCCCTAACAACCATGTTGCTGGCAGAGATATCATTGTTGATGTAAACCTGAACCACCCTAATGCTGAACTCCAGTGATCTATCTGCGATTCCTTTTCCATGGGGACTACTATAGCAACATTACTTGCTTTGTGGTGCCACCTAGTGGATATTTGGCTAATAACTGAATGTACAACAAACACTGTAACTGGAGTTATCTGCATGGGACTCCAGATGCCCATTCAGAATTGCACAGTCAGCACGCAGAGAGGTACTGCAGTGCTAACCCATGGAGTCCTGACCAAGTTCTAGCTAGGTTAACTACATATTATCCCCTCCGTACCGTTTGAATTAGTCACATCATTCTTTCTCAGTTCCTGCCCTAAACCACTGTGCAGTGGTGTGGTGTTTAGTTGCTGTGCTCCACCCAAAGGCAGCTGCAGTTCTATAGGAGGAGCATAAGGCCCTATATACAGGAAGTCTGGGAAGTGCTTTGTGATCCCTTTAATGCTATGTGAATGCAAGAGTGAGGGTAGCCGGAGCGGTCATGTCGGAATTTGGGGAAACTGGCCTGGGGAATAGACTTAGAGTGCAATCTTACTCCACTGAAGTCAGTGGCAAAACTATTGATTTCAAAGGAGTGAAGATTGCACCTTCAGTCATCTAATGTGATATTGCCACCTCTGACAACTATGAATCTACTGACCATCTCTACTGGCTCCTTTCCCTCTACCTTCAAACATGCCACTGTCTCCCCTCTCCTAAAGAAGGCCTCCCTTGACCCCTCCAGTTTACCGCTCCATCTCTCTCTTCTCCTTTGCCTCCAAGCTCTAGGAGCGTGTTGTCTGCACCTGCTGTCTTGACTTCCTTTCCACCAAGTCTTCGGTTGACCCTCTCCAATCTGGCTTCTATCCTTTCACTCAACTGAGACCGCTCTTGCTAAAACCACTAATTATCTCCTCTTAGCTAAATCCAATTGCCTCTACGCCATTCTCGTCCTGCTTGATCTCTCTGCTGACTTTGACATGGTTGACCATACACTCAGTCTTCACTTGCTCAGCTCCCTTGGTTTCCGGGGCTCAGTCCTTGACTGGATATCTTCCGACGTCTCAGACTGCTCCTTTGGTGTCTTTCTTGCTGGTACCTCCTTCACTTCACTTCCCCTCTCGGTTGGAGTTCCCCAAAGTTCTGTCCTCAGCCCACTACTCTTCTCTTCTCTCTCTCTATACTCGGTTCCTGAGCAAAAACTCATCGAATCGTACAGCTTCCAATATCACCTCTTTGCTGACCTCACTCAACTCTTATCTTTCCACCCGTTCTCTCTCTCCCTCTATGCAATCTTGTATCACAAGCTGTCTCTCTGATATCTCTACCTGGATGCCTCACCGTCAATTCAAACTTAATATGGTCAAAACAGAACTCATCTTCCCCCAAAAGCCTTCCTCTCCTTCTTCCTTCTCAATATCCATTGACAGTGCCAGCATTCAGCCTGTCCCTCAGGCATGTAGCCTGGGGTTCATCTTTGACTCCTCCTCCCAACACATTCAGTGCAAGCTTCTTGTCTTTACCTACAAGACTCTTTATGGCCTTGCCCCCTTATCTCTCTACACTCATCTCGCATGATGCTCCTATCCAAAAGCTCCACTCCTCCTCTTTATTAATTATTATTATTATTATTTTATTTTATTTTATTATCAAGCATTTATATAGTGCCAGCAATGTACCTGGCACTTTTCAAAGTAATTGAATAAACATGGTCCCTGCCCTAGGGCTTACAATCTGAGAGCCGGGGGTGGGGGTCGGGGTGGGGGGACAGACGAAGGAAGGGACTCATGCCTGCTCATGACCCTCCTGCTCCTCAAAGTGCATTTATTTACCCATTCTCCCTTGCTGGAATACCCTCCCTGAACACATTTGCTCCTCTCCCTCCCTCCTAACATTAAAATCCCTCTTGAAAACCTACCTCTTCCGTAAGGCTTTCCCTAGCTTCTCATCGCCATAGCTCCCCTTCCTGATTTTCCCAACATCACCCTCCCCCATGTAGCTAAGCTAATCACGTGGACCTGCAACTTCATGTCTTCATGAATGTATTCTCGTCTCTCCCTTTGTTGACCCCACCCCTCATCTCACTTCCCTGTAAGTCTCCCAGGGCAGGGACCCAGTATCTACCTTCAACAGTTGTAAAGTGCCAGGTACACTGCTGGCAGTGCACTATTAAATACCTATTATTATACTTATTTTAATTTACTTTAATGATAATAATAATAAAATTTAATAATTAATAATAAATCCATCCAACTGAGAGGGGGTATGGCAGAATTTTACAAAATAATAAGTGGTATGGAACAAGGATATAGGGAGCTGTTATTTTACTAGAACTAGAACTAGGGGATGTTCTATGAAACTAACTAGCAGCAGATTTGAAACAAATAAAAGGAAGTACTTTTCACTCAACATACAAGTAACTTGTGGAAATTGTTACCAGAGGACATTGTTAAGGGCCAATAGTGTAATTGGGTTTTAAAAGGGGTTAGATAAGTTCCTAGAGGATAAATCCAAAAATGGCTATTAGTCAAGCTGGTCCAGAGACATAACTGACTGTTGGGAGCTGGGGGTGAATAGCAAGAAAGGATGATTGCTGTATTGTAATCTGTTGTGCACTTCCTTGAAGCAACCAAAGGCGGCCACTGTTAGAGACAGGATGCTGGGCTGGATAGACCACTGGTCTGACCCAGTATGGCACTTGTTCTTATGCTATTGTTAGAAGACAGTTACAAGGGCTGAGTCCTTTGTTTCCCTGGTAGGAATTCCCCCCAGCTTAAGTTCTGATCCTTTGTGTATGGATTTGTAATCAAAACTATTCCTCCCTAAAAAGAGGGATATTTTGCTTAGCCAAAACCTTGCAAAGGGATGAGAGGGAGTGTATCAGGTGGTAGGTCTCCATCCAGGGAAGCCTTGTTCTGAATAGCAGAACTTTACATCTCTTCAGTGAGGGAGCAATGTTGCAGCAAGGTAGTTTGCTTTCTGATAGTAACAAGGCTTTTGCAGAAATCCCTACTACAGGAGAGGGGTAGGAATTTGTCAGTCAAATACCACAGGTGGATTTTAGGGGGAAGTGTATGGTGCCGGGAGTGGTGTGGTGGCTGGGTCCCTCATGAGGGCTGATATGCTGGGGATTTAAAAAAAAACCCAAAAAACCCCTGTAACTGAGGCTGTGAGAGGTTACCAGACATAACACTAGTAGTTTTATCTTTAAACATGCATTTGTTTATGTGAGCACACATTCTTAACACATTTTGGGATCTGAAAAATCATGGTGTGACAACAGAGTCACAATCCTTTGCAGGAGCAGTACCCTGAGAATGGGCTAAGGAAATTAGAATACTGTCCCTTTAAAGCCACAAACTACAGGTTATGTTATGCACACCTGAGCTAAGAGGCAGTATAAAGCCAGATGTCTCAGGCACAGAAAAGGTGTTAAATCGTCTGTTTTAAGGTATTTTGAGGAGCTGTGAAGTAAACAGTTGCCACCAGGTTGGATTAAAGTGTGAACCCAAGACTGAAGAGAAGCCTTACTACATAGAGCAGACATCTGGCGAACTCAGCCGGGAGACAGCGCTCTGGAACACCAGGTAGGATCTGCTTGAGCTATGGTATACAGGGGAGAGATTGGCTTGGCTGGGGGTGAGCTGCTCTGTGGAGCACACCCCTGGGGACTTGCTTGTTTGTGGGACAGGCCCCTATAAAAAGAAGTACGGGACTGGCTGTGAGGGGAAGAAGGGAGGCCAGTGAGCAAACTGACATCCCAAGCCAACCAGAGTTGCCCTGTTGTGGCGAGACTGAGGGGAACACTACGTGGGAACTGCCTTGCTAATTCCCTATACAAGGATGCTACTAAGTCATAAAGAGACCTGTGCCGTGGCAGCTGCTTCATACGTGACGTTTAGGCAACGATCACCCTTTTAAAATAGGGCTGCACTGCTATTTGGAGATTGCGATGATGTAATTTAGGGGAAGTTACCCCAGTTCCCTTCTAATCATGTGTCAGGAAAAATCTGTGAAGTTTGGGAACCATGGAAGAACAAGCAGAGATGCAAGCCGAAATAATGGCGCCAATGAGAGCCATGGCTCAACAACAGGCAGCTGTTGTATCCATGCTGAATCAACAGCCGGCAGATCAGACCCAGCTAGTACAAGCGGCACTATCAGCTCAACTTCTGAAATGGCAACTACAAGGGTTCAGTCAGGAAATGGGTTTACTTTAGTAACCCTACCTTTAACTAAAATGGGGCCACATGATGATCCAGAAGCTTACATGGTGACTTTTGAAAGGGTTGCAACTAATGTGGGTTGGGAAGAAGCATCTTGGGCCACTCGCATAGTGCCTTTCTTGACTGGGGAAGCTCAGGCTGCTTGTAGAGCTTTAAGTGATGGTGTAATCAATTGCCTCTAGTAAAAGACAAAGTAGCTGTGTTAGAGATTGGGGCTTTGGGGAGATTCATACAGAAGGCACTTTAGGACAATGAAGTTTTCACAGAAGCCTATATACCCAAAAGCTGCAGGATGTGGCCAGGCAGTGGCTTCAGCTGGTGGAGCGCTCGCCTGAGCACGTTGTGGAGCAGGTGATTTTTGGCTCCATTCCTGTGTATTGGGAACATGGGTCAGCAGGCAACAACCACAAGCCTTCGAAGGTGCTATTGAGGCCTGTGCACCCTTTATTGTGACTGAAGGTAGCAAGGGAAGAGAACACACCAAGGAAGTGATTCCTGAAACCCACTGAAATGGGAACATAATCAGAAAGGATTTGGGGAAAATAATAAACATGGGATGAAAAAGGGTATGGAAAAAGATCAAAAAAGGCTTGGGTCCTCCTGTAGGAGAAGTAGATGAAGAGGGATTAGGGCATAATATCCCAGAATGGGGAAACCAAGAATATTGAGGGGGGAGGGTATGCTGCTCCTGCTGTGTGGAGTGGGGTCACACCTACAAAAAGATTGTCCAGTGATGGACTTTGATCAGACCTGGAGCTTGTTTGGGCTAGTGGCTAAAACAATACCACTGATCCTCCATTGAAGAGATCTATGAGATTGTTGCATATAGGAGACCAGTCTCAAGTTCTGATAAACTCGGGGTCTAATGGTTAACCAGACTTAGTAAGACTGTGCCTGGTATCTCCTAGCTGGATAAGACCTTCTGATCATCTGACCCTTCAATGTGTACATGGAGACACATAAAGATACCCAGTGGCATGATTGCCTATGACTATGGGACAAAAAACTTATAAGATAAGGGTGTGATGTTGTCTTCCATGGCCTGTGATCTTAGGGAGAGATTGTCTCTCATTCTCTAAAGAGTGGTTCAAAGTTTGCCAATTAAAAGAGAAAAAGGGAAAACAACAATTTAAAAACAGAAGTTCAGAGACAAGCGAGACCCTTCACCAAGATAAGGAAGCCCTAAGTGAGGTAGACCATTGTGAAGAATAGCCAAAAGCACTGTGGCCTGACACCTTAGAAAAAATAGAGAGAGAATAAGGAGAGAAACCCAAAGTGGAGCTTAACTCCCAAGACTCATGTAAAAACAAAAGAGAGTTCCTGAGATGAAAGAAAAGAAGACCCCAAATCAGAGAAGCTGGACTTGTATTGAGCTACCAATAGCTTGATACAAGTAACCTGGGGTGGCCAAACGGAATTTGGAGTGCAAAATCCAACCTCTGAGAAACCAGTTAAAAGTCAGGACCCAGATTCCAAGGAGAAACAGGTTACCGAAGAACAGAGTGCAGAACCTGAAATGGTGTTGAAGACCCAAAACCAAGAGAGAGAGAGAGACTACCACAAACCTCCCAAAAGAAAAAGGGAAGACCAAGCCAGGTGAAACATTAAACAGTAACAGTGAAAGATAACTGTGTTGCTGAGAAGAAAGCAAAATAGTGGGAAGTGGCCATGATGGTGATGTCTACCAAGCCATCAGGGACTCGGGATGGCCTCACCAAAAGAGTGGCATACATATATACAAGTTGTGCTTGGACTCCAGGACATCATCACCAGGTTGCCTGAGAGCAAGGCTATAAGGATTAAAGAGAGACTCTAACTGCCAGTTATGGTAACTGGAGTTCATTAAAGACATGGATGAATAAAACAGATGGAGAAACTGAGGCATGAATTGAGAGTCCTGGAAAGATATTGTGCATCGTGTATTTGAACATGAACTGCCTGTGCAGTTAACAAACCACTTAGGCCCCAGGTCTGGCATGTGGGTGGGACCAGACCCTATCCCATCCCACATGGGAGGGGTCCCTCTCTAAAATGTTAATATTTGTTACAGTTCAGAGCAAAGAAATATAAACTGTCTACAAAGGGGGGAATGAGTACTGAGGGTCTCCCTGTGAGAGCCCCTCTTCCAAAAGGGGGAGATGTGACAGTCACAAGCCTTTGCAGGATCAGTACCCTGAGAATGGGCTAAGGAAATTAGAATACTGGCTCTTTAAGACCACAGACTGTTACGTAATGAGTCATGTGACACACACCTGAGCCAAGAGGCAATATAAAGCCCAGAAGCCTCAGGGACCTGTTGTAGGTAGACACTCTGCACAGGATCGACTCTCCTTCTTCAACAAGAAGATTGATAACCTCTGCCTTGCTATCGCTTTTTAATCCTCTCCTTCTCTCCAGTTTCTCTTGATGAGGTCGCATCTCTCCTCTTTTCATCCAACCCCTCCACTTGCCCCCTTGCCCCCATCCCCTCTTGCCTCTTAACAGCGATTGCCCTCACCACTGGGCCTTCTCTGCTGCACATAATCACTCTCCCTCTCTACTGGGTCATTTCCATTGGCCTTCAAACACACCACAGTCTCCCCTATCCTTAAGAAGGCCAGCTATCACCCCATTTTGGTCCTACCCTTTGCTCCCAAACTCCTGAAGCGGGCTGTCTATACATGCTTTCTGGATTTCCTCTCTTGAAATTTCTCCCTTCACCCCCTCCAATTGGGCTTCCACCCTCTCCACTTGACTAAGACTTCACTCGACAAAAACAAATGACCTTCTCCTACCTAGGTCTAAGGCTGCTTTCAAATGAGGTGCTTAGAAGGGCCTCCTGAGCCCCGTGTTCAGAGGAAAACTGCACGGGGAGTGTTTACACGCTCCCCGTGCTGCCGGAAGTGACGTGCTGCTTGTTGTCGGCAGCGGTGGCAGCTGGAGAGGCCGGGCTTTGAAGAGGCGCGCTCTGAAAACCTGAAAAGTGAGGCTTTCAGAATTTACCTCTTCAAAGTTTTGCATCTCCTGCCACCGCTGCTGCCGACAACGGGTGGTGCGTCACTTCCAGCAGCATGGGGAGCGTGTAAACTCGCTGTGCGGCTTTCCTATAAACGCAGGGCTCAGGAGGTGCTTCTAAGCACCTCGTTTGAAAGCAGCCTCAGGGCCTCTACTCTGTTCTTATCCTCACCGATCTTTCTGTGGCCTTTGACACTGTCAACCATGGCCATCTCCTGGATTCGCTACACTCCCTTGGTTTCCAGGACTCTGTTCTTGATTGGTTCTCCTTGTATTTCTGACTGCTCCTTCAATGTTTCTTTCGCTTGTACCACCTCTGCGTTGCTTCCCCTCTCTGTGGGAGTTCCTCAAGCCTCTGTCCTGGGCCTCCTTCTCTTCTCCCTTTACACTCTTTCTTTCTCTGGGTAAACTCATTGACAACCGTGGTTTCCAGTACCACCTGTATGCTGATGACATGAAACTCTCTCTCTCTCTCCACTCCCACGCTCTTCCCCTCCATACAGTCTCATATTGCTGACATCTCTGCCTGGATGTCTCACTGCCAAATCCAGCTTAATATGGCCAAGACCAAACTTCTAATCTTTCCCGCAAAACGTTCCCATCCTCCCTCCCTCTTAGTTTCCATTGAGGAGTCCCCATCCAGCCCTCAGGCATGTAGCTTGAGATTCATCTTTGACTCCTCCCTCTCCTTTAAGCCTCCAATCCAGGCTGCTGCTAAATCCTGTTGCTTCGCTCGGTATAATATTGCTAAAATCCAGCCTTTCCTTACTGTTGGCACGGAAAAAACCCTAGTCCATGCTTTAGTCATTTCTTGCCTTGACTACTAGGGGTGTGCGTTAGGGACCCATGTCATTTTTCATCTTTGTTTTTCATTATTAAAAACCATCATTTTTGTTATCGTTAATAATGAAATTTTGTTTTTTGTTATCAGTGTCATTATCGGTATCAATTTTGAGCGACAACAAAGATTTTGTTTTTGGTATCGTTTCTGTTGTGGGGTGCCACCAGTGGCAGCAGACACCTGCTCCAGACTTCTCAGTAGCTGAACTCCTTCCTCCCTTTCTCATTATAATGCAGTAGTAATAAGTGCACAATGACAACATGAAAAATTAGTAATATGTATGTCTAACCTACACCTAATAACTTATATTATATGTAATATATTCCTATCTAAGTATCTATATCTATAAATATACAACTAATATATCTCTATATAATATGGACAGGGGGAGACAGACAGATGGGAAGGGGGAAAGGAAAAAATGATAGGGTATCCATCCATCCATGGGGAGACAGACCGAATAAGGAAAAAGGTAAAATAATGGGTATAAGGTAAGGTATAACACTGAGGGCTGGGGAAGATTTTTAGTGAAACCACCAGAGTTCTGTAAACGCAACTTGACACAGCAAGAGCTAACCCAGAGCAAGAGTCAAACAGCCTGGCTCTGCAACATAAAGGGTTCTTCTTTGAGTGGCTCCTCCCATTCTCACAAATGGGTTTGCGCTTGCGCGCCCTTCTCTTACCAGCATATACCAAGCTCATATTTAAAATTTCACGTGACGTTCACGCGCCCCCACCCTATATAAGATACCTTCCCGCCTAAACCCAACAGTTCCTTCCAACCGCTTTCGCGGCTTGCCGACATATTGGTCAGCTCGTACTTTTTCCTCTCAAGATGTCTATGGTGAAACACAGTTTTAAGAAATGTTTTTCCTGTAATCAGAAGATGACAACAAAGGACCCTCATGGGCAATGTCTCCTTTGTCTGGGTTCTAACCACAAATTGGAGGATTGTCCAGAATGTCTTCTGCTAAAGCCGAAGTCTCTCAGGGAACGTGCCCTCAGACTACCGGCACTCTGAGTTCCTCTCTCTATGCTTCCGCAGGACCTGGACCCACTACCACCATTGGATCCTATTCAGCCTGCAGAGAGTATTCCTCTCCCTGAGACACCGGAACCTTTTGAGGCTCAGGAGAATGAAAACTTGTCGCCTCCTCCATTGGACGACGTCCACGGTTCGACCTCATCACTCTCCTCCCTAGAACATAAGGAGTTCCAGTCCCTGCTGAAGAAGTTTACCAACATCCTGAAACTCAAAACATCCTGATGGCAGAGCATGACATCAACCCTGCCTACTGCACTGTAGAGCGTCGATGCCAGTCCAAACTTACCCTCCCTTATTTAAGAGGCATGCCTTAGAAGCAGAGACGTTGTGGGCTAATCCAGCCTCTCTTCACCCTGTATCTACCACCTAAGGTTATTTTTATTTGTTCCCCCCTCAGCAGGGTTCAATCTTTTTCAAACACCCTCTCCCGAACTCTCTGGTAGTTGCGGCATCGGCTGAGAGACTGCAACGGAATGCCCAGGATACTTCATCAGCTGACAAGGATAATAGGCGCATAGATATCTTTGGTAAAAAGGCTTTCGCCTCCAGCACAATGCTGATGAGGACTGCCAATTACTCTGCTGGAATGTCATCTTTTCAGCATAATTTGTGGGAGGAAGTACATAAACTGACCCTCCTCCTCCCAAAAGACAAATGAAAGTTGATTCAGACCCTCTGCGCAGATGGGACTTCTACCACCCATTTTCAACTCCAGGCTGCTCGACATTCATCAGATACAACTGCCAGGGGAGTCACCAATGTGATTGTCACCAGGAGATTTGTGTGGCTTTGCGGGACCAAACTAGAGTCCCATCACAAGTCCAGAATTGAAAACTTGCCCTTTGATCAGGTGGGTCTATTTGCAAAGGACACAGATGAAGTCCTAGACAAGATACAAAAATCGAAAGCCACTGCTAACAAAATGAGAATCTCACAGAGGGACTGTACCACTTCCTACTTCCACTCACGCCCATACCAACAACAGTCCTCTTACTCAAGACCTCAGAGACAGTACTATGGGCAATCACAATCTTCTCATAAGAGGTATTACCCGCCGCAGTTCCCATACCAGGGGAACCCTAGACCCCAATATACCCCATGGATCTAAGGGTAATACTAGGCAGCCCTTCACTGCTCCACCAACGAGGTGCAGATGACAACCACTGAACTGTTCTACACCCTGTTCTCCGACCTTCCTTGAACAGGCTGACTTTTCAGTTTCCCTGTTTCCCCATTTGGGAAGCTATCACTTCTGATGAGTGGGTTCTAAACATTCTACAGTTTGGTTACTCTGTCTCATTTTCAACGTCTCCTTGTAAACCTGTGACACCTGTTCAGTTTTCCTCTTCTCAAACCGAGGCATTAAATAAAGAAGTTTCAGACATGTATACCAAAGGTGTTATTGAAATTGTTAACCCAGGAGATGTATCTAGTGGTTTTTATTCTAATTACTTCGTTGTGGAAAAGAAAGGGGGTGGCTACAGGCCAATTTTGGATTTAAGGGCTCTTAATTCCTTTGTCACTTACCACAAATTTAAAATGTTAACGCTTGACCGCGTATCAATTTTTTTAAACATAAAAACCAGTGGTATGCAGTCATAGATCTTAAGGATGCATACTTTCATATCTGACTCCATCATAAATGCAGACGCTTCTTCCGTTTTGTCCATGGCACATGCCATATGCAATTTTGTTCCCTTCTGTTTGGGCTCTCCTGCACCCAGGATCTTCACAAAGGTGATAGCCTCAGTGATTTCCTATATCCATAAACAAGGCATCACTATCTATCCTTATTTAGATGACTGGCTATTAGTAGCTGACTCCCCAGACACTCTTCGTCTGAGTTTAGACTTCACTTTGTGTCTCTGTGAACTTTTGGGCTTATCTGTTAATATGCAAAAATTCACCCTTTGTCCTATCCAGTGTATTTCTTACATTGGAGCAATCCTTCACTCCACTCTAGAAAAGGCATTCCCTCCACCTGAACGTTTTGAGGATATTTCCTCTTTGATTAAATCTATTTCCATTCATAAACTGCAAAGTGTTGCGGTTTTCCAGAGACTGCTAGGTCTCATGGCCTCTATCACTGCTACTGTGCCTTTTGCAAGATTGTATGTCCCTTCCAGCTGTGGTTTCTAAGACTATTTAATCCTCTCTTAGATTCCCCAGACAAAAAGTTACGAATCACTCAAAGCGTTTTGGATTCTTTGAGGTGCTGGTCTCGCAGAGACTTTGCGTTAAAGGGTATGCCTTTTGAAAAACCTGTCCCTGCTAATGTTCTCACAACTGATGCTTCCTCAACAGGCTGGGGAGCACATCTCCAAGATCTCAGCATTTCAGGGAAGTGGAATACCACACAGAGACAGATCCATATAAATGCCTTGGAGACCATAGCTATCCTAAATGCATTGAGAGCATTTTGCCACCTTCTCCAAGGGACAGTCATCAATGTGACATTGGACATGTCAGCTGTCTGGTATATAAACAAACAGGGTGGTACCAAGTTACCAGAACTTTGCCATTTAGCTCTCCAGATTTGGCACTTTGCAAAGCACCACAATATGTACCTGATTGCCACTCATCTAGCTGGTTCAGAGAACACGAGGGCAGATGTCCTCAGCAGGCTCACAGTGGAGAACCATGAATGGGAACTCTCCAATCAGGTGTCTGACCGCTCGCTGGGGCACACCCATGATAGATTTACTTGCAACTGAGATCAACACCAAGTGCAACCAGTTCTGCTCCAGAGCTGTGCACGATCTTGCCTCCATAGGGGATGCCTTTCTCATCCCATGGAAACCCCACCTAGTCTGTTTTCCCTCCCATTCCACTGATCCACAAGGTCCAGACAGAAGGGGCCAATTTGATTCTAGTGGCTCCAAATTGGCCCAGACTGTTTTGGTTCAACGAGCTCCTCTCAATAACCTTGGCATCACTTCCCCTGCCTCACACACCCCCTCCTATTGTCACTGCATCAGGGACAAGTTCTCCACCCAGACCTCTGCAGACTGAACCTTCATGCATTCAGGATCCAGATCCTATAGTTCCTATTTCCCTAGACGATAAGGTAACCCTAGTCTTATTAAACCATCCACCAGAAAGTCCTATGAATCGAAATGGAAAAGGTTTACCTACTGGTTAGCTGATAGGAAACTCCCCATGAATCAACTTTCAGTTCAGATCCTTCTGCAATATTTGCTACATTTAACTGAGAATGGACTGGCTCATTCTTTGTTGAAAGTCCACCTCTCAGCTATAGCTAAACATGTCTCCTTGAAAGACGATTAATCCTTGTTTGTTCACCCTCTAAGAGGTTCCTTTAAAGGGGTCTCCAATTTGTTCCCCCCGCATAGGACCCCTATCTCCCAATGGGACCTTACTTTAGTCCTAGAATACCTCACAGAGGCCCCCTTTGAACCGCACCATGAAGCGGACCTTTTTTCACTGGACCTTGAAAAAGTCCTTCCTTGTAGCCATCACCTCCCTGAGATGAGTCAGTGAATTGGCTGCTATCTCCATTCAGACACCTTATTTACAGGTCTTCCATGACAGGATTTAAATCTTGTCTCATCCAGCCTTCATTCCCAAATCTGTTTACCCTTTTCATTTATCCCAGAAAATGGTACTTCCAGTTTTCACCCCTCCCCCTCATGATTTGGAGGTTCTTAAAACTGCCCATACCCTAGACGTTAAGAGGGCTGTCCTTGTCTATTTGGACAAAACCAAGGATTGTCATCGTTCTGACAATCTTTTTGACTCTTCCCTCTCTTCCCACCTTAGGGAACAAAGTATCCTCCCAGACTATCTCAAAATGGATAATCCGGGTCATTTCCCTGGCATATAAAAAATTAGGGCTCGCTCTTCCCCATAATTTACGAGCCCATTCATTGAGAGCTCTCGGAGCTTCCACTGCAGCTTTCGCTAATGTATCTCCTCATGAGATTTGCAGAGCTGCTACGTGGAGTTCACATCACACTTTCATAAAACATTATGCCCTACATTTAGGTTCCCAATCACAAATGTCAGTTGGAGTCGCCATCCTCAATTCAATTCTTGAGCGTAAATAATTCAGGAATCTCTGTAAACTGTCATAAAGAAATGTATTTTATTCATGTTACAAACACTGTATTACTGTTCTCTGTTTACTACTTATTACTTATATCTTTTTTGAACTGTGTCTCTATCAGAAAATTCCCCCACCGCCTAGATCTAGGCTTGGTACTCTCCCATTTGTGAGAATGGGAGGAGCCACTTGAAGAACAGAAGGTTGCTACCTTGTAAACAAGGTTCTTCGAGATGGCTCCAAATATTCTCACAAACGCCCACCCTTCCAGCCCCGCATGGAATTTTCTCCTATTGCTCTAGGGTTGGAAGGAACTGTTGGGTTTAGGCGGGAAGGTACCTTTATATAGGGTGGGGGCGCATGAACGTCGTGAAATTTTAAATATGAGCTTGGTATATGCCTGTAAAAGAAGGGCTCGCAAGCGCAAGCCCATTTGTGAGAATGCTCGGAGCCATCTCGAAGAACCTTGTTTACAAGGTAGCAACCTTCTGTTTTAGTGTCCTCCCTAGAGCCCCCATGATTGGTTCTGGGAGGCAGGAAGCATTGAGCAATCACAGGGTGAAATTCAACTGCCTGGGACGTGCTTACGCTGCTCATTGGCTGGTGATTACATCCATCAGGTCCTTCCCCTCCCATCACAGGCCCAGTTCAAGAGTTCAACACTGTTTCTGGCTCCAAGATGTCTGCTCCCTCCTCCCCTCACCACATTTCCCTCCAAAAACCATCTGCCAGGCAATAACAAAATCAGTAACAATCATTCTTGATTTTTGTTTATCTTCGTTATCATTATTGCAATAGCAAAAATGAAGCATTTAGTTTTTGTTCTCAATAGAACTAAAATGAAGTGCACACCCCTAGTTATTACTGCAACTTCCTCCTTACTGGTGTCTCCTGCTCTATCTCGTGTCCCCCCCTCCCCCACCTTACCTCCATTCAATGCTCTGCTGTCAAAACCATCCACCTTGCCTGTCACTTTGACCATATTCAGCCCCTCCTCTCAGCCCTGCATTGACTCCCTCTGTGTGAACACATTCGGCACAAGCTCCTGGTCTTCAACTTCAAGGCTTGTTGTGGCCTTGCTCCCCTATATTCCTCCACTCTTGTATCCTGCTACACTCCTGCCAGGGAGCTCCACTCCTCCTCTGACCCCACCCTTGCCTGCTCATGACCTCCTTGCTCCTCTAAACATCTTTTGCCCTTTGCTGCACGTCATGCCTGGAGCTCTCTCCCTGGATAGGTTTGCTCTGCTCCTTCCCTCCCAACGTTCATATCCCTCCTGAAAACCCACCTCTTCCGTCAGGCCTTCCCTAGCTTGTCATGAGTGAAACTGCATCCTCTCCCCCCCTCATTCAGAATCTAGTTCCTGTAACTAAGCACCAACGCCTGCAACTTCTCAACCTCACATATGTGCTCTTGTCTCTTCCAATGTTTGCCCCCCCCCCCTTGTCTCTTAGACTGTAAGCCCCTTAGGGGTAAGGACCTGTCTGTAACTTTTGAGTTTACAGTGCCAGGTACACTGCTGGTGCTATATAAATGATAAATTAGTAATAATAATTATAGAGCTGTGAAGTAAACAGTTGCCACCAGGTTGGAGTAAGACCTGAACCCAAGGCTGAAGGGACGCATTACTACATAGAGCAGACATCTCGTGAACTCAACTAGGAGACAGAGCTTTGGAACTCTAGGTAGGATTTACTCAAGCTATGGTGTATAGTGGAGAGCTGAGCTTGGCTGGGTGTGAGCTGCTGTGTGGAGCACACCCCTGGGGACTCGCTTGTTTGTGGGACAAGCCCTTATAAAGAGAGGTACGGGACTGGCTGTGAGGGGAAGAAGGGAGGCCAGTGAGCAAACTGACACCCCAAGCCAACCAGAGTCGCCCAGTTGCGGAGAGACTTGAGGAGAACGTTATGTGGGAGCTGCCTTGCTAATTTCCTGTTCAAGGATGCTACTAAGTCATAAAGAGGACTGCAGACTGGCAGGTGCAACACCTAGCTATGGACAACAAGTAACTGCTGCTAGCATGTCCTTGCCATTATGTCTAGAGATACACACTGCCAGTAGTGTAGTGGTAATTGTAAAAGTGCTAGAGCACTCTTCCCCTGCATTCCTGCTCCACTACACCACTGCACGCTACCCTGCTATTGGTTTTTGGTCACTCAGGGACCATAGACATATTATTGTGAAGTGCCAGTCAGGTTCATGGTGTTTCTTGTGTGGGATGGGAGTGGCAGGGTGGAAGGAAGAACAACAAATAGGCAAAGGAAGGGAATGATTACAAAGGGTGTGGGGGTTTGCTTTCTCAGCTGAATTCCCTTTGGTATGAAGCTTTGCCCACATAGCCTCAGCCATGGCTACCCTTGAATTGCCAGCCTGGAGCTGGCTTCACTCTGGTGCAGCTGGGTGCATCACATCAAGGAATCTCATCTGGGAAACAGCTGGTGAAAGAAGACTGTTGGGTAGCTATAAACCTGCAGTGGGATAAACATCAGATCATGCAGCTACACGCCTAGGATGACATCACTGATTGCAACATGGAATGGATGGACGTGTTCAGTTTGTGTCTGGTTACACCCAGTACCAGCAGCTCGGTCAGGAAACGAAATCAACAGCACCATGTTATTGATGCATTTTTAGATCCCCAGGCATATTTTTTCCCCAGGGGTGGAAAAACTTTTCACTCCCATGGGTACAAGTTGTGAAAACTAGTAGAAGTTGTGCAGGCTGGATAGGAATTGGGAGAGAGGGGACTTAAGGTATGGGGGAAGGAAGGGGAGGGATGAGATTATAGAACTGTGCCATGGAATTGTCCTGTACCCCATTGGTGTAGGCTCTCCTCTTTGCTCCCTTCCCCTGAGCTCACTCAGTGCTTGGAGGTACAAGACCAGATCCGTAGGCCAGATCCAAAACCTGGAAGGAAGCCAAATAAAAACCAACATGGGCTGTAGGTTCCCCACTTCTGCTTTAAAGCATCCTCTTCAGTGGTGGGGCAGGGAAATGGAATTTACTAACTCTCTCAGAGAAAGAATGGTCTTGTAGCTTATTTATTTTTTAACAAGTAATTGGCTCTGTGAGTGCATTTCTCAGTTCTACCACACTCTCCTGGTGAGACTTTTGGCAAATCACTCCATTCCCCTTGACTATAACCTTCAAACAACTTACTCCAGTGTAGTCCTGTTGACTAGATGTTGGTAGCAGTGAACTGTGCGTCCGCAACTGGAATACACACAAGGCAGGTGAAAGGACTTCCATGGGACTACCCCAGAGCAAGCGGCTCGAGGACTGTGGTCTTTGTCATGTTTAGCTGGACTATGGAGCAGAGACACTCCATATATGCTGAACCACTAGGTCAGGGGTGGGAACCCCTAGAGCACAGGGATGGGGAACCTCTGGCCCGGGGGCCAAATGCGGCCCTCGGCAAGTTTTTATGCGGCCCCTTTCCAATGCCTGGATCTAGCTCCTGGATCCAGTCTCTACCCCCAAGCACTGAAAAACTGAGCTCTGAATAATGGAGCCGAGAGGAGGGCATGCACACAATGGTAGGGGACAGATCCACAGCACAGATTGATGATCTGAGCCCTCCTTTTCTTGAATATACCCATAAAAGTGCCCCCAACCTCTGTGTGGCTCTCGGAGCTCATACTAATTTTCATTGTGGTGCCTGGGACAGAAAAGGTTCCCTGCCCTACAGCATAGGTTAAATCTGGCCCACATGGCTGTCTCTTACTTGGCCTCTTCAATTTCTGGATCTGACCCCCCTGGATCCAATTCCTATCCTCAATCACTGAAAGAGTGAGCTCAGGAGAAGGGAGCATGTGCTGAAGAATAGGGGATGGATCCATGACTGAGATCAGGGGCTGGCCAAATTTCCCAACCGTAAAAGCTGATTACCAAAATCTTCCTATGGCTGACAGACACAAGCATGCACACATGAACCTTTCCTGCTTTGTTATTGACTGGTGCTCTGACTGATGAGATTCTGAGGTGCAGCTGTGATTCAGCTGCTGCAAAGAGGGTGTGATGAAGTAAAATGCAGGCCCATTAAAACAGTGTGAGCCAAGTTAGCTACACTTGAACAGCTCCAGAGCAGTTGAACACATGGATCATCTTGAGCCACAATTGGTCACCCTGACATAGGGTGTTTTTAAATGAGCGCTGCAGGGAGGGTGTGTGTGTGTGTCTGTGGTCGGTGCATGGGGTGACAGAGGGGTGCCCGCGCATGGGGAGGGCTTCAAACAGGCAGCTCCTGGCATGGCTGCCCTGTCCATGGAGGCGGCTAACCTAGCCTGCACAGGGAATTCTGGATTTTCCAGGAGTGGCCAGTCCATGGGTCATGGGAGTGCACCTTCCTAGGCACCAACTTCAAATTAGCAGTTGGATGCATGGACAGTAGGGGGCCATGCGTGGACTTATCTTGTTTAAAAAAAAACCCTCAGATCAATGACTCGGATCCTCTTCTTCCTTCTCCCATTCTGAGTTTACGTCTTATGCACCTCCACCCCCAACTCCTGTGCAGTTCACTGAGCTTGTACTAATTTCCAAAGTGGCTCATGGGAGAAAAAAAATTCCCCACCCCCACTCTAGATGTTGCTGTAATAGAAATAACAAGTAGTCTCTTTGCTAAAGCAAATTCTGAGTATGTTAAATGGTGCTGTGTTTCTTGGATCATGTATTCCGAAGGAAAGTGAGGCAGAAAAATGACCTGGTCAGTCTTCTTTGTCCCGGTGTTATTTTGTGAAGGTAGACCTCAGCTCTGCAGTTGAGGCTGGAGCAATTAGGCTGAGTCAGGAGAGCCAAGCAGTGTGGAAATTGCATGAACTGAGATAGCAGGTTTAAAAGCATCTTTGAGCTAAGTTGCATTATTACCAAGTCACTTGGTGTTTCAAAGAACACGTATGCAGATCTGCAACCTCAAATGCCACATTAGTCAGAGTGAATGGAGTGGGGGAAAAAAAATCTTGATTTGAAGCAAAGATTGTGTGAGATGCTAAAATCTTAGAATTAATCAGGCTTCCTGGTAGGTGGAAAAATTCACTTAGCAGAAATTTTTAAGCAATCACATCAGTAGCATTGGGTAATGGTCTCCTGCTGCTTGGTAGGTTTCCCTGCCTTCCAGGCAGAAGGCATCGATTCCCTGATGAGGATTTTATTTGTAATGCTGCTCAGTGACTGATGTAGATTTAATCACTCTGATATCCGATGGATGCCTGTACAGTCAAGTGATAGCTGCTCAGTCTGCCATTACTGACACCTTGTATTCTGATTGGCTCACCCCTTCTGGTTGCTTGTGCCATTGTAGCTATTGCATGCAGTGCAGGCTTTATGGATGCATAAGTCTATCTACTAATCTCCAGTAGAATTTACTACATAAGAATTCTGGGGGGTATTTTGAATTGCCTAACTTACACAAAGCTTAGGAACTGTCGATTGCTACCTGTTGCAAACTCTATAAAAACAAATAAACACAATAAAAATGGAGCTTTTAAGCAGTGACCCCCAACTTGCTAAAAATAGTGATGTGCTTAAGTCTCCCAAGTGTTGAAACAGATTATCCAGGTGGCTCCTATCTCGGACAGATCTGTCTGGTCTGATCCGGGTTCAGTAGAATGGAGACTGGCCTGATCCAGGAGGACCTGTTTGCCGGACATCTGAATCGACAGCTCCCTCTCCCCTGCACAGCACCATTTTGCACATATACAATTAACCAATCAATTTTTACACATGCACAAAAGGTCTTTGGTTAATTCTTCATGCCCTCCATACATGCCCCCCAACCCCCCTTCCCTGCAATCAAAACGGGTCCAAAGAAATTTGGCATGATCCGTTTCCGCCCTAATCTCTGTGCATGCTTCAAACTGTATGGAACTCCCTTCCTGAACACATTTGTTCTGCTGCCTCTCTCCTCTTCCTTCCCCCCCTTCAAATTCCTCCTAAAAACCTAACTCTTCCGCCAGGCGGCTTTCCCTAACTCCTCATCCCCACAGATGGGTCATTGATGCTCCTGCTACTGCTGCCATTCGTTCTGGGCCGGATTTCCCTCCTGTAACTAAGCTAAGTTTGTGCACCTGTGCCTCCTCAACTGCAGAAATGTATCCCTGTCTCTCCCTATGCTCCCCTTTCTGTTTTCTCCCCTTCCTTGTCTCTCCTGAATTGTAGGTAGGGGTGTGCAATTTTTCACATTAAGTTACTAAAACGAATGGAACCCCGTTCATTTTAGCAACTAAAAACCAGGAAATGAATGAATAAGCAAACAACATTCATTTGCTTTCATTAATTTTGTTTTTAAAAAATAAACAAAAAAATCATTGCTCATGTGCCAAAATGGCCACCAGACCATTTGTTTATGCACGCCCTTTTCCAAAATGGCAGTGGTCTCCATTTTGGGAAAGGGCAGCTGGTCTGCACATGTACAAATTGGCCACTGCACATATACAGACTAGCTTCCCTTTTCCAAAATGGTGATGCTGCCACTGCCATTTTGGAAAAGGGCATGCATGTGCAGAATGACCTGGTGACCAATTTGGCACATGCACAATGATTTTCAAAAAAATTTTTTAAAATTAAATGAGTAACAAAAATAAATGGTTTTTTAATGAAAACTCCCAAACGAATGGATTTATAAAAAATGAAAACGAATGAGGACCCTTCTGCACACCCCTAATTGTAAGTTCATTGGGGCAAGGACCTGTCTCCAATTGAATGATTGTTCAGTGTCTGGTTCATTGCTTGTGCTACATAAATATTTAATCTCAATAATAATAAAAGACAAAGTTGGAACATATACTAAAAACATGGTTTTCAGAGAAGAGCTATAACATTTTATGTGATGAATATACAAATTTTTCACACACATCAACTAGAGTAGCTTTATGAAACAATAACTTAAGGACTGTGTTCCTCTTGAAAGGTGCTGTCTTTAACAGGCAAGGTACCCAATGTCGATCAGGGTGACAATCCAGCATCAGAACAAGGTTCCTGGTGTCTGTGTCTGTCTGTCTGTCTGTGCATTGCAGTGGGGGTTGAGATGAGATAATTAGACCTCTTCCTCTCTTTGTGCCTCCATTTCCCATTATATACAATGGGGATAATTCCTTTCTTTAAAATTTAGTTAATGATCTTTCAGATGTTAGCTGTATTGCCAAAAATCATTAGTCAGTCCTGTCCACACAAAAAACAACTCCGCTCTCCAAAATAGGCCATATAAATTATGAGACTTTAAGGAAAACCGATAAGTGTTTGATTTCTTTGCTTTGTCTTTTCAGCTGCCAAATAACATTTGGGAGCTAGATGGAAGCATTTCGGCCACAAACCACTTAGTCCAGAGAGCTTCAATGGGACTTCTCCAGAGTGAGTTCTTTGTGGGTCCTGAACTCTCTCCAACAGCGAGGGCTAGAAACTCATACTTTAAAAAGTGCAACAGGAAGAGCACTCCAAATATCACAATACTCGTATAAAATGGTAAGAGCTGGCAATACTGCATCATATACCATCATGGTGAGTGCCACAGAAAACACTGAGAAATTAATAGGCAATGGTATTAGTAGAACTTGTTGGAAAACCTTTTTTTGCTTGTGAAATATTTAAAAAATCTTGGGGGGTGGGTGTGGGGGGGAAGAGGAAACCTTCATTTTTATTTTATTTTTAAAATGGGGCATTTTCTGTGAAAACCTCCATGATGCTATTTTCACTCACGCTAGGCCTTGGTCCTGCAAAGACTTGTGACAGCAGACTGTGAGTAATTGCGCCGACTGCAATGGGACTTGCCACAGCGTGTGCTGCTCTGCAGGGGTGTAAATCTTTTCAGGATTAAGTGCCTAGCTCTTAGCAACCCAGGAAAGGTATTTATTAATGAGTTTTGTCTATGCTGCTTTCTGAACATAGGCTACATGGTGGATTTATAGCAGGGTTGGGAAACCTCTGGCCCATGGGCCAGACCCAGCCTGCAATTGTTCTTTTAGTTGTGTTTTTTTTACTTTGCCCCTTTCTGGTCTCTGAATGAATTCGGCCCATGAATCTAGTCCCTACCCTCACTAGGGTGGCCAGATATGCAAATGTTAGAGGACACTTCATGGGAAATACGGGTTGTAGGGCTGCACTGGAGCCAGTCCAGCCCTGCAACTTGTATTTCTCACAAGTGTGCATATCTCTAAAATGTGCCTATCTAGCCACACTAACCATCACACACTCAAACAGTGAATTGTGGGGTGGAGGTGAGGAAGCGGCGAGGCAACATGGGCATACACTCAAGGACAGGGAATAGATCCATGGCATAGAACCATGATCTGGACCTTCTCCTTCCTCCCCCCCCGCATCCCAAGTACGACCCTTAACATTCCCACCCCAACTCCTATCTGATCTGTGAGACGTGTTCTAATTTTTAAAGTGGCTCATGAATCCAGAAGGGAAAAGCTTCCCCACCCTTGTTCTATACTAGCACTACAGCCAGTCTCCCTCCCCACCCCCACCTCCCATGTGCCTAGATAAGAAGCCTTCTCATTGGCTACTGCCAGAAGCAAGTGATAAATTGGTTCTTGGTGATCATCCCTTATCTTCTTAGTCCAGCTCTGGGGGCTGTTAGTTTCTCCATTGGTTTCAGCAAGGGGTCTGGAAGAACAGGTTAATTTGCTTTTGCTGGGATGTGCTCCCGTTCACCTCTTGCCCTCTCTCGGACACTCGGTCCGCTTGCTCCATTATTCATGCCTCCTGTCTTCCCAGGAATTGATTCTAGATAAACACTCATCAAAAAAATGGAGCGCTTTGGCAAATACAGCAATTAACCCATTGGTGTTTTCATGGGCAGCATTCTGGATGCGCACAGGACACTGGGAAGGGATGGGAGGGAAAATGGAGTGAGGCTTGATAACAGGCTCACTGCTGGGAAGCTGTCTATGCTTTGATGCTCCTTTTATAAGTTTTGCTTTTACCAATTAAAGAGCAAAAGATAGTCTGACTTCCCCAGTTCTGCCTTCACCATATTATATCTGCCTCCTGTGTATCATTTCAATAGCTCTTTTAGAGTTCAATATGCTTTACAATCCTTATCTAGTTCATCCTCACAGCAACCCTGTGAAGTAAGTCCTCATTCCCATTTTACAGATGGGAAACTGAGGCTTGGAGCCATGAACTTAACTGAGTTCACAGCTAAAGCAGGATTTGAACCATGGTCTCCCCACTCCAAGAACAAGACCTTTATCATTAGGCTATACTGGTCCTTTGTGTTTTTATGGTGGGCTAAGTACCAGTATGGCTCTCCATCAGAAGACCATCTGAGTCCTCATAGTCATGAATGGATCTTAACTCGTTCCACCATGAGATGTGAAAACAGCAGCCCTGTTTTGCTGATGGGAACCAAGATGGAGAGACTTGCTAAGGCTTCAAAGGGAGCCTGTGTTGGAGGTGGGAGTAGAACATGGGTCTGTATAAAGTTGCTATCATGCTAATGGGCCACCCTGGATTTGGAGGGAAGGAGAAGTGTCCTTTTTCCTTATTCTAAACATCCCACCCAGGCTGGTTGCTAGGATGAGCTGGGGCTGCTGGGGTGGGGGTGGAGAAGGCATTCTTGTAAGGAAAAATGGCTCCTCCTTAAAGAATAGTGGCTCAGCTGCTTTTCACCCAGCAGTCATGCCCTAGAGGTGAGTAGCTATTAGGGTTGCCACCTATGTCCATTTTTAAGGAACACTTATGAAAAACCCATGCCCTTGGCTCACCCCCACCATTCGTCAACTCTGCTCCTGCACCCGGGCTGCTGAATGCCTCTGGCGCAAATCCCACTACTGCACTGACTTCCTCCACTTCAAATTTTGCCTCTCATTGCTCAACTCTGCTATCTCCCTCACTAGAAAGCAGTACTATGCCTCAAGCATTGAGTCCTACTCCCGGGACCCACGCAGCCTATTTTCCACCTTTTGACTCCCTTCTCAAACACCCATGGCCTCCTCCTCCCAAGATCCTGAGTAGTGGAGCTCAGGATCTTGCTCTCTTTTTCATCTCTAAAATTGACAAGATCTGCCTGGATATCGCTTCCAAGCCCTCCCCCCCCTCCCTCCTTCCACCACCTCTCGCCTGTCCTCCTTCCCCCCTTGAGGAAATCTCCTCCCTGCTCTCCTCCTCCAACCCCTCCACTTGCCCCCTGGACCCCATTCCTTCCCGCCTCCTGACCTCCACTACTTCCACCATCACCCCTCCCCTCCTGCATATCATCAACCTCTCCCTCTCTACCAGCTCCTTCCCATCTGCCTTTAAACATGCCACTGTCTCCCCCATCCTCAAA
>QEPC01008150.1:208949-244156 GCA_003113815.1 Sphenodon punctatus | reverse complement strand
TGAGTCAAATGACTTCCCCCTCCCTGCTACATTTGGCCTTCCAGTGACCTGACAGAAGACCATGTTTTAGCCACCCGAACACAACCGAACGCGATTCGAATTGAACGAACTGTTCGGTCATTTCATAGTTCGGTGTTCGGTTCCGTTCGGTGTGTTCGGCCATTTCGTAGTTCGGTGTTCGGTTCCGTTCGGTGTGTTCGCTATTTCGGTGTTTGGTGCGTTCGGTGCGTTCGTGTTCGTGTTCATGTTCGGTTGCCGAACACCGAACTACCGAACCGCGTTCGCCCATCCCTAGAGGAGGAGAGTGTGGGAGTGGAGAGAGAGAGTTGCATGTCGTCAGCGTACAGGTGGTACTGGAAGCCACGAGATTCAATGAGTTTACCTAGAGAAAGAGTGTAAAGGGAAAAGGGAGCCCAGGCAGAGCTTTGGGGAACTACCACAGAGAGCTGGGAGCGACATACCAGCAAGAGATATGTTGGAGTGGTTTGAGAGATACGAAGAGAACCAGTCAAGAACAGAGTCCTGGAAACCAAGGGAGCATAGCAAATCCAGGAGGAGACCATGGTCGACTATGTCAAAGGCAGTAGAGAGACTGAGGAAGACAAGAATGGAGTAGAGGCCCTTAAACTTAGCTAAGAGAAGGTCATTGGTGACTTTGGTGAGGGCAGTCTCGGTTGTAGTTCACATGATATCTTTAATTGGACAGATCTGAAAGACCACCTCCTCTCCCATGCTTCATTGCGATCCCTGCAGTCAGCTGGGAGTACTCTCTTGTAGGTACCATCTGTCAATCAGGTCCATATAGCAAGGGCACAGAGAGAGGTATTCTCAGTGGCTATCCCAGTATTGTGTAGCTCCCTTTCCTTGGAGGTTTGTCAAACTTGAGCTCTATTTAAGCCCTATTTGGGGCCTTGGCATTGGTAGGAGCCCAGTGCTTGGAGTTGAGTATAGGAAATCTGCCAACACGCTCAGTGCAGCAGCGCGCTCTCTCTCTTTTTTTCCCCCCTGGCCGTAGCCCCCCTAGCATCCGGTGCACAGGCACTTGTGGTTCCTACCTGCCACCAAGGAGTGCTACTGCATGCCTGTACTTATACTGTGCTCGATGGAATCCATTTTGGCCAGAGGCGCAACCAAAACTCTACTTTGAGGGGAGTTGTGCCTTGATCCAAAGAAGCTGAGCTCCCTAAGCCTGGCGTCCCCTTCCCAAGCACAGATGGAGACTGAGTCTGTTCCCTTAACCTGCCTCTCTTCCCTGCTGCTGCCAGGTTCTTGGTCTGGGGGGAGGGAACAATGGCAGGAGCAGCGGAAAGGAACCCCCCTTTAGCCAGAGTCTCCTTTTCTCTGCTGCCATTGGATGTGGGGAATGGGAGCAGTGGTCGGGGACCTGTGTTCACTGCGTTGGTGGCAATGGGGAAAACACAACAAACACAGGTCCCTGGTGTTGGTGTAGTGTTGCTGTATACCCAGCTGGAGATGAGGTCCAGCGGTGGCAAAAAGAGGATGGAGAAGAAGCTTGCCCTGCTTGGTGGTCTGGCCCCAGGGGTGTCTGTGGCCAATAGGAGGGGCCCCAGGACCTCCCTTTATTTGCATCTCTGATGTTGAGAGGCAGAATGGGGAGGGGTGATAGCAGTGGCATAGCTAGAGGGGAGTAGGCCTTGGTGCAGAAGACAGAATGGGCCCCCTGTTGGGGCACTTCACTCTAGCGTGCATAGGTATTCTACGTGTGTGTGGGGGCCCCCAGACTGATGAACCCTGGTGCGGCTGCACCTATTATAGCTATATCCTTGAGTGGTGATATTCCTGCATCTGGACCCTGGCACAGAGGACAGGAATGTGCAGAGGTGGTTCCATGCATGGAAATACAAACCCAGGGAGCTGCGGTGCCAGCTCTCCCAGCCTCTGCACACTCAGCTGAGTGCCAGACTGAATCCCCAACACAGGTAAGACCGAGGCACTGGGGTCCACTGACCTGGATAAATCTCTCAGCACAGGAACACTACTGCTGCCTAGTACTGTCGTACACTGATGCTGAACAAATCTACATTGGGGAGATGCAGCAGGGTGATAGGAGGGCATCTTACTCTAATCTTCCTTGAGCAGCCCATGTCTGTCATTTTCTACTCGATATTTCTTGTTTAATAAAAATAGAGTGGGATCGTTGCCCATTAAAGTCAATGGGTGCTAAGCCACTGATGCCAATGGATGGAGGATTTGTACTCGTTGGCTGTATGCCCTTCTGGGAAGGTACCCTCTCTTTGCTATGTGCTTCTGAAATGTCTGGCACAATGGGGCACTGATTCATGATGATAGCTGCTAAACACTACAATAAAAGTTTAATAATTATCTTGCTTTCATGTGTTTTTTCTTATCCCCATGTTCCTAGAGCCTCTAGTCCTCTCTTCCCATGCAAACCTCTGGACAGCATGCTTGCCTAGTGTTTCCCAAATATCCCCACTGCTGTGTGATCCCATCACTGCAGTAATGACCCTGTACTAAGATAGGGATCTGCTCTCATTGCAGGATGAGGAATAAGTCAGACCAATGATACTGACATGGAATGATCTGTCTGCTGAGATGAAGGGCAGCTTCCCAACATCAGAGATATCATAAAAGATATACTGTTATTTCTTAAGAATAAGGGGCTGACACCCCACCCATCTCCCTCACCAAAAGCCTGGTGGAACAGCCAGGTCTTACAGTGTCTTTGGAAAGAGGGGAGGTCTGGGGCCAGGCGGGTCTCTGTTGGGAAGAAGTTCCACAGCCGCGATGTGGCAACTGAGAACGTCTCCCTCATCATCACCACCCATGATACCTGGGGAACTCTAAAGGAGGCATCCACAGCCAACCGCAGGGGTCAATCCAGAACTTGGGTGTGTGTGTGTGTGTGTGTGAGGCAATCCTGTAGATAAGCAGGGCCCAGGCTGTTTAGGGCTTTATAGGTCAATACCAACACCTTGCATTGGGCCCGGAAGACTACCGGCAGCCAGTGCAGAGAACGAAGCACTGGTGTAATGTGCTTACAGTGACCTGTCCCCATAAGGAGACAGGCCACCGCATTCTGCACCAGCTGCAGTCTCTGGTCATGCCCTACTATTCCACCAGCCTACCTATTCACTGTCAGCTAGATACCTGATGCATGGCAGTAGCATTAGCAACCCTTCCTTACCCACCCCCAATAGCTCCAGCCTTAGCCCTGTCACAGAAGAGCCTGAGGCTATACTAGTGCTTCTGTGGGTGGGTGGGTGGAGGGTGGCTGCTGTTGCAACTCATCAGTTGTTTGGAACTGGGGGCTGACAACAGCATCCTCAGTTCCCAGTCCTGGCCCCCATCACTTTATTGAGCCATGCATGGGTCTTGCAGAGCAGTAGTGACAGGGTTAAGACCTGGCACAAATTATGCCCTCTTTAGTGGCCCCTGAATGAAGGTAAGTGACAGTTCTGGGGAGGTGGGACAGAAAAGGAGCTAGGATCAGTCTCCTGTGCCGCTTGCTGTAGTCCAAAGGTGGAGAACATTTTCCTTTCCAAGGGCCACTTTGAAAATGAATACATGCTCCAAGGGTTACACAGACATTGGGCACAAGGATGCTTAAGGGCCAGGGTGCACTTAGGAAGAGGAGGGTCCAGATCATGGATCTATGCCATAGATCTGTCTCCTGTAAAAATATAGGAGCCCATACTGAGTCAGACCAATGGTCCATTGAGTCTGGGATCCTGTCTCTAACAGTGGTCATGCTTAGTTGCCTTGGAGAAGTACCCAGTAGGTTATGTCCTCCAACCTGCTTGGCTATGGCTAATAGCCGTTTATGGACCTAGCCTCCACGAACTTATCCAATCCTTTAAAAAACCCAGCTATGCTACTGGCCTTGACTATAGTATCAGACACATTCTACAAGTTGTGTGTTGCATGAAAAAAATAAGTTTTGTTTTAAATCCGCTGCCCGTTAGCTTTATGGAGGGTCCCTTAGTTCTAGTACTATGCGAGAGCGCAAATAACTATTTACTTGTATCCTTCTGTACATGTCTTCATCTCTGCTCTCACACACCCCTCTTAGAGTGCATGGAGCCAAGGGGTGAAAATAGACATAAGGCTAACTCCACTAACATTTCTTATGCATATTGCAGGGCTGTATTAGTGTCCTATGCAGCCCTGCAACATGCATAAGAAATGTTGAAGTGGAGTTAGCCTTATGTCTGTTTTCAACCAACATTTCCCCTTCTCCCTGCCTCTCCTTTAAAGAAACCTGGGATTTTCAAAGAATATCGTGACTCCGGGAGGTGGGCGTTTTCAGAGAAGAGCAACGATCATCACGAGCTGGGGGCACTTTCGTCTGCCTCTCCTCTTCCTGCTGGACTCTCCGCGATTTGCTCTTCTCTTTCTCCGGAATGCTCCGCCCCTAGCCCCGCCCTTGAAGGGGAGACAGCCAGTCAACGCGAGGCTGTGACATCAGCACAGTGAAACCGACCCGGGCCGGGAAGGGGATTGATACATTGTAGCGATTCCTTTTCCTGTCTCCGCGTTCTAAAGAGCCAGCCGGGCGCAGGGACTAGTCTGGGGTGGGGGGCGGGGGTTTCACAGGCAGCCGGGGCTTGTCCCCCCCCCCGCAGAGATTTAGTGAGGGTGGTCATACGATTTGAGAGCTCGACGTCTCGCCGAGGAGAAGGGGTGATCTTTTGTGTTTCCTTTCTAAGCTCCGAAGTGGGGGATCAGTTCTTCTCCGGCAGTTGCGATCAAACTTCCCACCCTGGGAGTGGAGGGAAAGAAGAAGGCGGAGGAGGGGTGAAGCGCACAGGGAAGGAAACGTTGTGACTGCCCCGGCTGGGCTACCATGCTGTCAAATTCTCCCAACCAGAACCCCCAAGTGCTCTTCCCCAACCCCCCTCCTCCACCCCCGCCGCCACCCCAGCAACAACCTCAGCAACAGCCACCCATCCAGCAACAGTTCCCTCAGTTCCACGTGAAATCGAGCCTCCCGATCAAGAAAAATGCCATCACGGATGATTACAAGGTCACCACACAGGTGCTGGGACTGGGGATCAATGGGAAAGTTTTGGAAATTTTTAACAAGAAGACTGGAGAGAAATTCGCTCTGAAGGTAAGTCTGATGGGAGAAAGAAAAGGGGGTTAATGTGTAGTGGGGGTTGATCGTGTCCTCTTTGATCCTACTTTCCATGCCCCCTTTTCTAAAAAGTTTTACTGTTGTAGCTGAGGTGACATAGGAAGTTACTTTGGGGTTTATAAACTGGGGAATGTCTGGATTCAGGCCCGTAGCTAAAGGGGTGGGGGCATGAAAGACACTGTAATGCTTCCCCTCTAGAAATATGTTCCAGATCCCTTCTCTTCCCCCCCCTCCCCCGTTTTTTCTGAAGAAAACTTCCCACTTGTCCTGCGGTCTTACATTCTCTCCCCCCCACCCCCCAAAAAAATAAAAAATAAAAAATGTCCTAGGAAAGGAATGAGGAATCATCGGAGCCAGATTTGAATGTCAGATGGAACCATTAAGATAATCTAGACTGACCTCGTGTTAACGCAGGCCTCCATTTTGGAGTGTGTGGAGGGGGAATCGAAAGTAGGAGGCTGCTCCCCGTGTTTATTTGGGCGTGGGATGGTGTGTTCCCCTTCTTTCTATGTGGGCGTGAGTTCGGTCGTCGCTGAATATTTACAATTTATCCCCTCTCCCAGCCCAGTAACTGAGTAGAGTAAAATCGAAACACGCAGCTGCCTCTGCTTTGTTCTTTGGCCTTGAGCGAAGTTGCTGAGTCCGGTGCATGTTTGTCTCTCGCTTCTCGCCCCGCGATCCACGGTCCACTTACTCCGGAGTAGTTCATTTGAAGTCTTACGGGGTTACTCCGGAGTTAGTGGATTGCGGCCTTGGTGCGAATAAAAAATTCCCGGACCCCTCTTACTCACTGTTAGTTGGGGAAGTTTTGTCTCTTTTCTGGGGTGGCGGTGCTCGATGAGCTAATCTAATTGATTTTTGGAAATAAACAAAAAATAAAATAAGACTCGGCACTTTATTTATTTACTTTTGTAACGTAGGGACTTGGAGGAGCACAGAGCAACCTCTAGAGGGAGGAGCCATCTAGGCCTTTAAATATTCGATGGCCTTTGTGGTGGCTTTCTCTCTTTTGCCCCCACAGGTAGCTGGGGCTTGTGTTGTATGTGTGGTGTGAGATCATCCGTTTCCTTGGAGCCACTGATCAAAGCAGTTGAATGTTTGCAGAGGGAGGGGGTGTGCTTGTCTCCTCTGATTATTTTTCAGATCTGTGGGGGTGCAGAGAGAGAAGGAGAAGCTGATGGCTTGAGCAGCTGCAGATACAGCGCGTAGCTCTTTAGCACTAAGGCAGGGAAGAGAGTGCCTTGTCAGAGAAATAAATTCCATTGTGGTTTGGAAAGAAATACATCGCCCTCATTCAGAGGCAGTGGCTTCTTATACCGGTTCCTGTTCTCCCCTCCCCCACCCCCTCTGAGTCCCTACCTCCCTAAAGCCTCTGCTCCCTCAACTAGTCAAGAAATTTCCTGGAATTTAGAGATACCGATTCCTAGATGTTTGACTTGAGTAGCTGGGAAAGAGAAGAGCCAGCAACAGTTTCTGGGTGACAGTGATCGAACATGTCGGCGCTATTGTCAGTGCAATCCACTCAGAATCTGCTTGAAAGATCAGCATTCTCTTAGGACTAGCATCTTAGGGCCTCAAGGGAAGAGTTTTGTTTTTCAGGCAGTAAAATCCTTCCTATGTGCTGATCATGTGGTAGATAAGGAAAAATGTAGAAGTGAAATTGATACTTCCGAGTCCTATGCTGCCTGATTACTTCTTTCTTTCTTGTTGGCATTTTTCAGCTTGGACAATGAGACAAAAGCTAAGCTAGTTTCCCTTTCTGTCTGCCTTGCTAATGGTTTGTGGTTTTCCTCACTGCAGAGATGTTTCTCACAAAAGTGTTTCCTTTCTTAAATACAAAAAATAGGTTCTGCTGCGTGTGTGTTTAAAAAATGAAAGCAAAGTTTGGTGGGAAGGTGTGTGTGTGTGTGCGTGCGCGCAATCCCAGGAGCTTTGATATTTGGAGGACAAAGATGGGACTTCTGTGTTTCTTTAAAAAAAACATTTAAAAAAAATTAGTGACTTCAAAATTTTTAATATTGTGAAGTTTGAGATTTAAATATAACCCTGTGACCCCTGTAACAAACATGGCATATACATTAAATATTACTCAGGATCGTGATCCCACTCAGACTTGGGGACTTGACCCATGTTTTGGGAACGTCTTTTTAACAATGATGTAGCTATTTTGATTTTTAAAACAAAAAAACCCCCCATTCTCCTGCCCCCTCCCTTTCCAGGGCAGAGAGCCCCCAAATTATTTAAACATTAAATAATTGAAATGCGTCACACCCCGAGATATCCAGGTCTTGATTCCATTATCTTATGCTGGGGGTGTAACTTTTGGAAGAGATTTTCTAAAAGCCAAGGTCTTCCATGTTGACACCAGCAATCTCTGGGCGCTTTGCATAACAGGGTTTATTTGCTGCTCTTGTTTGAAATTGATCTCCTCCCCATCTCAATTGCCCACCCCAGAGGTGGTGGCGTTATTTAGGTAATAATGGATGTATATGGGTATTCATAACATGCCACTTAAAAAATTTTTTTTTTATTAAAAGATGTCACTGAATCCATGTACACATTTGGGCCCTAAATGATCTTGACAGTCTTAAATGATTTTGTTTTCGGAGCATGTGCGGAGACCTATTCTCTGCTAAAGAAAAGTTGGGGAACTTTTAAAAAACAAAACAACAAAAAAAAACACCCAGCTTCATGATATGTAATGCTAAATGTTGGGTGAAATGGATACAGACTGTCTCTTCCGGGAGAGCTGAATGTTCTCTGTCTTAAACACAGATTTGCTCCCACACATTAGCTGTTCAGGAATTCTATACATTAGCCTGGTCTCTCCCTATGTCCCCCCTCCTTGTCTCCCCCCCCCCCCTTCGAGTCTTTTAGATTTTAAGCCATAGGCAGGGACCGCATCCATCCCATTGTTCTGTAAAGCGCCAGGCACACAGCTGGCGCTATACAAGTGCTTATAATAAATAATAATAAAAAAACAAAAACCCAGCCTCAGTTCTTCTGGGTGTCGCCACACAAGTGGCAGCAGCCGGATCCCCACGTGACTCTGTGGTGGGTAGTTGCTACTACCACGCAGCAGGGCAGGTTCAGGGAGCCGGCCAGATGGTTGCTGGGAAGCTGGGCAAGCCGGCTCCTGTCTGAGTCACTGCCATGGTGCCAGCCGCATGAGCGAGCGTGCCCCCCAGCGTTGCCCTGCCTCCCATCCCCAGCTGGAACTAAAGCCTGACATGGCCATGTGTGACAGGCACCAGCCCTCATTGTTTACAGCCCTGCCATGGAGCTCACCGCGTGGCAGGCAAAAGGGGTCCAGCCACATGGGCAGCCTTACCCCACTTGGGGCAAAGCTGCTCTGCAACACATCTTTGGAATTTTTTCGAGGACACATTGTTTAGCAGGCAGCTGTTCTTCATGCCGTGGCGTGGGGTGGGGGTGGGGAACACAGTGCACTGCATCGTGTGGCCTGACTGCCCAGAGAGTGGTAGCCTCCCCTCCCTGTCTCGTCTGACTGCACCCTCTGGTTTTACTGGGTCTTTACATGTAAAAGCAATGAACGAATAACGAGGCTTCAGGCGAAACCTGTGTCAGTCAGGATGCTGTAGCAGAATGTTCATCCGTAGCTGTATGCTGTGGTGTTGGTGAGGAGGAAGGTGGCAAGAATACATTCAATGAGCATATACGGTACCATCTTCCTTATCTGGACATGGGAGGTCTAGATCCGTATTCCATATCCAACGTGTATACGCAGCCCTTGGGCGAGGTCACGAGAGGGTTCGGCGTACGCTGTCATCAGTACGCCGATAATACCCAGCTTTACCTTTCTTTTTCTGCTGACCCAGGCCCAGCAGTCTCGGTGCTTACCTGGTGTCTGGCGGCTGTGGGGGATTTGATGAGGGCGAGCCGTCTGAAGCTGAATCCCGACAAGACGGCGGTGATGCTGGTGGGTAGGGCTGAGGGGGTGGTAGCCCCTGTTATTGATGGGGTCTTCCCCCCCCCCCTCCCCCCCTTTAGCTTCCCAGGTCTGTAGTCTCTGGGTGTTTCTCAATTCACAACTCCGCCTGGATTTCCAGGTGGTGGCTGTGGCGAGGACTGCCTTTTGCCAGTTACATCTAGTGCGGTGGCTGCGGCCTTATGTTTCAGACTCTGACCTGACCACCATCATCCATGCCTTCATCACCTCTAGACTAGACTATTGCAACGCGCTCTGTGTGGGGCTACCTTTGGTGATGGTCTGGAGGCTGCAGCTGGTACAGAATGTGGCGGCCCGTCTCCTTACGGGGACAGGCCGCCGTGAGCACATTACACCGGTGCTCCGTTCTCTGCACTGGCTGCCTATTGTCTTCCAGGCCCGATTCAAGGTGTTGGTGTTAACCTATAAAGCCCTACACGGTCTGGGCCCCGCTCACCTATGGGACCGCCTCATGCCTCGGGCCATGGTGCAGCCTCTGCAATTGGCTGGGTCTCCCGGGTGGTGACAATGGGCAGGGCATTCTCGGTGGCTGCTCCTAGGCTGTGGAATTCCCTCCCGACAGAGGTCCGTCTAGCCCAGACCTCCCCTCTTTCTGGAGACGGTGCAAGACCTGTCTGTTCCACCAGGCCTTTGGGGAGGGAGACGGGGAGGGTGGGGGGGAATTTGTTCTGCTCCTGATAGTTTTACAAATTTTATCTATGTGTTTTAAACTTTTACACTGTTTTTATATTGTATTATCTTAATTATGAGCCTCTCTGAGCTGCCATGTGGGCAGGAGGGAGCGGGGTAAAAGTTTTTTGAAATAAATAAATGCACTTTGTGTCCCCCATTACTTTCAGGGGATGTAGAGCATGCCCAGGATAGAGAAGCACGGGTAATGCTGAGCCTCTGTTAATTGTGCACACTGAACCCATGATCAGTTGTGATCAGCGTGGGTTTCGGTACCTGGTCTCAGTAGCTGATTGCAGTTGAACCTCTCCAGACAAATGGTTCATTTCCCACGGTGTCTGAATATGGAAGATCATATCCTATGTTGTCTCAAGGAAAAGAAGCTCTTTGAGTTAATAGGCTGAATGGCAGATTTCTAATGTTTATTTTCATTTATTTATTTTTTATCAATTTCTACCCTGCCCCTCCTGTAAAAACAGGAGAATGTGCAAGCTCATTGCAAATGTTACAGTGTGGTAATCTCTCCCCCCGGCCCCCCACCTTAGGTTGTAAATGTGTGGGCTCAGCCTCTGTTTTGACAGACACTCTCTCCTTCACTCATTCTAAAGTTGACTCAACCACTTTTAAATTGCAGTTTCCAACACCCTACTATGCAAAATAAGAGGTGTGGATGAGGCACAAAGAAAGGAGAGCGTGCCAGCCTCAGCACAGCCTACCCATATCAAAATATTGGCTGTGATAAAAGTACAGCAGCGCGTGATGATCAACGCTGTTCAGAATCTAGGTTTGACTTCTCAAGTGGCCAGTGCTGGATCCATGGAAGTTTGAGGCTCTGTGCAAACTAGTGCCGTGGGCCCATAACATACACACTGACTTGGGCCATTAGAAAAAGAAAATTATTCTTGTCTGATGTTCAGTTAAACAGAACATCCCCTTCAGGGGCTGGGGCTTCCTGCATCTCGGGGCCTGTAGGCTCATACATTACACATGTGCTATTTCTAGTTTACCCATAGATACCTTGAGTTGGGGGTCCCTTCCTGAATTGACGTAAGCCAGAGCTCCCTGCGTTTGAGGCTCTGTAGGCCCATATTTCACACCTGTGCATTTCACACTCCTATTGTCATTTCAAATTTATTTATGGACTCCTACGTTTTGGGGGCCCTGTGCAGTCGTACAGTTCGCACTTGCCTGGTTCTGGCTCTGCACGTGCAATTTAAAGGGAGTTTTACACCACAGGTGTTTTGTGCATTGGAAACCGAAGATAAATTTTGGGCACTAGCTTCCTGCCTTGATCACTCATCCTCTCTAGAGCCCCCCACCCCTGTTGTGCCAAGCATGATGGAACCCTGATTTGAACTGGAACATGTGGGTATTACACCAATTCTCATAATGTGGGAGAGAAAGTGGATGTGCAGTGAAGAGGAGGTCAGGGGGGCTGGCCTTTCATGACCAGTGCCTTCTCTTCTCTGTGACTGCTATTGACCTCCTCCTAACTATGTCCCCCCTCTCCCTCCCCAACTGAGAAACCTTGGTTCTGCCACTGATGTGCAGAACCAGTAGCAGCTGGCTGGAAGTGATAGATTTGTCTTGTCTCGTGGGAAGTTTCTCTTTTTTTCTATCTATCTCTTCTTATGGAGAAGTGACGATTTAGCCAAGCTATTCAGTGTGTCAATTTCAGTTCAAAGTGCAGCACAACTGCGACTGTTAAGTGGCTCCTACCAGCTCTGGTAAAAGTGCTGACCTGTTGGATCAGGGCCTTACTAGACAACTCCTCTTTGTCCCTTTCACAGGGACAAGTGTGTTCTGCAAGTTTTTTTGTTTTGTTTTTAAAAAACACCCTCACCCCTCTGGTGTGCTTTGGACACCTCCGTTAGTCTAAAATTCAAGCTTTGCTGTTGAGGTGCTTTATTTGAATGGATTGTGTGTGGATAGAAGTGCTGCTGTCTTCCACGGACATTGTCTGTGCTTGGAAAGCACAGAGTTACGCCGAACTTTGGAATCTGCAATATCAGTGTAAGAATAATAGCTTAGCAGCTGCCTGCTAGGAAATGATTGCATCAGGAGTTGCCTTGTTTCCGGTGACGTTACAAAGAATTCAAGTGGTTCTTTGCCAGAAGCTAAAGGTGAAGTTTCCCTTGCTATTGTGTGTTTAGGCTTAAAGACTAGCCGTTCCATCCTAACCCGTTTTGTTTGCATTTTTGATTTGTAAAAGGTAATTTATGTTAACATAATTCCCCTTACGTTGCAGGGGTAAACAGCTGTAAGTCTTATTAATTGGTTGCTTCTAGTTGTTTTGACCCTGTGAGAATTTAGCAAAACCACATGTTGTTGGATCTGTTTCTAGTTCCTAAATACCCTTTGTATTGGTATTTCATTACAGAGTTGCTGCTATAGTGTGAGCCTTAGGAAGTTGTCAAAACTATGTCCTCAGATAATTGCTCTGCTGTTATCCCCACCCTCTGCAGGCCCATGAGTCCATAGTAGAGGGTTATTGCTTAATAAAATAACACATATGGTCCTGGGAGTTGCGTGAAGTAACTGGATTATAGACTGTGGGTGAAAACAGACAAGACTAGCCTCCTCCAGATAGATGGCCACCAGATGTTTGCCCTCCATCCAGCCATGCCGCGACACCCACTTATGGCATCGTCCTGGTAAATGTGGAGCCTGCGATGCAGGTGAATTCTGGCTGATGTGGGCTAATGTGTACCACATGACTGCCTCTTGTCTCTTAGGGGGTGTGCAACCTCGTGCTCATGCAGGTTTGCTAGGACCATTGAGTTCCAGTCAGAGTGCCTAGAGTGGTCTGGGGTGCGACTGCGTCTTAGTGGTGGGGGTGGGCACAGAATGGCAGGGAGGAATGCTTGCACATCTGTCTGGTTCGTTGTGTGGAGCCTGCAAGTGACGACTTTGTGGGGGCTCCATGGAGCAAACCTGGACTCCAGCGGACTAATCTATTATCTGTTAATGCCGTAGTTGTTTGCTGAGTGACTAGTTCCCAATAGTATGTGCCCTATCTCCTCTTGAAATTTACAGGTGGTTATTGTCCTTCACTTGTTCCTCTGGTTAATGCAGTAAAACAAAAGAAATCTAAAATGAAACTGAGATACTAACCAGTGTTGCATAGATCTAGAATGTGTCTGAACAATGAGTTGGCATTGGTTCATCTTACAATGGGAATTTTAGGTTTTTATGCTATTCCCTGTTAGGGGAACAGTACTGTAAGGTGATGGAGACCCTCAATATTTAGTGGAGTTGGTGAGGATGTTAGGTAACTCATGAAAGGTTCTTGGCACAAAACAAAATCATTGGTGGGTTGTTGTCTGGCAGTTTCTAGCAGCTTGAGGGTTTAAGCCAATTAAGCTATGGTTATTGATATAGGGATGAGAAGTCATTCCACTTCCATTGGAAAGTCTGTAATTTCTAGAAAATGTCTTGTATGTAGGTCAGTTGGCTTTATTTATTTGTCGTTGAGTTCTTGGAATTATGTGACGCTGAGGGGTGTTGCATGGTGTCAGTTCCACCCCGGATGTGTTTTTAAGGCTAATCTTCACAACCAGAATCAATGACTGGCTACGTATAATATAATATGCATTTTATAATATATAATATAGAAATTGCAGGTAATCTGGGTTGGCAAGTGTATTGATGGCTCAGCTAATGCTGTACAGGGAACTGCACGTAGCTTTCCTTATGAGTATCTCGCATTCGACCACGAATTGACACAGTCCCAGCTTTATTGTTAGGAAGAGGCATGCAGCACATTTAAAAGGAATGGCAAAATGCCACCCCTCTTAAATTAGCTGCTCTCCATACTCTGGTATAAAGTTGACAAGGAGAAAGGGAGCCCGGTCAATTTACCAAACCTCTATTCAGTGTGGACTGGGCACTCTATTGCCCCTCCCTCCCCTGTGTAGGTGATCAGCTGGGGACTGGGAGTCCCATCCAGAGGATTCCTGACCCCTCTGCAGAAGGGGCTTCCCGTTCCTCTCTGGTCAGGTGGGAAGCAGGTGTAGCCTGTTTTGAACAGAGGCTTGGTGAAACTGACCCGGTTCCTTTTCCCCTGCTCAGTTCCACTGAACCTCAGCAGCCTGGGGCTCTGTTCACCTAAGGTGACAAGATGTTTAGTGCCCCTGTGTCTACAGTTGAGGCTGTCTTAATGGGAATCCTTGATAGGCAGTAAGACTCATAATTAACTTAAGCTCTAGTTTCTGCTCTCAGGTTGGTGTTGAGTGAATAGGAAAAACAGTTCCTTTGGAGAAGTTGAGCCTTCAAAGGTAGCTGGGAAGGACCTAATAGAGCTTTAGGTTATTCTCCATGGGAGACTTTTGCCTTTTGACTGTTGTCATCACTGGAGACTACCTGAGGTGAAACAATACTGCATCAGTGTGTTCTATTTACCATGCCCCCTGCTGGGCTGTCCACCAATATCTTGTGGGGAGGGGGGGAGTTCTTGCAGGAGCAAAGGGGGCAGGGAAAGTACTATGTATTACATCTGTCAGCCACTGGTCGCCATAGTATCTAAGTTAGGACTGAAAAGAAACTTCATCAGATTTCTCAGATTCACATTTGTTTCTTTGAAATTTCCATCCCAATTGCAGTGTTGGAAAGGAGGTTTTTCCCCCCTTCAATTTCTGACATGATTTATTTGGAAACATGATGATTCTGTAACCTATATGGTTGCCACCTCCTGATGTACAAAAGGCCTTCACATATGCATGTATTCACGTACACTGATGCAAATTTAAAATAGCCCTTCAGCTAACCTTGTGGGGATGGGGAAAATGAAAAGGTAAACTTGAAAAATAAAATCCCCTCACATCAGCTAGACTTGAAAGCTTGCCTTTCAATATGTCTTCTGAAAACTCTACCACTTGAGCTACAGGAACAACTGTTGGCCTCCTTTCTACTTCAGTCACTAGAGACGTCTTCCATGTATTCCCGAGTAAGTTCAACAGCCATTTGTTAATTGACAGTAGCAGAGTTAACAGTGCACTAAAGTTCTGGGTGCTGTTCCTCACTGTGGCCTTTCTCCATTACCTTATTGGTGAAAGAACAGTTCCCTGTTCCTTGCAGTGCAGCACAGGACCTTGGGTGAAAGGAAAAGAGGGAATGTACATAGGAACCACAGTCCAAGGAAGTGAGATTCAAACTAATGATCTCTTTGTAACCGCCATCAGGGACGTGTTGTCTAACACTACAGGGTAAAGTAGATGGTGGGTCAATCTTCCTCCCTGTCCTTCAGCAAGCCTCCACAAGGCCAGGACAAGCCCAGTTAAATAAAGACATGTTGCAGCTTGTGATTGGTTGTTAGATGATGCACAGCATGAAGTCCATTCCCACAGTGTTCTTTGTGACATCAAAATAGCTTAGGGCTTGTTCAGATGTGACACTAGCCTATATAGTAACTGCCCAGTTACAATTACTACATAGTAGCACTGGAAATTTTAGATATTTTAGATATGGGATGTATGGTGTCTCAGTAGGGTGACTAACAGAATTGCTGTTATATTTTTGACATTACCCAAGGCATCAGAAAGCTGTGTGTGTTGTTTTCCTTGTGGTTCAGCCGAATTGTCCACTGTTTCCCAATGCCAAATATGTTACAAGTCTTGGGTCTAGTTTTTCAAGTAATCTTCCAGGACCGCTACTAATGCCCCCTCCCCAAGTCACATGGAATGCCCTAGGTTCCTTGAAGCAATTGCTGATTTGGCTCCATTGTACTGTAAGTTGGGAGCATGGAGTAGGTTCAGCTGCCCATCCCCTTGAATCCTGTAGTAATTCTAGATGCCTCTTAAGCTGTGATACAGTAAACATTGTGGAACATAATCCAGTAGTTCCCTTGTAGCCATAATTAGCTTTGTTGTTAATAAAAAGAAGCTCCTCTTGCTGCTTTTGATCTGAACAGACCAAGCTATAGAGCAGGGGTGGGGATCTTTCTCTTTTCTTTGGGTCACTGGGAGCTCCAGTCTGGATAGGACTTGGGGTGGTGTGTGCGTGTGTGTGGAGGGGGAGGGGCGGGGAGAAACCTATGGGATGCTAAGGAAGAAGGGATGGTTTAGATAATGGTTCTGTGTATGCCATAGCTAAATGAGGGGGCTAAGGGGGCAGTGCCCTCTTGTAGAAATAAGATGTTCCAGGTTTTTCCTCTCAGTTTATTAGTCTGAAGGCCCAGATGGGTGACTGCAGGCCAAAGGACAGAGAATAATAATTGCAATTCTTGTAAGAAAATTCCTGCATAGTACATGAACTTTTGAGGGCAAGCTCTTTGCCTGCCAACCCCCTCTACCCTTGTGCTGATGTTGTAACTACAAGCCTGCTTCTGTGCCATGGATCCTTTCCTTTGAGGGAGTAGGGATTGGATTCGCTGCCCTGATCCAGGAAATGGAAAGGGGCCAAATAAAAAAAGAATCATGGACCAGATTTGCACCACAGGATGGGGGCTCTCTGTCCTTGCTATAGAGGGGACAAGAATATCTAGGGCTATAATAGTTCTAGATTTTTGGAAGGGATATAAGCTCATGTTTCAGGGTTGAAGCCTAATTCTGGGCGGTTTGAATGAAAGCCTCATGAGTCCATTACATCTGTGGTCCATTACCCCACAGTGCTTGCTCTGAACCTTCCCTGAAATATCTGGTTCTTGTATTAATCAGAGTCGGGATACTGACCTAGATGGAGTTGCTTATATTTGACTTGACTTGGGTGCTGCTACTTTGAGTGCCGAGTCTGCTGACGCCTGGTCTTGACTGGCTTGCTTGGATTGGCTTCAATTGGTCTCGCCCACCAATACAGAGGCTGTGTTTGGAGTGGTGTGAGTGACCAGTTATGAATTAGATCCATGCCCACCGTGGCTGGTGAAAACTAGTGGGGAGACATTGGGGCCATTGCTGGCTGCGGTTGTCAATGCCTCCCTGTGGGAGGACAGGGTGCCTGACTGCCTCAAAGCTGTGGTCGTCCATCCCCTGATCAAGAAATGATTTCTTGATGTTGACTCCATGGCCAGCTGCTGTCCTGTCTCTAACCTTCCCAGTAACCATTTTAGGAAGGTTATTGAATGGGTGGTTGCCTTGCAGCTCCAGGTGCATCTCAGTGCTCTCAATTTCCTGGACCCATGTCAAGTCAGCTCGGCATGGCATTGAGACTGTGCTAGTGGCCTTGGTTAATGATCTTCACTTGGAAACCCACAGGGGAAATGGTACCATGTTGATTTTGTTAGATCTTTAGGCGGCCTTTGATACAGTTGATCATGGTGTGTTGTTGACACGACTGCAGGACCTGGCAGGGGTGCGCAGGACTGCTCTTGAGTGGTTCCTTTGCTCATTTCTGGATGGGAGAACCCAGAGAGCGGTGGCAGGTGATGGCTCATTGTCCCCCGCCCCCCCGGAGCTCCCTTTTGGGGTCCTGCAGGACTCCATCTTGTCCCCTCCTGCTCATTGTGTACCTGAGGCCCTTGGGTGAGATCATTAGGAGGTTTGTAGTGAAGTGTTGTCAGTATGCTGATGACACCAAACTCTCTCTCCTTTTCAACTGACCTGGGTCCTGCACTCTCAGTGCTTACCCAGAGCCTGGTCGCCATTGGGGACTGGATGCGGGTGAGCCGATTTGAAACTGAATACAGACAAGACTGAGATGATGATGATGGCTGGCTGACCGTTTGACCTGGGCGAAATAGGGATCGCTGTTATTGGTGGGGTCCAGCTTACTTTGGTCACTCAGGTTCATAACTTTGAGGTGCTCTTAGATCCACTGCTGTGCCTGGATGGCTGGCCAAGTTGCAGCGGTGGCCAGGAGTGTCTTTCACAAACTGTCTGGTGAGAAGGCTGCAGCCTTTTTTTGGATGCTGTCATCCGTGCCTTCATCACCTGGAGGCTAGACTACTGCAATGCGCTCTACGTGGGGCTGCCCTTGATGACTGTTTGGAAGCTAGTTGGTGCAGAATGTGATGGCTCACCTTCTGTCAGGGGTAGGTCACTGGAAGCACATTACACCAGTGCTCTGGAGTTTACACTTGGCTGCCAGTAGCTTTCCGGGCACAATTCAAGATTCTGGTTTTGATCTCTTAAGCCCTAAACGGCTTGGGCTCCAGGTATCTGAAGGGCTGCCTCTTCTCTTACATTTCATTGTGGCCTCTGAGGTCAACCAAGGGCAACCTCCTGTGAGTACCAACTGCCCATGAGGTTTGTGGAAGAAGGGCACGCAGAGAGGTATTCTCCGTGGCTACTCTACAGTTATGGAACTCCCTCCCCTTGGAGGTCTGCCTGAGCCTGCTTGTCTTTTGGAAGAGATGCAAGACCTTTTTGTTTGGCCAGGTGGTTGGAGGGTGGGGGGGGTGTTAAAGCGGTTTCTATATGTTTGTTTATACATGGTTTTTATATTCTTTTTTTATATCTGTGTAAGCTGCCCTGAGCCTTTGTGGGGAGGGTGGGGTAAAAAATGGAATGAATGAATAAATAAATGGGCCTGGGGTCTGATCCAACCTGGCAGTGCCTGGGTTGGTGAATGATTTTGACATGCCCTAACGAGGTGGAACTTGGAAGTGATTTTATATATGATCTATATTTGGTAACTTTAATAATTTTTAAAATCTTCCTCTTTAAAAGATGTAATTATTTGCTTCAAAGCAATTTGTAGTTAGAAGAGCAGATACATTTGCTGCTACTTAATTTGCTGGGCAAGCAATCCATGTGTTGCTAGAGGGACATGCCCCTCCCCCCTCTGGTCTCTGCCAGGGGCTTTGATTCTCTGCCCATGCTTGTCATGATGGCCCACTCCTGAACCAGCGGTAGGCTGCTTTGTGCCGTAATGCCATTTCTTTCGGGGGTTGGGCATGGGTCTTCCCCATTGCTTTTGAAGGAGACCTTTTTTATGATCACTGCGAATTTTGAAACAACTTCTTCCCTATGTTCCTGTGACCATGTCCTCACGAGCATGTCTGTTACTCCAGGAGAATTCTGTTGGCTCCTGAATTCTGAGGTAGTTTTGGGCCTCAGAATTCAGGCCCATTGAGCCTGAATTCACCCATTGAATTCACCCATTGAGCATTTGCCAAGAGTCTGCTCCATTTTTAATTTTAATTTTTACAATTTATATCCTGCCTCCTCCCACCTGATGGCGGCTCGGGGCAGCTTACAATTGTCATAAAATACAATAAAACATACATATAATATTAATAATAATAATATAATATGAATTATTAATAATAATATTCATAAACCAATAATTAGGTATCTTCCCCCCCCCTCCCCCAAATAGATCCCACCCTCATTATCCTACCCACCCGCTCCCTCTCCCTTGCCAAATGCCTGGCAAAAATAGCCAGGTCTTGCATTGTCTTAGAAAGGAGGAAAGATCCGGGGACAGATGAACCTCCACAAGGAGGGCGTTCCACAGCCTTGGAGCGGCCACTGAGAATGCTCTCTTCATCGGCCCCGTCCGACGGACATGGAGGACGTCAAGAGGGGCACCCTCCAATGACTGCAGGGGCTGATCCAGAACCCGGGGGGTGAGGTGGTCTCACAGATAAGTAGGGCCCAAGTCGTTTAGGGCTTTAAAGGACCATACCAACACCTTGAATTGAGCCCAGAAGACTAGAGACTAGGCAGCCAGTGCAACGAATGGAGCACTGGTGTTATATGCTCACGGCAACCTGTCTCCATAAGGAGGCGGCCCGCCACATTCTGCACCAGCTGCAGCTTCTGGGTTGTCACCAAGGGTAGCCCCACGTAGGGTGCATTACAGTAGTCTAATCTCAAGGCGATGAAGGCATGGATGATGGTGGCAAGGTCAGAGCCTGACATATACGGCTGAAGCAGCTGCACAAGATGTAACTGTCAAAAAGCGCTCCCTGCTACAGCTGCCACCTGAGCATCCAGGAGGAGCTGTGAATTGTGGAGCATGCCCAGACTTTGTGTCTCTATTTTCATAACATTTTATGAAATTCAGACTCTGAACCTGAGGGACCAAGGATGGGTGGACCCCATCAATGATGGGGACCTCTCCCACCCCCGGCTCCCTAGTCCCACCCACCAGCATCACTTCTGTCTTGTAAGGATTCAACTTCAGACGACTCCCCCTCATCCAGTCCCCCGCAGCTGTCAAACACTGGGTGAGCACAGAGACTGCCGGGTCTGGGTCAGATGAAAAGTAGAGGTAGAACTGGGTATCATCAGCATACTGATGGCACCGAACCCCAAAACCTCTCACAGCGGCTGCATATGCACATTGAACAGGAGCGGGGACAGAATGGAACCTTGTGGAACTCCACATGTGAGGTCCTGGGGAGATGAAGAATGGTCCCCCAGAAGCACTTGCTCAGTTCTTCTGGCCAGGAAAGAGAGGGAACTATTTAAGAACGATACTGCCTATCCCAGCATGGTCCCTCATGCATGTTGCCAACACCTCGTGGTCAACGGTATCAAAAGCAGCCAACAGAGCTAACAAAATCAGCAGAGTAGATTGAACCTGGTCTGACTTGTGACAGAGGTCGTTGACCAACGCCACAAGTGACATCTCCGTGCCATAACCCGGTTGAAAGCTAGACTGCAAGGGATCCAGAAAACTGATGCCATCCAAATGTGCCTGAAGCTGCCGAGCCACCACCCGTTCAGTAACCTTCCCTAAAAGGTACGGTTAGAGACTGGCCAATAGCTGGCCAGAGACTCAACGTAAAGGGATGATTTTTTGAGCAGAGGCCACACTGCTTCTTCAGGCACTCTGGAACTTTGCCCTCCTGAAAGGAAGCATTGACCACCCCTGCCAGCAATGGCTCCAGCGTCTCCTGGCTGGCCTTAACCAATTGGTTATGGGAGTTGGCTAGTTTACTTGTCCCCGCAGCACAATTGACAGCTTTGGAATCTGGCAGGTCGTTACGCTGGATCTCTTCAGCTGCATTTCTGAAAATAGCACACAAGGAAAGTCCTTGTCTGTTCAAATGCCTCCCTGCCACAACTCGTAGATCCTGGCCGTACTCTATTTATTTGTAACTAGTGTTTGTGGCACTTGATGTTTCTGATCTGGGAGCGTATCGGCCAAAGGAGAGTGAAGCGACCGGCCTAGAACTGTGGATTTGAGAGTCGCTCTTTTGGGCCTAGGCCTCAGACTCTGAGGGGGCCGTTTGCAAGTGCCCTGAGACTTGCTAGGAATCTTTCAGATTGGGGTGGGGGAGGGTTTGGTGAGGACAGAACTCCACCCCAGCCCACTCTGAAAATTTCCTAGTGGTGTCGGAGCGCTTGCAAAGGGCCCTGCCAAGAATGAAGTTTTAAGATTGGGCTGGAATAGAGTGCTGCCCCCCTTCGCCCACTCCTAAGAGTTCTTTCCTGCTACTCCAGGAGGACCTGCTGGGAGCTGACTCAGCTGAAGTGATTCTGCCTTCAGGGTAAGCCTGCCCCCCCCCCACCCCAATAAGGTCCTCTCCTGCCCCTCCCCCCATGGAAACCCCATCCCTTTGCCCTTAGGGGCCTCATGTGTTTTTATGATTTGATATTGTTAGCCACTCCAAGCTGCCTGAGGTGGGGAGGAGGGGGGAGGGGATATTAAGAACGTTAAATAAATAAAATAAGTAACTGGGACATGAGCCCAGACCTGCCGCAACGTTGCTACATCACAGAACCTTTCCCATCTTATGGGCCACTTTGAAAATTAGTACAAGCTCTGCGAGCCTTATCTCTGCTCCCATCACTGGAGCTCAGTCGGTGCTTGAGGGTAGAGACTGAATCTATGGGCCAGATCCAGGAATTGGAAAGGGGCCAAATGAAAATAATAATTATATAAAAAACAACCATGGGCCAAAGGTTTCTCACTGTGTGATAAACAGGAATAGGATGTGCTTGTAGGCTGTTCTAAGGATGCGCATAGACGGTGTTCTTAGTTGATTGTGATTCGTAATTATAAGGAAACTCTCAAGCTCTCAGCTTTTATAATAACTAACATTTGATTAGCTGTAAATTAAACCATCTCTGAATCACTTATAAATGGGACTTTGGCATACAGTAAGATTGACTGATGCCTCTTTCAAAAGGACAAAAAAGGGCACTTCAACTGAATGAAGATTGAGTGAGAACCTTGAAATGATGGGCACAGCCAGTGGCCATTTTAAATAAGGTCTTGATTACACTGGAGAGTCACCTTGGTTACATCCATCATTGTAAAAGTCTCGGTGCAGAATCCAGTTGTAGCTCGATGAGGCCAGTTGCACATTGCATCACACAACGTTGCTTCTCCTTTCTTGAAACGGGGGATAAGTGGTCCTATTACCAAGCGCTGCTTATGGCTGCCTGTCCTGTCTGTTCTGAGAATCTGCATGATGTAGAGCTGAAATGGGTTGTAAATTTTGCATCCACAGACGATACCCACAGTTTCTGGTAACCTATCGACAACATGATCGTTATCTGTATGCTGAGACTGCTCGGTAACTAACCACTCAATATAACAGGTAGTATTACTGTTACTGTGACTGACCTTTTCTGACTTACCATATTAGCGTCTTTACAGATTTCTGTGTTTTGGTGTTTTCACCATTGTACCCATACACAAGAGGAGTCATGGAACAAGAAATGGAAATGGATGGGGAAATGATAAATTTGTAACTCAGCAAAACAACACAAAACAGCAAAATGGTAACTTGCTAATGTGGGTAGCTCATCCAGCTCTAAATGGGTATGGTTTTGGGTACTGCAATTTTGGCAGGTATACCTGTTTTGTGGGTGTCCATTTCAATCACATTAGCAGGTGGAAGAGTTTTAATTTTTTTTTGTTTTAATCATTTATATAATTATTTCAATATTCAAAGTGCTTTCCAGTTCTCGCAACATCCCTGTGAGGTAGGCCGTTGCTATTCCCATTTTACAGATCGGGAAACTGACGCTTAGTGTGTGTGACTTGCTGGAGACCACCCACTGAGTTCCTGGTGAATCTGGATTTGAATCTTGGTGTCCTAGGACCAAGTCCCTTCCCTTATTTGCTAGGCTACACTAGCTCTGGTATCTGATATATAGGATCCTAAATGTGAGGCTTGGGCCAAGAGGGTCTTCTGGCATCTTCTCTCTCCCATGAGAGAGGCATCAGAGGCTGAGGCCGCAATTCTAAAAACACTTACTCTGGAATAGTCCTAACGTAGCCAATGAGAATATTTATTTATTTATTCAAATGTATATGCTGCCCTTCTCATAGAGGCTCGGGGAAGCTCACAATTCATAAAACATTAATGATAAAATCCAGACAATTAAAACTTCCCCTCCCCCCAACCCTACCCAAAACCCCAACCAACACCTATCCCTGCCTGCCAAACGTTTTTTCAACTAATAATGTTTTACACCACCTCCAGATGATGCTTGGGCTCAAACAAACCTCCTGGCGAAGCGAGTTCCACAAATCTGGGGCAGCAACAGAGAATGCCCTCCTGCACACCCACGGACAAGGGTAACTGGTGAAACCTGCAAGAGGGTGCCCCTGGCCAACTGTAGGGACTGCAGTGGGACATCGTAGGACAGGCAGTGTTTCAGATATGAGGCCCAGACCGTTAAAGGCTTTAAATTCACCTTGAATTGTGCCCAGAAAGCTATAGGGAGCCAGTGCAGACTTCAGAGCACTGTTGTAATGTGCTCCTGGTGACTTGTCCCCAAAAGGAGTCAAGCCGTTGCATTCTACATCAAGGGCAGCCTCACGTAGAGCACATTGCAGTAATCCAGCCTTGAGACGATGAAAGCATGGATGACAGTGGCCAGTACCAAATCAGTAAGAAAAGGTCACAACCTCCTCACCAGATGGAGATGGTGAAAAACGCTCCTGGCCACCACCGCCACCGGGTATTCCAGGCACAGTGAGGGATCAAAAAGCACTCTGAGGCTGCAAACCTCCAAGGCTCGACCAGAAGGAGCTGGACCCCATTAATTACAGGTCTCCCAATCCCTCCAAGTCACAAGACCGGCCAGCCATCATCACTTCAGTCTTGTCAGGATTAAGCTTCAAACAGCTCACCCTCATCCAGTCCCCAACAGCAGCCAGACATTGAGGAAGCACTGAGACTGCGGGACATGGGTCATATGAATAAGAGAGGTAGAGCTGAGTGTCATCAACATATTGATGACCTCTCACCCCAAACCTCAGAATGACATTGCCCAATGGCCTCGGATATACATCAAATGAGGGGAGACAGAATAGAACCCTGTGGAACACACTAGGGGAGGTCCCAAGGGGATGATGAGCAATCGCTCATCACCACCTGCTGGGACCTAACTGACAGGAAGGAGCAGAACCACTCAAGCAGTCCCGCACAGCCCCGTCAAATTCTGCAGTTGTGTCAACACCATCCCATGATCAACTGTATCAAAGGCTGCTGAAAGATCCAACTAGGTAGAATTCCCCTTGTCCATCTCAAGGTGCATATCATCAAGTAAGCTCTCGGGCAGGGGCCGTGTCTATCTTATTCTCTGCAAAGTGCCAGGTACATTGCTGGCACTATAGAAAAGTTTATAATAACCAAAGCCACAAGCGCAGTCTCTGTGCCATACCCAGGATGAAAACCAGGAATTGGGTAGCTCTGAGATGAACCTGGAGTGGTTGGGCAACCACCTGTTCAATAACCTCTAAAAAGGGAAGATTAGAGATGGTCAAGGATCTAATTCGCAACTGGTTGCCCTCATTACCTCAAGCACCTCCCTCCACATTGGTGGGTGATACCAGTCAAAACTGATCCAAACAAACAGGGCAAGACTGAGCTTCCATAACCCCCAAACGCTGACTCTGTAGTTGAAATGGCAGCATCCAAGTCATGGTGAATACAAGTAATTTTCTCCTCAAAGTAATTAATAAAAATGTCACAGCAGGCATTAGATGACTCCATGTGTTGGTGGAGACACGCTGGGTTAACCAGACCCCTCACCACCTGGAACAGCTCCACCAGAAGAGACTTTGCAGATGCTATGATAGCAGAGAAGAATGCTTTCTTCGCTGCCATCACAGTGCAAATCGAACACCACCTTTGTCTACCCTCCTGCTTCAGCCACCTCGGGTCCTCTGTATATCAGGGAGAACTGTGTTGATGAATGGGAGCAGACGCCTGGCTGCAGTTGTGTTGATGACCATGGTCAAGATGTCATTCCACAAGGCGACCAGGTCATTGACAGAGCAGCCGTCAAGATCAGTGGTTAAATCCCCCAGAGAGTTCTGGAAACCAATCGGATCCATCAGTTTCTGGGGGTGGCCCAACCTAACTGGTCCACCACACTGACGAGGGCATAGGAGGGCCAGGATCTGGGCCTTCAGGACGTAATGATTCAACCATGACAGTGGTGTTATAACAACACCCCCGATAATCGGAACCAGGCGGTGCAAAACATCAACTCCAATGTGCATCCCGCCTCATGTGTTGGGCTTGATATTATTTGAGATAGGCTCATGGTTGTCATGGTGGCCATGAACTCCTGCTCAGCCCCTAAAAGGCTGGCCTTAGCGTGTATATTGAAATCACCCAGAACAATAAGCCTAGGTGATCTCAACACCACCTTGTCCAGCCAGGTCTCTGTAATATATATGAGGTTGGCACCCTCGTCTTGAATAAAATTGTGGATGGTAGATTTTTATTTGCCACCGACTTCGCATTGAGCAGCATCAGTGTTGGATCAGGGGCCCTGCTGGCCTCAACTCCCAAATATCCTGAGACGGGGGGAGAGTGGGACGTGGGAACTGACATCAAGTGTCTACTCCAAAAGCCTTGATGGTCTATCCTCCTTCCCCTGCCATACCTCCCCATGCCCAACACAACCCCAATGGCTGCTCTTCTCTTCTCCCCGCCCCAGGAAAGCTCCCCTCCCTGGCTCCTAATTAACAATTGCCTCCCTCCAAAATGACAACACTCAGAGGACCCATCAGGGCATGGGGGAGGGGATGGCCAGAGAAGGACCCCCAAGCCCCCCATCTCTAGAGGCAGGCCTGCAGGTGAGGAAATCCCTCCCCTCTCCCTACCTAACAATACCCCCCTCTTATGGGGGGGGGGGGACTGCCACTCCCTCCCACCTACTTCCCCTATGTCTGAACCCCCCATTTCACAGGAAGCCAGAACACTCCTCTTCCCACAGGCCCATACTCCCGTCCATGACAAGTATACTCCCAAGTAAGTGGCTGGAGGATTGAGGTCCCATCCAAACAATATCTCCATGCTGAGCTGTATTTTAACATTAGCCTTGGGCTCCATGAGGGTTCTTGGCTCAAACCTCTTTTGTGGTCATAAAAGCTGGTGGGAGAGCTTCCTCCCTTCTTCTGAAGAAGTACTGCTTTCCCCGAGTCAGGCTAGTTGTGAAGCACTTTGGGGCCTCTCTTTTCCTCGGTGCAGAGGTCAGCGCAGTTTCTCATCAAGCCCCATGCTCTGGTTCAGGTTGCAGCATTCTGACAGCATGACCTCACTGCCTGGCTTCCGAGAATAACGCCTAGCTGGCTGCCGAAGTGGGGGTGGGGGTGAGAGGTGCGTTTGCTATTGCAGTGTCTGAGCATCCTTGTGTTAGGAAGATTACTAGGCTTGGGGCAGCAGGCAATGTTCCCCTGTCTTCTGAACCCCAATGCAAAATAACCCAATTTTCCCTACAACAGGGGAATGTGGCTGCTTTAAAATGTTTGTTTTTATTTTCCTTTTGAACCAGCGTAGGCTCCATGTGGGTTCCAGAAAAGGGAGGAAAAAGTGATCAGAATGATTAAGGGCCTCCCTGGATGAATCCCCAAATGAAGAGAGACTCAACCCTGTAGCCAGAGCTTGAGAGGAAAGAAGGGACAGGATTCTGGAGTGTATTGCGTGTGTTGCAGTACTGCAGCAGGCACTTTGCACACACTGGAACACAGAAGGTATTCTGGGTCAAGAGGGGGTGGGGTGTAAGAAGGAGCACAGCTGCCAAATACCTAGTTCCCCTTTTGAGCTAGGGAGAATTTAAAAAATGATGGGCTATGAAGGGTGTGTGTGAGAGCTGGAAAACAAGGAGGAGAGACAGGGGAAGCAACAAGAGGGTGGGAAGGGGGAGAGGGAGCGAGGTGTACGGATGACTACGCTCAAACAAACAACAGTAAATCAAAGTTATTATTATTATGATGATGAAATATGTATATAGTACAGGCAATGTACGTGGTGCTTTACAATCATCAGTTATAGACCAGTCCCTTTCCCAGCAGGTTACTACAATGTACTTAAGTCACGGTATAGTCACGTATATTTCACTTTGATAGTGTTCAGACAAATAGCTAAACTGAAGTAGTTTCACAATACCAGATCCCATCCCCTCCACCTTGCCAGAAGGCAGTCTAACTCTGGGCCTCTGCTCAGGTGAAGACAACACAGCAGGAATCCCATTTGCCCCGCTTGAGGCTGCTGATCTCTGGAGGGGAGTCTGGCTGGTGTTGTCTTCACCGAGGCAGAGTGCTGCAGGCTGCCCAGGTCACTGTCCTGGTAAAGACAGTGCAACCAGATTCCTCCTCTTCCCCACGTACTTATTGGCTACGTTTTTATTGTTATTTATTACTAATATTTGATATCCTCCTGCCCAAAGGCAGTTCGGGGTGGCGTACTTCAATGTACAATCCAAAGGGGAGTATGTACTCTTGTTTTTTCAGGAGTACATACTTTTCTTCCTACTCTGCAATTACTTTGGTGCATTGTTCGCATGGACGATACAGAAGTACAACTGATGTAAGGTGCAGCTACGTTGAAGTAACTGTTGTACCGTGGCTATGCGGGTGTGGTGGGGGCCTCTACCACAGACATCCAAGGCACAGTGTTTAGCAAGTCTGAGAACTGCTGCACGGAAGCATATCTGGCACAGTTTAGGGGCAGTCTGTAGACTCCTTGTGTCCATCCCTTTTGTTTTAGACAATTTTATGAATGGCTTTTGAGCAAAGTTTTTTTTTTTCCTTTGAGCCATGGGTTGGGGGAGTTTGGGCAGGATGTGGCTGAGCTGCCCAGGCTCCCTTTTGGCTATGGGCTGGCTGAGATATTTTGGGGTGATTCTCCTCAGAAAAAAGATGGACTTTTGTCATGTGCCCTTCAAAAACTATAGAGTCTGGGTAGATAAAGCACTATGTGAACTACTGTGCTCCCTGACTCAATATAAGAACAAGGGAGAAGTACATGGAACTGATCAGTGACAAATTCAAAGTTGATCAAAGGAAATCCACACTGTGTAACTAACCTGTGTAACTCACTGCTATAGGGTCTAGCTGAGGCCAATAATTCATAAAGACACTCCAGGAGGGACTTAGTAGAAGCTATAATACCAGAGCTGTACTAGCTGAAGCTTGCATGCTTGTGGGGAGTAATGTAAAATCTCCTGCATCAGGAGCTGAAGGTTGTTTCTAGTTATTATAGAGCCACACCCCCTTCACCGGTGGTAGGGAAGGGGGGCACAGGCCACAGAAGGGGTTCCCTACTCCTTGGGTGTGCCCCACCATGGGACAGCCCCCTGCGACAGATTGAGAAGGAGCGCCAGCGCGACCTTACTCCAGGCCCACACAGCCATAGGGACATGGGAACCAGCCGCCTGGAGCCACTGCATCCCCGCTTGGCCAGTCCCCGAAACACCCAGGGTGTGAGAGCCCTGGACAGTCCTCCGTGAGGCCCAGCCCCTCCCCCACGGCTCCACGTGCTGCGGTGCGAGTCGGGTCACACATGGAACCAGCCGGGGCTCTCATACCCTGGGTGTTTCAGGGGCTCGCTGGGTGGGGGAGCAACGGCTACAGGAACTCCAGGTGACCAGTGCCTGTGTCCCTATGTGGCTGCTCAGCACCGTTGCTCCACCTCCCCCTTCCGTCCAGGAATGGAGCTGGATGTGGTGCTGTGGCTGCAGGGGCCCCAGAGCCATCTGCTGGCGCTGTTTCCCCTGGTGCTGGCGCGTAGCTGGATCACATTCTTAAACGGCATGTTTTTGCCCATGTAATTTAATTTCATTTATTCAGACTTATACCATGCCCTTCCCTGAAGACTCAGGGAGGCTTACAAAATCGGAACCATATAAACTACATAAAATGTATAAAAATCCTCTTAAAAACCTGCTATCCTTGCCTGCCATATACTTGGGCAAAGAGAAAGGTCTTGCATAGCCTCTGGAAAATGCTCAGGCTGACGTTGTGATGAACCTCCTTGAGGAAAGGATCAGGATGGAATTTTCCTGGGGACAAGATTATCCCCCTCCTGCCTACTTCGGAGGCCTTGTACCTTCCCCTGAAGTGTTTGGTGGTGGCCATGGTTAGAGACGGGAAACTGCACTACTGGCGCTTTATAAATGTTTAATAATAATAATAATAATAATGGACCATGGTGAGTCTTATCTAGTTTGGCATTTTGTATATATTGCTATGGAAGGTGAGACCTTTTTCCAGGCTGAGCCCAAAACAGACTTTGAGGCCATCTTCTCTTTGGGTAAGGTGATTCCACCCAGATCAGAACAAAACAGGTCTCTTACCAGGCTGGTCATCGAATTCCTAACCCTGAGACCTCTAGAGCAGGGGTGGGGTCTGGGGACCTCTAGGCTGTGTTGAAATCTGGCCTGCAGCTAATTTTACTTGGTCCCTTTCTAATTCCTTGATGTGGCCTAAGGATCCAGTTCCCACTTCTCAAGCACTGAAAGACAGAGCTCAGGGAAGGAATCGTAGATGAGGACATGCCCTTGAGAATAAGGGTCAGATCCACAATCTGGACCCTTCCCTTCTTTCCCCCACCTTGAGCACACTCCATATCCATCCAGCTCTGCCCCAAACACCCATCCAGCCAGCTTGTACTGATTTTCAGACAGGCCTGCACAAGGTAAAGGAGTCTCCACTCCTGCTCTAACGTAGCTTTCCTTCTCCATTTCCCTAGCCCCTAACTGGGTTTGCTTGTGGGTTCTCGGGTACTGTCTCCATGGGGCTGTGAATTCTGGCTTCCTCAGAATCTGTTGTGCAGTCCACACGTGTCTCTGAGTCAGGTGCGGCTCAGAGTAAGGGAAGCATGCCAGGAATGTGACTGAGCTGGTAAAGTTCCTTTTTAGGTTAGTATCTGTCTGCTTGAGGCTCCAGGCTGGTGTTAGTGAGGAGGGACAGGGACTGGGTGGCTTGTCAGGTTAAAGGCTTAAGTGCTGGCTTGCAAAGGGGCAGGGAAATTTGGAAGCACTGGAACTAGTTACTGATCCAATAGTCTTGATAAAATGTCTGTGGATGCTCTAGCTCCTAGTGCTCAGGAACAAAAGTTGGGGCTGTTCGCACTGTCTGTAGCTGGGGTCCAATGTAAATTTATTTCTAAAGATACTGTAGTGATCCCTTTTATGCGCAGCTGTCATAATACCCAGTTGGTGAGAAATGTACAAATGTGTTACCTGCTAGGTGGGAAATACCATCTCTTAGGCAGATAGGCAATCCTGTTGGCAAAAAGAATCTTAATAAACAAGTAACTAAATTAACTGCAGCTGATGAGGTTTTTTTTATTTTTGTTTTTGTTCGGCTCTTCATCCTTCTTTCAGATGGGCAAGAGCCGAACAAAAACAAAAATAAAAAAACCCTCTTTCATCAGCTGCAGTTAATTTAGTTTCTTGTTTATTAAGATTCTTTTTGCCAACAGGATTGCCTATCTGCCTAAGAGATGGTATTTCCCACCTAGCAGGTAACACATTTGTACATTTCTCACCAACTGGGTATTATGACAGCTGCGCATAAAAGGGATCACTACAGTATCTTTAGAAATAAATTTACATTGGACCCCAGCTACAGACAGTGCGAACAGCCCCAACTTTTGTCGCTAACATGGCTGTAAGAAGACCTTTCCTAAGAACTGGATTTAAGGTGAGCAGTATATTGCAGAGAGATTTCAAGTGTATTTAATTTGTATGGGTTTTAATGTTTTGCTTTCTGTTGCAGATGGCTGTAATTCTGAACCATTTTTCCTTTTAAACTTGGATTTAATTTCTTTTTATAAAGGTTTTTAATTTTTTTTTTTTTAAAAAAACGGATGTCTCTGTGCATTTGATGAAGCTGGTTACAGGATTCTAAAGTATTCCTCTGTTTATCATTTATATACAGAAGCAAACCTGGCCAAATAAGTTTTCTGTGATCTGGAAACACCCCAAATTATAGATTAAGGATTTACACTTGTGAAACTGTCCATGTGCGTTTACCCCGATACTTGCTCGTTGCAAGATAGGGTGGAGAGACCGCTAGTTGTAAGGGTAGTTGCCTGTGAAAACTGAGTAGTGCCTATGTTTGGAGGTGCAGTGGGTGATGGAATGAACTCTAATTCCTGATGAGTGTGTAAGGAAGAGCTCCTGCGTATTAGAGAGGTAAATGGAACACTGAGTGACATGATAGGATGATGATCTTTCTGACCTGGTAGCTGTCACTCTAAAGACAGTTTGTCTTATCTCTTTGGGGCTCAGTGTGCTTGTGATCAGCAAACCCATGCAGTTCCCTTCTGGAGATGGTCTCTGGGACTTGAAAAGCTAAATGTAACAGGGTGCAGTTTGCCTGGGGTAAGTCTTTGCAGGACCAAACCCCAGCAAAGACTTTTCAGGGGAATTGAGCTCACTTCATTTATTCTTGTATTCCAATGTCTTATTAGCAACACACAGTCTCTTTCTATACAGTTGTGTGTAGTTCACCACCAATCATATACAGATACACAGAATCCATATCAGTAGCCATGCACAAACCCTTTGGCTCCCAATAATCCCTCGGGTTTCCCAGCCAGGCAGCCCCCTCTCTGACTGGCTAGGCTCAGTTCATCGGCACTCATGGGACATTTGTACATGCTCCAGCTCTCTCCCAGGCTTCAAAGTCCGGGTTCTGCAAATGCGCGTGGGGTAGGGGTGGTGGTCAGATGCTCGCACCCCCCTCCCAGAAGTCACCAGGGTGCCATTGTAAACAGCAGCGCTGGATGACTCCTGCATGTTTTGCGATTCCTGCATGTTTTGAGACCCAGACTTGTAAGTCCCCAATATCAGAGGACTTACAAGTCTGGGTCTCAAAACATGCAGGACTCTGGTGTGGCAGGTGGGTATAGGGGGGCTGGAGAAGGGGCACAGTTGTCAAAACCCTAGCTCCATTCTGACTGAGCGAATGGGAATTTCCAAAATTGTGGGGTAGCAAGAAGGATTGAGAGAGAGGGAGGGGAGCAAGGTATACATGAATGTGTGTATAGCAGGGAGATAAAGTATCACAGATAAGAGGAATGAGATGTGGTCTAAAGTTTGAAAAACCATGTCCTGGGAGCCTAAGTTACTTTTGAAAAGGGGATGTAGGGTAAAAACTGTTAAAAGCTGTCTAAAGTGATTTGCTGAAGGCTGCACAGCAAATCTGGCACAGTCAACCTAGTATTTTCCATTCTTGTGCCTGAGCAACAGGGTTTACCGATGCACTGAAGGAGACAGGACACCATCATTGGGATTTTAACAGCCGCACTCTTTATTTAAACCAATTACAATCATAATTCAGGTGGGGGTAATCGCATAAGGTGATATGGGCCCAGGACTTGAACCTTAACCATAACCATAGAAACCCCATGGGTGGTTCCGATGTACCCTTGATTACCACCCACAACTGTCCATAACGTCTCCCCCTTAAGAGATGGGAAGGCCAACTCGCCGGAATGCAGGGTATGGCAAGCGGCAGGGCAGCCTCCTTGGGAGGGACGTCAAGCGAGGACGGTAGTGACAAGTATGGTCCCCCGTCGGCAGGCGCCCTCATCCTTACTCATGTTCGAGAGCTATGGTCCCCCTCACCTGTGGCCGGGGTCACTGACAGGGGGAAAAAGCTGTGGGAATCTGCTGGACGCGGAAGACAAAGACAATATTCCACTGTCGTTTTAGCCTGAGATGATGACCAAATTTAAGGCAGCCTTTGTGGGAGCAGCAGAGAAGTTGGACAAGTATATGTCCACTGATGGACAACGAGGCTACACCTTTTTGAAAGCCATAAGAATTCTTGATCCTACCAAAGTCACCTTTTTATCGACCAGGATGGAAGACTTCGCTGAGATCCCTGGATGGAACTCTGTTCCATCGGACCAGTTTCAGCTTTACATAAACATCCTCGCTCCAAATTACGTGGACAGATACCGACAAGATCCTTCAGGGAAAAAGGACTTGGACAATTTCTGGAAAAGCGCATGGGAAAGAGTGCCCAAGCTGGCAGAAGTGGCACTAGCTTCTATAAACTCTGTAACAACTTCTGCCGATGCAGAGCGCAGTTTCAGCACTCATAACCTTATATATACACATGCAGAGGCTTTGGGGAAGACAATCTCAGGAGATCGGTTTTCATGTGTTTTAATGCAAATAAATAAATGTCTTTATTTGCTAGACTGTAAAATGTGTTAATTAATGCAAATATGTAAATAAATGTTTTGTTTTATTTATAAAGATGTCATTACTGCTATTAAAGAACTCATTTTTAATTTTACTAGACTGGTTTTGTAACTTTATTAGGTCGCATAATTTTCCGTTTTGGGTCGCAGAATTTTCCATTTTGGGTCACAGAATTTTGGAAAATATTTTGCAGAAGAATCGGGGCCCTGCCTAAGGGCCAACTCAAGTTGGGTCGCCTTAACTGGTGTTGGGGCTCTTCGCAGTGGCACTTGAGCCGCCAGCCCCGGGATCGCCCTTTCCAGGGGGTACTGTTTGCCTTTTGTGCCAGGCCGCCCACGTGGACAAGCGGAGTTCGTGTGGTCGAGCATGTGTGGCGAAATCTACATGTTGAATGTAAACATTTGCCTGAGCGGCCGAACTCCCAACACTGCCCAGAGGACGACCCCGGGGCCCTCCTTCCTTGGTCACGAAAGGACTCCAAGGCCGATGAGGCACTGCCCTTCGCTAGGAGATGACCACTAGCGGACCTAGGCACATTCCCTGATCCGCTCATACAGTTGAGCCACAGATTGTTAGCATGCAGGTCCCACCTGAGCCCTGGAGTAAATGCTGCATGGTGACGAAAAGCTTTGTCATAGTGCAACCATGCCCCGGCCGGGCCTGCCTCGTATGCCCACCGCAGTATGTCGGCGTATTTAAGCAAGTCAGTAGCCTGGCCGGGGTAGGCCTGAATCATCACACCCTGATAAATAGAAAAGGCCGCGGTCCAATTCAAGCAATTCCTTTCGGCTTTTGGCCAACCGGTGGTAATGTTCCCCCCCCCGCCCCCATGGGAGTGCCCCAATCTCACCTGCCGCATGACCTGTCGATATCGCCTCTCCTCGGTGTGACCCTTGCTGCCCAGCATGTTGCTGCGCCAAAGCCTGTATAGCCGCCTCAATCCTCGCTACCCTCTGGCACAGGTCGTCGTTGTCCTCCCCTCCCGAATCTGCTGCTGCTGGTGTGTTGCCTGTAAAAAGAAAAGGGGGCAGGGGCTCCCTGGCCCAACCCCTCCCAAGGGCTGGCTCCACCGTCTGCCTCCACACGGCCGGAGCATGGGCTATTGGCAAGGGCCCCACATGTGCAAGGGGGGGGGGGGGAGAAATTTCCCACTGGTGGGGAGGCCACACCCAACTGCGGGACCCCACCCACATCTCCCCCATGCCCAGCCATCCCGGCGGCAGTCGAGAGGGAGGGCTGGGTGGGGGCACCCCCTGAGGGATCCACAACTCCTAGAGAGCTGCTCGACATGGGGGGGGGTTGGACCTGTGCGGCCGCGCCCCTTGAACCGCTCCCTCGGGTACCTGATAATGGGCCGGGGTCTGCTCATCCGCCCGCCCCTATGCAGGGGAGGGCGGGCCATGGCGTGCCCAGGCTCAGCCCCACAGACATTGCCCTGGGGGTTTTGGACAAGGGCAACCGAGCCGTCGCTCGAGGTCTGGCTGGGGGTTAGGTCGAGGGTGGTGGTGGATGGGGCGTGCTCTCCCCTGCCGGCACTGCCCTGCAGCCCCCCTGCGGGTGAAGGATTATTTACTGCAGCCTGGCTGGGCGGTGGGTCAGGGCCCTGCAAAAAGCTCCCTCAGCAGGGCCTCGCACCCCTCCAATCTCTCGTGCAGGGGTATCTCGTCCCGAGCCTCCAAGCGTCCCCCCACGGGGGGGAGGGGGGCACCATTCCCCACCCCGCTGGGCCTGCCCGTGGCTCACCCTCCCCTTCTGGCATATCTGCCCCGGGGGGGGCACCTGATCCTCGGCCCGACACCGCTTGCTAGCCGCCGTGGCAGCCGCCTTTTTCCTTGTCCATCCCATCTGCTTCGCCTGTACGTTGTTCCTGGATGGGATGGACCCTACGCACTGCAGCTCCGGTTGCCGTTTCTTCAGCTCGGGCCGCAAGTGGGGCCGGAGCTGCGTCTCTTCTTCTTTGACCGCAGGTCATGCCCCTTGGTGTCAGGCTCCAGGGTACGGAGCCGTGGGGGAAATCAAGGAGGGAGAAGGAAGGCCAGGAGTATCAGGTTCCAGGGGACGGACTTGGGGAGCGGGAAACAAAGAGGGAGGAAACCAGGCCCTGGCACAGGAGGGGAAAAGGTGGCCCCAAGGCGACCCTCTGAAACCTCTC
>QEPC01008150.1:177317-204409 GCA_003113815.1 Sphenodon punctatus | reverse complement strand
TCTAGGTGTGAGCCTAGACGAACCTTTTTCATATAAGACAACCCCACTGCAAAGTCTTCCAAGCCACAGGTGGCCAGAGAACGTTCTCTGCGTTACGGCTGGGCTGGGAGATCAAAGGGAGGCTTGGCTAGGGGTGCGGACCTCTGAAAGCTCCCTGATTGCAGTGAAGGTTTTCTGATCACTTGGGGACCCACGCGGGCACAGGCAACTGGGTTGTGGCTGGCCTGGTGGGCAAACGGGGGGCAGCCTCTAACGAAGAGAGGGCCCCCAAACCCATCCCCCCAGTGACAGTGGGCTGGCCAAGTCAGAGCAACGGTCTATCTGCGTGGAGCCACGCTGCTGCTCCGCTTCCAATCTGCCGGTGCCCTGGGCAACACCATAGTGTTGAAGATGCTCTAGCCCATAATTTCATGGGGTGTGCGTGGCACCACGCGGGTGGACCGCGGACTGGGGAACTCACCGGGTCGGTCTGATCCGGACCCAGGCGAGGTTGGGAGTGGGCGGACATGGGGGTGTGCTCCTGGAGCGGCTGTGGGGGTGGGCAGCTTCGCGTCCAGCTCAAAACACCAATTGACAGATGGCAGGAGAGTCCCTTTGCCTTGCTGTTAATAAAGCTGCTAATTAATAAAGTGTCCAACCCTAAGTGGGAATAGACTGGGTGGACATAGCCTGACCTTGTGAAGGACTGTCATGATGAATCTGCTCACAAGATTGCCTAGAATTGGCGGTCCCCAGTGCCCAAAACACAGTATGGACTTGACTGCTTTCTTGGGGAGCATCGTAAGGTCATACTAGGAGACTGGGCTGGGTCCTTCTATTTATCTCCCAAAAGTGGACAATAGAAGAAACTATGTGGGAATGACAAAAATAACCTACTTAATGGATTAGGAGCAAGTAAAGTGGCTGCATATAAATCATTTGCAGTAGAGTGTGGGTAGAGGTTTCTAGTCTAGTCTGGAATCTCCTATGTGGTGGGACTGGAGCCAGAGAGCTGAGCTCCCTGCTGAAGCTTGGGCTGGATGAATCCCCGAAGTACTCCTGTAGCTAACAGTGCACTGGAGCAAGAGCTGAGAGTACGTCCCTCTCCATTGTATTCCAGTGGGGCAATTGGTAGGGAGGAGCTGCTGACACTGACACAGAGGAACTGCTCACCTCCAGGATGCTGGTAGTTTGCCTGGTATGGAGAGGGAAGTGTACCCATAGTAGATCAGTCTCTGCCCTTGTATTTTCAGAAGTGACTTGGGCTTGATGGTGTTCTTCTTGAGGCACAGTCACTCTGGGTGCTGAATCTCACTGTCCCTCTTTCAGGGGGTCAAAGTCTTTTTGTTTCAGGTGAGAGAGACCGATACAAAAAGACTCAAACTCAAGCCTTGGGCACCTCTTTTCTGGCCACTTCCCAGAAAAAGCACTTGAAAGGACAACGGGGAGATGATGGAATGAGAAGAAACTACGTGGAATGACATGTAAACGAGTTTCTGTCCCTCTTTAGGGGGCTGGGAACATTGGGAGATTTCTGTGTGTGCCAGTGCATGAGGGATGGGGTGGGATTTATTCAACGAGGGGTGGAACTTGCTGGCCAAAGGGGTGGGGGTTTTCCCCACTTTGGCTGTTCAAAATGTTGGGAAGTATGTCCTAGCCCCTTGCTGTAGTATAAAGTGAAGAGATGAAAATGCAATCCTGATAAAGGCCTTAATGACTCAGTTTGTAAACGGGTGGAGACAAAGTAGTTCAGATGATATCTTTTATTGGACCAACTATTGTTAGTGTAAATGTGCAAGCTTTTGAACCTCACAGGGTCCTTCCTCAGGCAAGTAAGAGTTTGCAAACAGGATAATGAAACATGTTGTCCAGTCACTACACTCTTGTCAAGCAGGGATGCTGAAAACCAGTGTGGCCATCCACTCACTGGGGTCCAGCTATTCAAAGATTAGATTTACTAACCAAGTAGAAAATCATCCTGTATTGGACTAGCATTGAAGGGGTGGCATGTGAAGGACCAGGGTTCAATTCACTGCTGTGCCACACACTCCCTGTGTGAACTTGGGCAAGTCACTTAATTTCTCTGTGCTTCCCATTCTTCATCTTCGTAATGAGGATAATAGCCCTTCCCTTCCTCTCCAGGAAGTGACAAGGAGAAATACATTAAAGACTGTGAAGTGTGTAGCTATTATGGTAACAAGAGCCCAGATAAATGCCTTGGGTGGCTAGAATGCTGCTCAGTGAACAAACGATTCTAGTTCAGAGCAGTCGGCCACTAGCAGTGAGTTCACACGTGTACAATGAATGAAGAAAACCCTTTGCTGCTGCTGCATAAATAATCATTCCATCCATGGAGTCTTGCTGCCTTGACTGGACAGTCCAGCTTGACAATAAGAGGCTAGGCCCTGTGCTTTCTGGCAAGGTGGCTCACCCAGGTGAGGGTTTGATGGTCTGAGCTCTGCTAGTTGTTACGTGTGATGGGTGCTGGTGACAGGAAGTGGCATCCCATTCTCAGCCAGTGGACCTCAGCAATGTGGTCAAGCACCCAACCCACCATCAAGCTCTGGAAACTAAACCCTAATAATATAAGAGAGGTGATGGATGTTTTCATTGTGTTACGCAGTGCTCCTTGCAGGCATCTGTGTTTTACTTTTAAGGAGCTGAAGGGCCTTGTAAACTCCCATTTAGCAAACACAAGGAGGGTTTCCTGCGTCGTTTCCCTGCCATATAGCTACAAATTCCCACTCTTTCCTGACCACAAGTGCCCTTGCTGAGCTCCATCGGTATTGACTACAGGCAACAATCTGCCAGGCTGCATTAATTCAGTAAGTCTGGCACCTGTGACTCTTTCTTATATACCCTTTCACATATTTGCATCTATTGGGGACTAGGTTGAAATGACTAGATTAGTTTGACGTGTGAGAGCGTGCAGGTTGGGTCTTTAGGCCACTTTCAGACATGCCCCCCTCCCTCCCTGGTGCATATTTGGGCTGCGGGGGGGAATGCGCAGCCTGAATATGTGCGGGGATCGGCCGGTCCTAAAGGCCCTCCTGCGCGTCTCTGCCAGCAAAGCGACGTGAGGGGGGCTTTTGGACAGGCTGATTCCCCATGCATATTCGGGCTGCGCATTCCCCTCTGCAGCCCAAATAGTTGGGAATGTCTGAAAGTGGAGACTTCTGGACCTAAAAAGTGTTTTACTGGTTCTGATTCACTGATGACAGAGGAATCAGCTGCTTTCTCAGTTTCTCTTATTGTTTTTGTAAAGACAGCATCTGGAGAATATCTTTAATTTATATTTAGGTGGCTTCCCTTCAGGGAAAAGCTAGGGTTACTTACCAGGATTATTTACTGAGCTATATAAAGTACGGTGAGGGATGTCCCCCTAGGTGCACAGTAGGCTTCTTTTTATCATTTGGGAGAGTAGGATTATGTGATTTCTATGGGGAATAAGAACCTGAGCAAGCTGATGGTGCTCCCTATCTTACTTTATATAGCCTTTGTTACCATACTATCCCAGTGCCTCACAACTCTCCTGTGAGTTACTTTGGGCCTTAGATTCCCCACTTGTAAAATGGAGATTATATCATTTCCCTTAGAAAATTTGTGTCTGAGCAGGGAACTGAACCTGCATCTCCTGAATCTCAAGCTAGGCTCCTAATCACTGAACCATTCTTTCTCTCCAGACCTGATATTACTGACTAGCTAATTAGGATGACTTTTATTTCTTCGTGGCAATTAAACTGACTTACTTTGGAATTTTCAGCCTCTTGGTGGTGTTGGAGAGACAGCCTTGATGTGAGCAGAGGCCTTGGAGCAAGGAGCTTTCTAATTCTCTTGTGGTTCAGATTCCCTCTGTGACCTGGGGAAAAGACGTTTAAACTTCTCTGGCAGGGCTGGGCCCCAGGATTTGCAGGCACATGTGGGAAGTCTTGGTGCCAGGGGGCCTCATTAGCATAATGTAAATAATTTATAGGGCTGCCACCCCATGCGTGACTGCATATGTTGCATATGCCTAGGGCCGGCCCTGTTCTCTGGCCTTCCTTTTGCTCATTGGCAAGGATGAATTGTCCCCCACCACGAAGAAAAGACACAGACACCATTCTTGTAGGGTAAATCAGGCCGCACCAAACTTTATTAGCCCAGTCGGAGGAGGAGGGGACTATGCGACAAATGACGTCTTCCCCCCCCATCTGGGTGGGGAGGGAGGCCTTGCCAGGGGTTGCCCAGCCTGCGCCGCGGGGCCCTGGTGTCCCTCGTTCGTGTGTGACCTTCCACGGGGGGCAGTTGGCCTCAGGGCGATCCACCCTCTGGGGCACCTGTTTCCGGGCTGCACCGCTCGAGTGCTTGCCCTGATCCCAGTCCTGGGTGCCTCCCCCCGTTCGATGCCAGCGTCCGCCTGGCTCCCACTCATGTTCTCTCTGCCTACAGGTTCCCCTTGGTCCATCCCAACCAGGGACCCTGGTATTTCCTGACCCTGGGCTAGTACGTCTACCTCAATTGACGAGCCCCCCCCCGGGGGCCGTCCTCTCTGCCTGCATCTCCCGTGCACCTTGGCCCTGCTCCCCACCAGCAAAGCTATTGAGGACATCTACACACCCGCCCATTCGTGCCTGGAGGGACTCCAACACCTCCTCCACGCGTCTCGCTAGGGCCTTCTTGGTTGGGCCCTTCCCTTTTTTACCCCCGCTTCCCTTTGCCATTGCTCCGATCTAGTGCCCCCGGAGCCCCAAAGCCACCTACTAATGGGGAGTGAAACTGATGGGAGGGGGAGGGGGGGGTCACTCACTACGTGCCCCAACCGAGCCGCTGGCCCCCCTTGCCGCAGACAGTCTCCCTCCTCCCCCGAGCATCCCCCCCAAACCAGCAGCCCAACCGCGTGAAAATTGAAGGGAGTGCAAGGTGACCGGGCAAAGATACTCTTCCCCCCAAGGTGCCCTGGCTCCCTCCGTCATCACACACACCTACCTGGTGCCTCTGTTCCTTCAAGGAGCTGCCCGCGGCTGTCGCCCCCCACTTTGTAAGGAGTGAGTGGGGGGGGGAACCCTGCAGTCACCTGCACGACTTGGGGGTCCCTACTTGTCTGGGGCCTCCGGTACCAAAACGGGAGGTCTCCCGCGGGAGCCTTGCTGGTGGCCCTGATGGTCCGACCAGCCGCTTCTCCAGTGGGTTGGGGGGGGAGAAGAAGGCCCCTGTACTACCAGCCGCACCCGAAAATTCCCCACTCGTTGCCGGGCCCACGTGGCGGCTGTGGGGGGGGGGGAAAGGGGGAGTTAAGACGCCTTGCTCCCCTCGTAGGAGCCTTACTGATGGTGCAGCAGCACCGAAGGAAAACCGCCTCTCCCGGCCCCCCCTCTGCCACCACCACCTCAGCCGAACCCAACAGTAGTGAGCCTTGCGAGCTGCTCCTTCGATGCTGCCCAGGCGCAGAATGGTGGGATCCGCGCCTGGGCCAAGATGGCAGCCGCGAGCTCCCACTCATCATGAAAGCTTGCTTCGCGCTGCTTTCCGAGCGTGCTGTGCGCCCCCCGCCCTCAGGTGCCTTTTTCTCGAGAAGGGGCGGGGGAGGGACAACAGCCGCCACCCCCGAGCTGCTCCCCATACCGAGGAGGGCCATGGGGCGACGAACAGATGCTGAGCTAGATGCCAGGGTTATTTTGACCAATCATTCATTAAACACTTGTAAAGAGCTTTCAAGACTGCTGGTTGGATTTGGCTACCACTTAAGCTTGCATACACCCAGAATTGGAAGCAACAGGAAGACAGTTCAAGACTATAACTGCCATACTGGGTTTTTTTTCCTGCATCCTGTCTCCAACAGTGGCCAGCCGTTCCGGAATAAGAGCACAATCAGGTCATGTATAGAGTGATTCATTCCCTGTAATTTCCTCCTGACAGTCAGAAGTTTTCCACCTTGAATAATAATTTTTTATGGACCTGTTCTCTGTGAGTGTATCTTGTCCTGTTTTGAACCCAGATGGATTGGCCATCACAACATCCCATGACAATGAGTTCCATAGGTTAATTGAGCATTTATGTTTCATTTTGTTTGTTTAAAAGGCTGCTACTAGTTAATTTCCTGGAGTGCCTCCTAGCTGAGCTCTAATATTGTGAGAGAGAGAGCAGTGACTTATCTGATTTACTTGTTCTACACCACTCATGATTTTATAAGCCTCTATCATATCCCTCTCCCTCAGCCATCTACTTCCTAAGCTGAAGAGGCCTAATCTTTTTAGCCCTATCTTATATAGAATCCATTCTATACTGATCATCTTTGCTGCCCCTCTCTGCCTCTCTTCCAGTTCTACTACATCCTTTTGAGATGAGGCAACCAAAATTGCACACAGCACCTAAGGCATGGGTGCCCCATGGATTTATACAGCGGTGTTATAGCTTTCATTTTATTTTAATTTTTTTGTTTCTCTTTAATACTTAGTTAGCCCTGCTTGGGCTGAAAAATTCAGCCTGGTCTGAGCCTGGCTGAATTGGAACCAACCCAAACCCATTCCTAAGGCAGCCATATTCTTCGGAGCCATGACTTAATGTAACGGGAGTGACCCTGCCCAGGACAGAGTGCCATGATGTCACAGTGCCCTGCAAGGCAGGGCCACATCTGGTAAAGGACAGGGGAATGCCGTAAGCCCATGGACAGCCCGTCCCGAGTTAAAAGGGCTTGTGCCAGGAAGACCCCTGAACCGAACCAAGCCTCACAGAACCAGTGGGTCTTGGTCCAATCTGTAGGGCTCTGTTTTGGATTGCTATTGTGATGGAGGGTATGGATCATGGTGTGTGTGTGTGTGTGTGTGTGTTTTACATGTATCTCATGATTCATACCCTCCATCACAATAGCAATCCAAAATAGAGCCCTACAGTTTGGACCAAGACCTACTGGTTCTGTCAGGCTTAGTTTAAATATATATATTGCATGTAGTGTAAACTGAGTACTGCAACTCATTACATGAGTACTGAGAAGTCATTACATTAATGATATTGAGTAATCCGGAAGCCAGGTCTACCACGTTCTTGAGGCACTGGTAAACAGCCATTGATTTGCAAATTCACACCACCATGCCTATGTGACTCAGCTCGCATCCCCACCTGAGTGGGGAAACCAGACAAAGGCCATCAAGAAAGTATTTAAGGAGTGGGGACAACAAAGAGAGAGAGAGAGCCATCGTCGACTGTCTTCAACTGGAGAGGCCACATCATCCAGAAAGAGCTGAGATCAGACAGCAATGTTGTAAGGAACTTGATTCTTTGAAACTTCCAAGATTTGGGCCCAGCTTTACCATCACAGCTGAGAATGGAGTGAGATATTCTTTGGACTCAGTTAGGCTAAGAGAATAGTTAGGAAATCATAGTTCAAATAGATATGCATTATTGGTTATGTTTATTTGATTTATTGCCCTCTGAGTGTAATCTAGCACTGCATGTTTTATTCATGAATTGCACATTAAATTCCTTTTAACTGAGCCTAATGTGTTTAAATGAAGTCCTAACATTGGCCTGACACAGTTTGGGGAAATTCTTGGCTTTCAAGCTCAGACAGACCCAACGTAAGGATTTCTGTGCTTGGGCAACCCCAAGGTTAAAGGTGACCATAAAGGGTTACTCCATTTGCAGACTGAATCAAATCTGGAGGGAAGTGATCCAGTGGGTGCTGCAATTGGGGGGGGAAACTGAGTCTCAGACAACCTAGAGTGGGATAGAGAGACCCCAATTCCATAACAGCTATGTGAGTGAGAGGAGAATCAACCCCCCCATGATGATGAACTGGCCTTTTACTGCAGGGAGCTGGTTCTTGCATTTCGATAGGGGTCCAGACTTCTGGAAGGAGCAAGCAGAGCATGAGAGAGACAGAGGCAGGATTGTCTGAGAATTGGCTGGACCCAAGCGTTCTCTCAACCCTAAGCTCTCTNGTGTAAGTGGAATTGGAGAAGTTTAAGCCCTAACACAGCAAGGTCTGGGATTCCTCTCGGCCTGCTTGGAAAATTCTCTTGGCCTGGGGCTGCACAAAGCCCTGTGTTGCCTGGTCTTTCCCCTTGGGGATGTTTTGAGTGGTTAACCGCTAGTGCACAAAATTAATTGGACTCCACAAGGCCGTCTGTCAGATGCATTTTATTTTTAAAGGCCAGTTATTGGAATGTTTGAGATTAATAGTCTCTGGTGGCTGGATGCTGATTCCAATCAGCCCTGCTAGTGTGTTGGTGGTACAGGGGATTTTTTTTTTTTTTTGTTTAAAATAAAAATTAAAATCAAAATCAAAGAGTCATTGTGCACCCAGAAACCCTGGCGTTTAAAGTTATCCAGTAACAAGGCCGTATGGTGCAAACTGATTAGCAGCTGGTCGCTGGGCATGCTGCTTAAATGGATTAGCAAATCTTTCCTGATGGGTGCATGCTTTTTAATTACAAAAAAGTGACGAGTATTTACCAGCTCTAGCTGTCCTGTTGACTTGCAGTTTGAATGGGGTAGCAATGGTTTGTCTTTGCTGGGCTTGTTCTGTGGGCAAGTAACCCTAGAAAGCAGCACTCAAAATTTGAGGTGGCCTTCAATGCTTTGTGGAAGGGGCAGAGGGACATTTTTTGTAACACTTGGCACAGTTTTGGCATAGGTTACGGCACAGAACTAGGAATAAAACCGCCACCACTACCCTGAGTTCTATTCCCGACTCTGTCCATTTCATTATCTTCCTCTTTGTTTTTCCTCCTCCCCCCCCCCCCCGTTGGATTAAAGGATGTGGGGGTCCCATACTAACCCATGCTTTGGAGCCCTGCTTCACCCAGGCCACCTACAAAGTACGGGGATTGAGGGTAAGGCAGGGAGAAGAGGGTTGAGAAGTGGGTGACAATGACGGCTTCAGTGCCCTCCTTCTTTGGGTTCTTTTAGATGTGTGCGGGGCACTCGCGGCGTGAAATCCTGCGGCGTGTAAAAATCTCACAGCTGGGGTTTAGACGAGACTTCCCGCGCATTGTAGCCGTTTGTGTTCTTTTAAAACTGCGTGGTTTTATATAGCATGTTCACTAAATGCTTTACAATCCATTTCTCGTTCACTTTTACAATAACCTGGTGAGGTAGGTCGTTATTATTATTATTCCCATTTCACAGTTGGGGAGTGGAGGCTGAGAGATAGTGATTTGCCCAAGGCCACCCAGTGAGTTTATGGCCAAGATAGGATTGGAATCCTGGTCTCCCAGGTCCGGGTCCAACACCATGTCCACTAGACTACACCGACAAACACACAGTAAGACCATAGAATCGTAGAGTTGGAAGGGACCACAAGGTTCACCTAGTTGGACCTCCTGCTTGAATGCAGGATTACTACAGCTACAGCATCCTTGACAGATGACTGGCCAGCCTCTTTCTGAAAACCTCCAATGATGGAGAGTCTGTGACCTCCCTAGGCAGCTAGTTCCATTGCTGCACAGCACTTACTGCTAGGATCTTTTCGCAAAATCTTTTATGCGTTTGTCCAGAACCAAGATCCAGAACCTCCTCAGTTGGGACCTCATAGGCTATATGGGTATGAACAATCCATGATTTATCTATAATCAGTTGTGTAGTGCTTTACTCCACTCTTTGAAGGAGGATTCTGTAGTTCACCAGTAGGCAACTGTGGTTTGTTCTGTTCTTTATTTGGCCTCTTTCCGGTTCCTCGATCCATCCTTGCCCGTGAGTGCAGCTGAGTGAATGCGTTCAGGAGATCCAGAGAGAGACCCTTTTCACACAGACACTCCAACACGGATAAAATTGATGTTACATTTTATTATACATGTTGCAGGGCACCCATAGAGTGCACCTGGAACATGTATAATAAAATGTAACGCCCATTTTATCCATGTTAGAGTGTCTGTGTGAAAAGGGCCATAGTGTGGTTGCCGTGTTGGTCCCAAGTGACAGAGAGGGAGAGTGGTTTGAATGATATCTTTTATTGGACCAACTGCTGTTGGTGAAAATGAGCAAGCTTTCGGGCCCAAAAGATATTCAAACCACGTTCTCTCCCTCTGAGTTCAGGAGATGAGGGTATGCCCTCAAAGACAGGGGATGGATGCATGACATAGATCCATGATCTGGACCTTCCCCTTCTCCCCTTGCCCCCATCCTAAGCACCCCCCAACTGCCATCTGGTCTCTGGAGTTTGTATTTTCAAAGTGGCATATAGGAGGCAAAAGGTTCCCCTCCCTGTGTATAGTAGCTACAGCACTGAACTAGCTTGAATCTATTTCCACCTCTGCCACCTACTTGCTGGGTGGCTTGGAGGCAAGCCATTTCAACTCTTTGTGATTCAGTTTCAGTGCCTGCAAAATGGGGATTACCAGCTTGAAGGGAAGTTGGGGGACTGCATTGGTACAATGACTTAATGTCTATCCTGAAACCAGGTGCAAGAAGGGAAGGGTCCTTGGGAGCTAGGTTTAAACATAAACAGAGCTATTTTTTAACTTTTGAGAGCAAGGAGAGGGGCCGGTCCTGCAAGTAGAGGGATCCACAGAAGAATATTGTCGCCATGAGAATGGAGGGAACAGCTGATGTTGAACACTGTCTGTGTAAATATTGTGTAGCTCAATTATGGTGCCTTATGGCTGGGAATAAAACTGAACTGTTCTGATTTTAACTTTGTCCACCTAATGGCCTGGGCCAGTTCTGTGACCTGGTGGGGACACCAGGGCTTGTGCTATGTAGAAAGATTCGTTCTCTAATTCGCCTTCCACAGTCCCAGCAACAACAAGCAGGCCATCTAATGCTCTCACTCAGTTTTGAGTGTCGCATAAGGTCATTTTCAGGGATAAAAAAAAGTCCTGGGGCCTGAAAAAGCTTTTAATTCTGGGGATAGACTCTCCATGGATTTTTTTTCTTCTTCCATGGTATCCTTGCCAAATCTAATCCTTCATTCTCTCCAAGTGTGTTTAGCCTTTCCAGTCTGAAATATTTGGAGTGCAGTAGATGATAAATGGAGTCTGGAGGCAGCTTGACTGAATGGTTAGCAAAACGAAAGGCATGATCTTGGGGTGCTTGATAACACCAAAGCCTAAAGCCCACTGTGCCAGAGTCTGTCCTTCTCCCAGCCCCAGTCCTGTCCATCCTGCCATCCATCCCATTTCCCCCCACACCCCCTCCTCATTGCCTCAGTTTCCCCCTACACTATTGGCTTGTTCCTTTCTTTTCCTCGCTCTGCATTCTCACTGCCCCAGTTCCTCTCTCCATTGCACCGAGGGCACATAAACAAACAAATAAATAAAATTAAATAAAAGGAGGGTGATGCAAATTATGAAAATGAATTAATTTTGCATATTAATTTACATAATTTATTCAACTGCACAGAAAACCACAGAATTTAGGTTAGCTTCTTGCAGAATTTGGAAGGTTTCTTTCTTGCAGAATAAACGGGCCTGCCTAAAGATGCTAACAGAAATGCTAGCTTTTTTTAACAGCTCCAGTGCTGTTTGTATGAAATGCCTAAGGCATGGATTTCCAAATTGTGGGTCAAGACTCCATGTTGGCTCCTGCTATTTGTGGATGGGTTCACAATCTCTGTTGATATTTGCTAGACTTCGCATGTCTTTACTGCTGCCTGAGGTCGTGGGACTGTATCTGGGAATGGGATCACACAAGCCAAAACTTCGGAACCACTGACCTAAGCTTGAAAACACCTACTTTCTTCTCTGGCTCCCTAGCGAATTAGTCTGGGAATAAAATGGAAAATAGACTTGAATGTAAAAGTGTGTGTGTTAACTTCTTAGTGAAGGTGGGGAACTCCCCTGGGTCTCTCTGAGAATTAGCTCCCCAGGCTAGAAAGGCTGGAGTTGGGGGGGTAGGGTGCTTAAGGGTGTGTGCTGAAGATGGAGGAAAGGAAGGGGAGGATCCAGATCATGGATTTATGCCATGGCTGTATCCCCTATCCTTGAGTGCAGGCCCTCCTCTCTGCTCCCTTCCCCATACCTCATTGACGGCGCATTGGAATGAGACAAGGACAGCTGTGCTGGGTTTAAACGGCCACACTCTTTATTCGAATTGGAATTATGAATCAGCCTAGTGGGGGGTAATTGCCTTCATGGCAATTCAGGACCAGTGCCGGTACTATAACTTATCAACTTAACATAATAAAACTAGGAGATGGCCTGGAGGTGCACCCCAGTGCCATCGTGAATCCTCCGTCCCCCGTTTTCCTCGCGCGTCGGCGGCTTGCCGAGGCATGAGAGGGTAGGAGGGAGGCCGTGTCTATATGAACATGAGTAAGGGATTGGTGTGCTGCCGGTTTGGGGACCGTGCCTGCCCCTGCCTACCTATGTGCTAAGCACCCTTCCCCTAGGAGGTTAGCCTGGTGCTGGCCGTGCCATGCCTGTGCACCTGCTCATTCCTCCCAATCTCTTATGGAGATGACTTCTATACTCAATTTATTCTTAACCCAACTCTACGTACCGCACTGGACCCCTGCCACTGAGGGCCCGCCTTCTGATCAAAGGACTGGCCTGACCCCCACCCGTAATCTGACTCATACTTCCAATAACTCAACTAAACAGGCCTTCAACATAGCCAAATAACAATAGTTCCCCACCGGGGATAAGTGGACTCCATTCGGGCAATACAATTCCGATGACCTGAACGTGATCCCCACATGGGCAATTGCTTGACCCCCCTCTTTCTCTCACCCATTTGGCCACTTCTCTGTTTACTTTGCGCCTTGTCTGGTCGATCTTCCTCTGGCTAATGGTGCCCTTCCATTTTATTCTCCCCACTAGCTCGGTCCAAACTATCACTACCCCAGGGAACATTCTCTCCACTTCCACCAGGTTCCCTTTCATTTGTACCATGAGCCCCACTCCCGTTGTTTGTGGCAAGTCGTTCTTGCCCAAGTACCACCACCTTACCACCACCTCGGGCGAGGACCCCCTTGCCTCATAATCCAGTACCGGAAGCAGCTGTTGCCATTTCATCCCACTGAGGCCGATCCACCTTATGATGGCCCTCGCCGATAGGCCTAACTGTGTGCTCCAGGATGACTGACCAGTTGCCTTTGATACCCATCGCACCAAGCTGTGCTCAACAATCCAGATCACACGTCTACCTGGGAATCTCGCTGGACCTGGCGTACAAATAAAAGTTAATGGGTCAAGCTTCTAATGTAAGTTCTATAGGCTCAGAATCTCCACCTTCCCACTGCCCTGATGCCCTCGTCTGGCATGCCGGCTGAGGCTGCAAAGGAGGCAGCTCCAATCCTAAATGAATGTGAACCAAACTTGTGCACGGGGAGGCCTAGGCTAGCCAATACCCATTGCAGCACAGCAGTAAACTGGTGCCTCGTGAGCGGGGACGTGTTTGCGTGGCAGAATAACACCCATCCTGTTGGCGGGCGAACTCTAAGATATTCCTCCATTGCCAATACTGGGCACAGGACCGGCGATCCCGCTCTGGCAAGTGTCACTACCTGGCCCCTACCCCTTTGGTCAGTTTTGGAATACCTCAGTCTGATGTACATACCCTGCTGATCCACCCTGATGTCATCGACAGTTATAGCTCGGTTTGAATTGCCCCTTTTTGTTTCTGACACTAGCTCACTAACCCGAAATGCTCCAAAGAAAGCTATCTTAAATGCCATGGCAAATAGGGATCCCTCAAATGTATTGAAGCCCGGGGAGGGCTTCACATAGCCAAACAAGCAACTGAGGGGTGATGGCAACCCTAGCATCTCCCGCCCGCTGGCCCTCATGGGCCCAGCTTTCCACTATCCTGTGGACAAAGAAACCTCTGTCCGTTGGGGAATGCCCAGCCATCTTACTCGCGAAGCTCAATGCCGCTAGTTTGTCGGCAATGGTACCCACCGCTGCCCTGCCCCGCCGCAGTTGCACTGCAAATTGCAGCATCTGTCCCTCGTGAATCGGGAATGTCAGTGCCCACCCTAGGCTTGCCCTAAATTTTTAGAATTCTGTGAAGGATCGGTCGTAGGTGACTCGAGTTCTCGCAGCTATGGAGCCCTGAATAATGTTGTACAATTCTAAGGTCCAAGGTTCCACATATCCGGTGGGAGGGGATCCGATGTCTGTCTAGCTCCTGGGACCAAGGAGCGGAAACGTTCCATCTGGAAGTGAGAAAGGGCATCGGCTGCACTGTTGTTCTCTCCGGGGACATGTTTAGCAATAAATAATATATTATACTGCAAACATGTCAAAACAAATGCCCTGACCAGCTTCATGACTCTCTGCGATTTTGATGACAGTGAATTTATTATGTGGACCACGGCCATATTGTCGCACCAGAACACTATGGAGTGGTCCGCCAACTCATCTGCCCAGATCCGGATGGTCACCACAATGGGGAACAGCTCCAGAAAAGTGAGGTCCCTAGTGATGCCTAGTCTATGTCATTCATTGGGCCATGGAGCAGCACACCACCTCTGCCAGAAATATACACGAAATCCTAAACCCCCGGCTGCATCGAAGTGAACTTGAAGTTCCGCCTCCAGCAGCAGATTCTCTCTCCAGAAGCTAACTCCATTGTATTCTGCCAAAAAGGTGGCCCATACCCTAAGATCAGCCTTCATCTCCTGTGTTACCTGGATAGGATAGTGGGGCGAGAGATTGCCCCAGAGCTTGCTGTGCAGGCGAAACAAAAATGCTCTACCCGGGGCCACCACCCTACAGGCAAAGTTCAGACATCCAATCAGGGACTGCAGTTCCCTGACTGTGATCTTCACTGCCGCCAAACAGGCAGCCACCTTTTTTCTCAGCGAGTTGACCTTATCACCGGGGAGCCGGGACACCCCAGCAACTGTGTCTAATTGAATACTCAGGTAGGTAATCAATGTGTTGAGCCCTTCCGTCTTTTCCGGGGCAAGGGGAATTCCTAATTTATCAGCCACCCTTTGGAAGGTCTCCATCAGTCCAACACGCTCTTGCGTGCCTGTGCGGCCGATGAAGAGGAAATCATCAAGATGTTTCGTGATTTCCCTGCCCTTCGCCTGCCGCCCCACCACCCATTCCACCAGTGAGCTAAAGCGCTCAAAGGCGGAACACGAAATAGAACACCCCATGGACATTGCTCGATCGAAATAAAATTGACCTTGAAAGTGGAAGCCCAAGAGATGGAAGCTATCCGGGTGCACGGGCAACAGGTGAAAGGCTGATTTGATGTCACACTTAGCCAGCAGTGCATACTTGCCGGCTCTCCTCACTGCAGCGTCAAACGAAACATAATGGACCGATGCGAGCTCCCTCAGGATGGCATCATTAACCGATCTCCCTCTGGGGTAGGATAAGTGATGTATCATCCTGTATTCCCTCGGGGTTTCCTTCAGAACTATCCCCAATGGGGAGACCACTAGATTCGCTGTGGGAGGGGTTTTAAATGGGCCCGCTACCCTGCCTTCCTTTACCTCTTTATCCACCTTTGCCCTGACAACATGTTCCGTTCCGTTCCATTCCCTTCAACGATTTCAAATTAGGAGGGGGGGATTTTTCCAGCCGAACACCCTGGCTGGGGAGTCTAAAACCTTTAAAACCCTGAACTATATACACTACCTCACTCCTGTTGGGGTGTTTCCATAGGCCCGTTTCTAACTCGTCCACTCTAACCAGTGTTGGGGCCCTTCGCGTTATTTCCCCTGGGGGCCCCCGTTGTCCCCCCTTTCCCATTCCGGATGGGTTACTCTGTCCCTTAAATCCAACCTGCCTTCCCCTTGTACAGGCCGCCGTTGCGTGACTCCCACCACAGATGGAACATGCGTGCTTGTACCTGCAGTCAGTGCGGCCGCAATGGCCCATGCGTGCAAATTCCCAACACTGGGCAGCTCCCGTGGTCTGGGCCCTCCAGTCCTCCCTCCAAAATGGATCGTTGGACGGAGCCACCCCACCCCGTGTCAACACGTGGCCGCAATCTGTTCGCGGTGCAGTCACGTTGCTGCACATGCTATCGAGCCACAGGTCATTGGCATGCATGTCCCACCTGAGGCCTGGTGTATAGGATGCCCTATGTCTGAAGGCCTCATCATAGCGCAGCCAGGCCCCGGATGGGCCCGTATCCTATGCCCTGCAGATTATGTCCGCGTACTTCATCATTGCGTACACCCTATCTGGGTAGGCCTGCACTATGACTTCCTGGTATATGACCCACGCTAGTGTCCAGTTGGCCCAGTTATGGTCCACTTTTGGACACTTGAAGCACTCTTTGTCCTTGTCCCTATCCTTATCATTAGGGTCTGACAGGGGCTCTGAGAATAGTAGCGTAAATATATCAATATATTCCCTCCTCCAAGTTTTTTCACGTATTGGTTGGTGCAGATGTGCACCCAGCGGGGCTGACACGACAGCATATCTGCCCCCAAGGGGCTGCAGTGGCCTCCCCACTCCCTGGGGTGTCGTTCCCACAGTCAAGGGCTGGCCCCATACTTGCAGTGCCTGAGCCCTGTGTTGGCCTATCTCCCCTGCTACTGCCGCGGGGGTGGGGGGTGGCGCACAGGGCAGGGGCCGGCATCCATGCCCCATTCCACCATAATCACAGGGACTCAGGTGACCCTGCCCCCAACCCTGCACCTCTTGACGGCTGTTGTGCAGCTCCCGTGGCCACTATGCCAGTGGTGCCCCAAGGGTAGTTACCGAGTATGCCCTGTGCCTGCCTGGATGTCCCCAGGGGTTGTCCCAGAGATTGTAGTGTAACCCCTGCAAGCGCCCCGTTAGTGCTATATGGGTAATTAGCCACTGTACTCAGTGGCTGCCCCATTGCCCTTAGGGTTTGTTGTACGTTTTCTGCTAATGCCGTCCCAGTAGTGCCCCATGGGTAACCAAACCCTGTATGCTGTGTCTGCCCTGATGTCCCTGGGATTTGCCACACCTGTTGGTAGCTCGCTGTACTGGTCCCCCTTTCCAAGTCACTTCTACCTTCCAGATGCTGTTGTGTCCAGTTTCCACCCGTGAGCTGGTATGGCTGGATCTGCTGTCCCAGTCATGACTGCTGATTGGCTTCTGGCTGCTACCCTTGCTCTGTGACCGGAGGCGGGTGGTAACCCTGCGCCATGGCACGCAGGCCCTGTTCCACGGCAGCTAACCTCAGGAGCGCTTCCTCCATTCCAGGTCCTGCATGGTCCCCTTCGCCTTCCTGGCTGGCCGCATGCTGTTGCTGCTCCCTGTCAAAAAACGGGGGAGGTCCCCCGACCCTGCCTGCCACCTGTCGGGCTGTTTGCGGGGGGAAGGCCTGACCCCCCCCACCGGCTGTGTGTCCTCCACCTCTTGTGCCCCCCTGATCCTTTGCTGGGCCTGTATCAGGGGAAAGGTTTGCCCTCCATCTGGCTGTGGGCCTGCCCCAGTTTGAGCTCCACCCACCTCCAACCTTACCTCCTTCCAGCTCTGAGGGGGGTCAGCTCCATCCCTATACCTTGCCGAGGTGGCGACCGCGCCCCCCCCTCGTCCTCTGGGTCTCAGCTGGCTGTTGCGGGTCAGCCCCCGCCCCGCTCCCATGCTGCATGGCGAGGCTCACACCGCCCAGTGCCCCGCCTGTTGCAGCCCCCGGTTATGGCTCCAAATTCCACCTCCCTAGGCCCAACCTCACCAAGCCTACCTCCCAGTGGCACTAAGTCTCCTACCCCATGGTCGGCTGGGGCTGTCTGGGCACCCCCACCCGGGCCTATCCCCGACACTTGGGGGGGGGTAGGTTGACCCCTCCTGCCATTTGGGGGTCCATTCCCCCCGGGCCTAAACCCCAGGCCTTTGATGTCTGTGTGAGGCCTGCTCCAGTGTGCCATGTCCCTTGCGGAGCCACCCCACTGGGCTGGCCCTGCATGCCAACCACTCCGCTCTTGAGTCCCACTGTGTCCAGCCTGCCCCCACAGGCTGCTAGGCCATGTGTGCCCAGGCCACGCTTGCTGGGCTGGCCTTGCGGGCCTCCCCATCCGGCCTGCCCTTGGGTGACGCTGGGCCCAGCCTGCTCCGACAAGCCGCTTGGCCCAGCTTTCCCCAGCCCAGCGGCTGCTACCGGCAACAGAAGGCCTCCCCTATGGTGCACTGCTGCCATACTCTGCATGAGGGCCTTGCAGCCGGCTAACCTGTCCTGTATGGTGCTCAGTACCGACCCGGCTACCCCCGCTGAGCCAACTCTCACCCCGCTTGTGCCTTGCGGTGACTGCGCTGCACGAGGTCCATCCGCAGTACCCTTCTTCTTTCCTCCCCGCTCTGACTTGACCTTCCCCATCTCGGAGCTGCCGGGGAAGACGTTGGCTTGCTCCACGAGAAGAAACCGGCTGGAATGCCGGGATGGTGCAACGGGTGGGAGACTCCCCTCAAGGCAAAGGGGAGGGGCTCTCCAACCCATGTCCACCCATTGACTGCAGCCCCCCAGTTGCTGGGCTACCTCGTCCGGGCCACGGTTCTTCCCGCCACAGCCCGTCCTTTCTGCCCAGCAACAGCCCCGCCTGCTGCTCCCAGCTGCAAGTGTGGAGTGCGGCTGAACCTCCTTGCTCCTTCGTAGGGAGCGCGCCAATTTCCCCTGGTGGCCACCTATTAAGGCAGGCCAAGGGGATTTCTTTCAGTAGTTTCTGAATTCAGGAATTGGAAAACAGCCAAATAAAAACTACAGAGCTGCAGGTTGGATTTGGCCCATGGACTGGAGGCTTCCCATCCCTGGCAGAGCGAGTTTTTAAAATCTTGCTGCAGCTAGTCAAGTTCAGTTCTCTACTTTCCACTAGCCTAAATGAGGTAAAAACCACAGTGCTTCACACTAGCTATTTCATTATCAAATATTGGGAGGAGGAGAGCCCTGTCTACTGTGCCTCCAGGAACTTGTGCTGTGGCCTGGAAGAAAGCTTCATCCTGCAAATTCCTGTGGTATGAAACTTGTCTCACCCATAGCAATATTTCTCCCCCCCAGGTCGTACTCTTACTGCAAGGCTCAACTAGAACTTTTTGTATTGAAAGTGGGGTGTCTCATAATCTCAGTAGTAAGAAAGCACCTTCGATAAAAGCAGTGGGCAGCTTTTAATATCGGGGATCTTGTTGACTGTCTGTAACACATACCTCCTTTCAGCAAGGAAAAGCTCATTGTTGATGGGAGCCGAGAATTGAGCCCTTGAGTCCTATATCTCCGCTCCCTGCTTCATAGCTAGAGCTGAAACTCTTTATTGCAGAGAACACTTGTAGAAAACGGCTGATTCACTGCTTTCCCAGCAATGTGGAAACTTACCAGTTTTTCTTATGCTCTGTTGAGGAACGTTTTATGGTACTTTTTGGAATTTCTGTTTGGGTGGCACGTTCGGAATTCCTGGAAATGTTCGTTTTATCATTTCTGTTGTCATTGGCACTTTCTGCTTTTAAAAATAACAAAAAAAAAGAACTAATTTTTTTAACTTTTTATTATTTTTAGTTTTTTTCATTTTTGGTGTGTGTGTGTGTGTGTCAATTTGGCAAAACCAAATTATGAATGTGAAAGTTTGCTGGCAGTAATACTGAAAGTGATGACTGGACAAAACTTGTCCCAAAATACATGATTTTTTACGCAAACGTAGCAGATTTTCCAAAAAGACAAACGTTCCCCTCCATTTGTGAGCAGCCAATTTGTTTCACCTGCCCCCATACACTTACTGCCAGCAGATCTGATAAAGGCTCTTTTCAAAAGGGCACAGGTGCTTGGGGGAATAGATGGGCGGCATGGTGGGTGGGGGTGCATTCCCCCAAACCCCCCCATCTCCACCCATCTCCGCGCATGGAGCATCAGCCATTGGTGCCCGTTCCTCCGTGCGTGGGTGATAGCTGGAGGTGGGGGGAGTGTGCACACACCCCTACCCACCAGCCGCAGCGTTTAAACAGATACCTCCCCCCCGTGCTGCGGCAATCGCATGGGTGTCCCCCCCACATGGACGAGGGGGGCCGGCGTCCCTGAGAAAAGGCCCTAATAGACAGCAGCGGTGAGGAAGGCGGGTGTGATAATGAGCCATCTCGCCCCCTCCCTTACTCATGAGAAAGACCCCTCTGCTGTAGGCAACCATTTCAAAAGTAATGTTGATCCTCCTTTCTCGGCACACGCTGCCCCAAGTCCAATTAGCATCTGTTCTAATTGTGTGTCTGGCCTGTGAGTCATCTGCTCCATTGATAGCGTTTGGTCAGGAGCCAGGTGATAGCACAAAGCATAAGGTTGATCTCTCCCTGAAAATTGGGAGCTTTGCTATTGAAAGAGGGGCCCTGAGGGAAAGCTGCATCAGATGGGGTTTGGGGGGCATGTGTGCTTTTTTTCTTTTCTTTTCCCCGTGAGAGGTAGCGGGAACAAAGCAGAGTAGAGACTATGATTGCATCTGCTGGGAACGTATTTGTGCAGATGGGGTTGGGGGCTGTACAGCCCAGTTTGCCTGAAATGCAGTGGAGACAAAAGGATGTTGTGAAATCTTAACATTACTCTTATGTGCATCCCCTCCTCCACCCAAATTCTCTTTCAGTTAAACCAGGGAAGCCTGCAATTGCCACTTAAAACAGCTGTCTTAGTGTAGCACTTTAAATGCACTGAGAGGCAGGGGCCTTGCTCTGAGGGTCTTACTCTCTTGGGAGGTTTTAACAGTAATGGCCTTTGCTTTAGGGAGCAATCTTGTACAGACAAAGGGTGAGCTAGATTAGTTACAGCAGTGAAGGATGCCACAGGAAAATCTGGGATAGCAAACAGTATCTAATACTGTACTTCACAGGAATGGAAAATAAACCGAGCTGGTAGATACAAAACCTTTGTGAAAATCTTATCTGCTCCCCCCCTCCCTGATTATTTTTTGGGAGAGTAGGGTGTGGCAGTAAACTTTTGATTATTTTTTTCCTTTTTCTGCAACTGAAGTAAACTAAATATTTACTTTTTAGTTTTACACAACTGTAACTTCATTTTGTGCCTTTTTGAAACCACAAAAAATAAATAAATGATTTTCACCACAAACATTTAGTGATGGAAATATTGGTGTGCTTTAATTGTTTTCATGAAAAAAAGCAAATTTTGATCCTGTCTGCCAATAAACCTTGTAGACTGTTCTGGGGTAAACTTGCTCCTCAATCCTAAACTGATCTCTAACTGTTGAAGTTTATGTTGAAAAGAAATAAAAGGGGTTCAGCTGCTTTTCTGCATCCTGGTGAAGCAGGTCCCTTTCAATTTCTGGGATCAAGTGGAAATACTTCTGTTTGAGAGGGTGGGGAATTACTCCTCTTTCTATTTCTAATAATGACTCTCTTGTTCAATCAAATAGACCTTTTATTCAATGATAGCAACACAATTTAACATACCAATTATAAATGAAGCATTTGCACCTTCAACATATGATCCCTCACCTACTCTGGCCACTTCAAATACATACAAAGCATATATTCTTACGTGATCAGAGGTCCACGGTCTGGTTCCAGAAGGAGGGCAGTTAGGGGTCCCAAAATCCTTGAGAGAGAGAGCCTAGCTGTGGAGCAAGTTGCAGGACTTCCTAGGGAGAAGTCCCAAAGGGGACCAATCATCAAGCTAGCCGGCGCCCTGATAAGGGCTAGCGGACAAGCACCATGAAAGGCAACTTCTCTGTCTAAAGTTAGCCTTTTTATCCAGTGACTGCCTTATGATTATCCAGAGTGCGGGGTTGTCAGTGCTAAGCCTGTGGAGCACTCCCATTGGTTGCTCAGATCTGGGGTACTTTCTGCTTAGTCATTGGCTTGGGGGTTTGCCCTGACTGATAGGGTCCTACCCCTCCTCCTTCCGGAGGGAGGACCTGACTCCCTGACCCTGAGCACCCCACAACCCCCTCTTGGAGGTGCCTTATTGTCTGACCAAGTCATCTTGTTTTTCTCTGGTACCGTTTGGTTCTGTTATTAATTGCTGACCTTTCCTTGTTCTCAGTGTCCCTGTGAGTTATAAACTATTCAGATTTGCTTGGGAACACAAGGTCTCTGCTTTCTCTCAGGCACCTAATAGACAGAAATATTGCCTCCTTCACACCAGTTCACATACTATCCTGTAATTTAGTTCCTCCTTGACCATTTGACCGTTTACTCCTAGCACATTTGTTCCTTATCTAAGTCAATGAATCAATGCATATGCTAACTAATGTCTTAATTAACTTACAACATTCTACACATTCTTAAAATAAAACCAACTAATGTCTTACCTAACTTAACATTCTACATAATCTTAAATGAACACAATGGTTTACACAAAAGTTTCATTCAGTTACAATATCATGATTATAAGTCCAGTGTACTTTTGGTTACATTTCAACAAAGAATGAGTTACAATAGCATTCAGTGTCTGTTCTGGCATACTTGTGTCAAAAGAAGCACTTTTGTTCTGGTTACATTGTAGCAATGAAATTGTTAGGCCTATGCCAATTCGTAGCAATGTGATCCAGGGAATTATGGCACATGGAATTGGGAGAGAGGCGTTCCTAGGTTGTCTACAGACTGTGGGATGCCTTAGGCAAGTCACTGTCTTTCACCCTCAGTTTTCCTATCTGTAAATTGAAAATAATAATACCGTCCTACCTGGACAGTTTTAAGGGTGATTGTACAGTGTTTAGCTTGCCTAAAAGTGCCCTATAGATTATATATACTAGTATTAGAAAGCATTTGATTTTCAGTGTCTTGGAGTCTTACATCCTGCGTTTGCTACCAAGGTATTATCCAGAAGAGGTTTCTAAACCTACCTTCTACCCATAGATGTTGCTGTTCTTTGTGTGCTTTTAGAGAGGGAGAGAGGACTCTTGTGCTGATAAGGCATGAGGCTAGGATTCTCGAGATCTGGTTCTATCCCCAGCTGTGTCAGAAAGGCCTGTTTTGCTTTCAGGCAAGCCATTTCCACCTTGCTATGCATCCCCACAGCTGTAAAATGGCAGGGTAGGGGCTTCCATCTTCCCAGGCCAGGGCCACACTCTGAAAGGGATTCTCCCACCCCTTTTGAATATGGCCATACCCCCTTTTGGAGCTGTGATGTTGCAATGCTCTGTAGGGGGCAAGGTCACATCAGAAAGGGGGCGGGTGAGCCTCTACTCTCTTTCCAATGTGGCCCTGCTGTCATCCACCCTGAATAACCTAGGAAGTATGGGCTTCACCCGGAGATGACGTGGCAAAACTCAGACTCCAGATCAACTTGAAGGGGTGGTAACCCTCAAAGTGGGCAAACCTAGTTCTGCATTGCAATGTCATGAAATCTTAAAATTCACATTTCTCAAATCTCTTCTGACCTTCCAAAGGGACATCGCTATGAAAGTGCCAAGCATGGTGTGTTCAACTTATTACAGTAGCTCAGCAGAAGTTGGGACGTTTTCCCATCAACATTTGATGGTCTAAGCGAATACATGGCAAGCAAGCGTGATGCATGATCTGTAGGGGTGAAGAATCCATGGGCTCGTCTGTACTACAATTTGTACCACTTATAAAATAATAATAATAATCTTTATTTTTATATAGTGACCCCCCTGCCACGGCACTTGGAGTGCTTCACATATAACAAATTAACACAACTTTTAATCCTCACAACAACCCTGTGTGGTAGGTTAGGACTACAGAACAACAAATGTAAATTGCAAACATGGGTGAGGGCTGGGGACAAACCCTTCATTTTAGCACAATTTTTCCCTTGGATATCCACTTCCCTTTCCTTGTTCTTCCCCCTCCACTTGAATCCACCCTGCTCTCCCCTCCTGGCCACACCCCAGTCACACTTCCCTCTGAGCCCAGCAGCTCCTCTCCTCTCATCCAGGTGGGTGGAGGTGAACGCTGGAATTTCCCTGCTCTGTCTGAAATGACGGTGGTTCTGCCTGTCCTCGGGTTGGGAAATTCCAGTTTCAGCAGGGCAAAGCCTGGGGGTTCGTAGCAGGAATGTTCTTGAGCTGCTGCCCCTGCTTCTACAGCCAGATCTGGAATCAATCATTTAAAATTTTTATTTAAAACATTTAATATCCCGCCCCTCCTGCCTCAGGCAGTTTGGCGTGGCTAACCATATTAAAACATCAAAAAGCAACATAAAACCACAACATGAAAAAGACCAATAAAACCCCTCATCAGAATAGATACAGTAAAAATAACAAAAATCACCCAATCTCCCCCAACCTGCACCCTCCCCACCCCTCTCTCCAAACGCCCGATGGAAGGATAAAGTCTTACACAGCCGCAGGAAGGTGAGCAGATCTGAGCAGAGGCAGGCCTCTTCCGTGAGGGAGTTCCACAGCAGTGGCATGGCTACGGCTTTTATTTTGGTCCCTTTCCATTTACTGGATCTGGCCCCTGGATCCTATTCTTACCCCGAAGCACTGAAAGACTGAGCTCATGGTAAGGGAACAGAGACAAGGGCATGCATACACAAGGATAGGGAACAAATTGGTGACCTTGATGTTTCTTTGCAGCCCTTAATCACTCCCGCCCCTAACTTCTGTGCTAGAGATGGAGAACTTTTTCCCTCCCGTGCACCACTTTGAAAATTAGTGCAAGCTCTGAGTGCCACATAGACATTGGAGGTGGGGTACTTAAGGGGTGTGCTGAAGAAAGGGAGGGTCTGTACCATGGATCTGTCCCCTTTCGTTATGTGCATGCCCTCATCTCTGCTCGCTTGCTCTGAGCTCAGTTTTTCAGTGCTTGGGGGGTAGGAACTGGATATAGGGACCAGATTCAGGGATCAGAAAGTGGCCACATAAAAACTTGCTGTGGGCAGCATTTGGCCTCAGGGCCTGAGGTTCCCCATGCTTGTTCTTTGCAGAACCCAGAGCTTGTACTAATTTTCAGAGGCTCCTAGGAGAAAGAAGGTTCTGCACCTCAGTCCTAGGGTGATAACTAATATTATGTGCTAGGTCTGCCTGAAACCAGGATTTCAGGCTGACCAGGTTGTCCCGTGTGTGTGTGTGTGTGTGTTACAGTCATGCTCCATCACTATTAGAGTCCCAAATTAGAAGACTCTGTAAAAATTCATCCTGGCATCATGGTTGGGGAATGCACCTTTGCAAATAGACATCAGGAATTTAAAGACCTCAAACAATTCCGGTGAGATCTTCTCCACATCTATATTGAAGACCTGCTCCTGGAGCCTCACTTTGATGGCTGGCTGCGCTCAATAACCATCCATGTTTGAGGATCCCTCCATCATGACTTAAGTTGGTGGGTGATAGGGCCTTTGCTAGGCTGGGTCCTTGAGTGTAGAACTCACTCCTTCCCGATCTCCATCTCTGTTTCTTCCTAGAGTTGCTAGCTATGCATATTTTAGAGGACATTTATGAGAAATACAGGTTACAGGGTTGCATTGGAGTCAATGCAGCCCTGCAACCTGTATTTCTCATGTTGTCTGAAATTTGCATATCTGGCCAACCTATTCCTTCCTCATCACCTTTAGAGAGACGAAGTGGTTCAAATTGTATCTTTTATTGAACTAACTTTGTTAGTGGAAATAAGCAAGCTTTCAGGCCACACAGGGTCCTTCCTCAGGCATGTAGCATAGCCAGTAGAAATATATACACTGAGCAAATGTAGGGCAGGGGCAGGTATATATGAGGGGCATGGAACAGGTGGGAATGGATAGAAGATGGTGGGGGATACTCTCTGGTCATCCTCTTTTAAAAAGTGTCTGAAGACTTTTTTATTTTCTTCCCTCTAAGTGATTCGATGCTTGAAAAACTTTTTACTGGACCCTGAATGATGATTAAATTGGTTTGGATATCTTTTGGACTCAGTGTAGTGGAAAAATGCAGGCAGAACTGAAGTTTTTCCAAATGATTTATTTGTTGGCTTGTTACATTCAATCTTTTTGCTGTAGTGTGAAAACTTAAATAGTTCTTTGCATGCAGATTTGTGTGGTTCTACAGTGTTTCTGAAAGGGGTAAATTGTTGTGATATCCCTGTTGAATTTTGTACCTGCTCCCTGACTGATCTGATGCTTAGGAAAGCTTTTTGCTGAACTTCGAATGTTTAAATTTTTGGGGATGTTTTCTGGGCTCACTGAATGCAGTGAAAAAAATGCGGTCAGAACTGAAACGTTTTTCCAAAGGATTTTTTTTTTTTGCTGACTTGTTACATTCAGTCTTTCTGCTGCAATGGGAAAACTTCAAAACACTTGCTTTTTACACAGTGTTGTGTAGCTTTATAGTGTTTCTGAAAGGAAGAAATAGTGTTGCTCTTTTTTGTTGTGTTAGTCCTTTTGGTCTGATGTTACTGGGAATCTTGGGATTTTAAGGATTTTTCAATGTTTTTCTTTATTATTATTATTATTATTTAAATAGCGCCAGTTGTGTGACCTCTTGCTGTACAAAACATAGAAATAGACGCAGTCCCTACCTGTGGCTTACAATCTAAAAGATGAGGGGGAGACAGGGAGAAGGGACAGTGGGAGAGACAGGGGAGAAGACTAACAAACATTCAAGCGGATGTCCCTGTCTCCATGTTACTCCAGCTATGTGCTGGTGCTTGCCCAACACAATTTATTTATTTATTTAATTTATTTTCATAAATTTCTACCCCGCCCCTCCTGCGATGCAGCTCGGGGCGGCCTCCAACATATTAAAACAATAAAATCAATTAAAATCATCCAACATATTATAAAACATTAAAACAGGACTAAGATCAGCGTAAAAACCCAAAATAGGTGGGGGAACTAAACACCCCCCTACCCCTCCCTCCCAAAGGCCTGGGCGAACAGCCAGGTCTTACAATTTCGCCGAAATGTTAACAGGCTAGGGGCCAGGTGAGCTTCCTCCAAAGGGAGTTCCAAAGCCGTGGCCCCACTACCGAGAATGCCCTCTTCATTGTGGCCCCCCGCTTAACACGGGGGACCTCCAGGAAGGCACCCCCGGCGGACCGCAGGAGCCGCTCTGGGGCACGGAGGACGAGGCGGTCCCTAAGGTATGAGGGGCCAAGATCGTGTAGGGCTTTATAGATCATCACCAACACCTTGAACTTGGCTCGGCACGCTATCGGCAGCCAGTGCAGAGCTCGGAGCACAGGTGTAATATGCTCCCGACGGCCCGTCCCCGTAAGAAGACGAGCCGCTGCATTCTGCACTAGCTGCAGCCTCCGAACCAAGCACAAGGGAAGCCCCACGTAGAGCGCGTTACAGTAGTCGAGCCTCGAGGTGACGAAGGCATGGATGAGGGAGGCCAGGTCCGGGCCGGAGACATACGGACGCAGCCTACGCACTAGATATAGCTGGCGGAAAGCAGC
>QEPC01008150.1:153083-177019 GCA_003113815.1 Sphenodon punctatus | reverse complement strand
TGGTGACACCGCACCCCGAACCTTCTCACGACCTCCCCCAAGGGCTGCATATAGATATTAAACAACAGCGGAGACCAGATCGAACCCTGCGGAACGCCACATGGTAAAGCGCGGGGGCACGATGTCTCCTCCCCCAGCACTACCCGTTGGCTCCTCCCCGAGAGGAATGAGCGGAACCATTCAAGAACAGTCCTGTCCAAACCCCCCAGGTCACGCAGTCGCCTCAGCAGCAGCCCATGACCCACGGTGTCAAAAGCGGCCGAGAGATCTAGCAGGATGAGAAATGTTGAACATCCTGCATCCATCTCCCGGCGGAGGTCATCTACCAAGGCCACCAACGCCGTCTCGGTGCCATAGCCGGGGCGGAACCCAGATTGAAAAGGGTCTAGGAACCCGATGCCGTCCAGATGTGCCTGGAGCAAATCTGGTAATTCAGGGTTTTAAATACACATTTAAGTAGGTACATGTTTCATTTTGGAATCACGCAACTAATGCAACTTAGAAATGGCTACCGTTGAGGCACATAGGTTTGGGGGAAGCTTGTGTTGCCACTCTTAGGGCTTTGTCTGCTGCAAACGAGAGAACTTCATGACTGTCAAACTATTGCCTGGGATGAATTTGCCTGAACAGTTGAAAAGAAACTAAGCTTGGTTGTGTATCTTGCAGCCCAAATGCAACTATAGGAGCAGTGGTGGGTCATGTGAAACTATACTGAGAAACAGGACACCGCTCTATTTTCTTTGAAGATGTAGGCTGGAATCTTCAAAAGACCTGAAGGAAATGACAGGTCGAATTCTTGTTAAATTTTGGCCACGTTCCACTGAACAGAGAGAAACCTAAGTGACTACTTTGATTTAATTAAATTGTAGTAACTAGGGTTGGGACACCGGGGAGAATACCGGATTTACCGGTATTGGATCTCCCCGGTATCGGATTTACCAGTATCGGCATATTGGTTTTTTAACATTGGCCGCTTTACCGTTTTTTTTACATTGCGGCCATTTATTTCAGTGGCCACAATGTAAAAAACCTGGTAAAACGGCCAATGTTAAAAAATCGGTACGCTGATACCGGTGATTATTGGATTAATCCGATACACTCGATAATTGGGTGTATCTGATTAATCCGATACCAATATCCCCACCCCTAGTAACTACTCTGCTTTGGTTCTCGCTATTTGTCTTAATAATACTGCATCAGTTCCCTTCTCCTCGGACAGAACCATGAGCAATTACTTCAAAATACAAATGAACCAAAGGGGAGTATGTACCTCTCGTCCTACTCCTGAGTAATGTTGATTTGCTGAGTAAAACAGAAGCAAGGCTCAACTACATTGAATTAACCGTTTGTTTGAACCTGGCCGTTCAATGGCATTCGAGTGCCTGAATCCCTTTGGCTACCACTGAAAAGCCCACATTTTAATCTCTGCCCTCTGGGTCTAATCCTGCCTGCAGTTTGTGTCTTGGTGATGATTTAACCTCTGGCTGGCACACCCATCTCTCTGTTTTTCCTGGTGTAAATACTCCCACTCTACGGCTATAAAATAAGTCTGGATTAGCGGCAGTAGGAATCCATCTATTACAAACTGCACTGAATGCTCTAAAGCTTCTCCATAACGTAATCTGTCCTCCTTCGCCTTGTAACCCAGGATAAAGTGATACTACTTATGTCTGACCCTGGTGTATCCGGGTACTCAAATGACAAATTTATTTTTAAATAGCCTATGACGCTCTCGGTCGCACAGGCCACCTGCTCCACTACGTCATGGAGGATAAAACCTGGCTGGTCTTATCTGATGGGCAAGGGAAATCCTAGAAACATCTTGCAAAGAGCAGCAGGAAATGACACCTGCTAGTTACGTATGCAACCTGCTTGCAGTTGTCTGGAAGAGACTATTTTTATTCCGTCCTGCATGATTGCTACAGGTTGTTGTTTTGTTCTTTAATGCCATGTGTGCATTTTGCAGGAGTGGGCGGAGTATGTGGGTGAGAGCCGAGTTAACTACTTGCAGCATTATTTACCTTTTTAAAATTTAAAAGAACCCTATATATTGTTTAATTTCTGAGAGTAAAAATGTGTACACAGGCCAGCAGGACTGATAGAAAATCTAATTACATGCAGAGCTTAAGAAAGCCAGGGAGGGAGGGGGAGGAGATGGGAGTGGGGGAGGGGGGCAGGCTTTGGATAAAAGAATTAAGATGAGCCTCGAAGGAATTTGATTTTGAAATGGGTTGGTGCTAAGATAATCGTGTATTGAAAAAATTACTTGTCCTGGCCAAATTTGGTGGGGTTATTTTAGCTTTGGAAGAATACCCCTCTTTCCCCACACTTCTTTGATCATTTAAAATGTGTTCTGTTATTTTGACAGTAGTCTTGATTTAAGATGCCAGACTCCCACAGCTGGCAGACACAAAGTTCTCTCATGGAGTTTGCCTACATTATGGGGAAATGTATGTTCTTTTCAGTCAAATTGGCTAACCTTGCTCCAAGGTTATAGGGTTAACTTTGACTAGTTTAAATAAAATTTAAAGGATGGAGACAAAATTATTCAGATTATATCTTTAATTGGAGCAACTTCTGTTGATGAGAATATGCAAGCTTTCTGACCATGCAGGACCATCCTTAGGCAAGTAATTTGTTCTGACTTGTTTACATGCCTGAGGAAGGGCTCTGTGTGGCCTGAAAGCTTGCATATTCTCATCTACAGAAGTTGGTCCAATAAAAGATCTCATCTGAACTACTTTGTTTTCATCTCTTATATTATTTAGGATCCAGAGATCGTGTGGTCACCATGTTGGTCCTAAGTGACAGAGAGACAAAGTGGTTTGATGATATTTTTTATGGGACCAACTGTTGGTGGAAATAAGCAAGCGTTCGGACTAGAAAGCTTGCTTATTTCCACCAACAACAGTTGGTCCAATAAAAGATATCATCGAACCACTTTGTCTCTCTGTCACTTGGGACAAACATGACACATACACATATGTGTGCACGTTCTCAATAAAATTTAAAGTCAGGTTAGGATTTCCCCCCAACTTATTCAAAGCTTTATTTGGGTTTAGCACAGGCTCCTTTGATGTCTGCCATCTTTGCAAACTTAAATTTTATTTTCATACCCTTTTCCCCAGACCCTGAATGTCTCTGGTAGGTATCCTCCTGCTCTGATAACTCTTCATGCCCAGCATTGTCAATATGCTTCCTCTAACCAGCTTATCCATCTCTGATTCCTTTGTGTTCTGACAGGGTCAATCCTCCACCTGTCAGACCCAGCATTTCTGGCACATATTGCATGGCCAGCTGTGCCTGTTCACTCAAGATAAATGCCTCTACCTTGATTGAATCAGACAAAATGTGCTTGTGGTGCTGCTGCTCTTGGAAAGTTTGGAGTACTCCACTAATACCAGGACCTGTATATGAATTGCCCTTCTGGATGCCTCATCTAGAGCAATGCAATTCCCCAACACCCCTCACTCCCACCCCCCATCTGCATGATGCAAATGGGCATGAGCAGAGTGTTGACAACAGGATGAAACCTAAAATGCCATGATATTCTCACCACCACGAGCTGCTGTTTTACACACTGATGTCGCTTTACAGGAGTTGTGGGATGGAACTGACCAAGCATGTGTGGGGCAGAGGTAAATGTGGGCCCAAAATTTAATTAGAGATGCCTTTGGTGATAACGCTCGGATGCAAAGCTGGGATTCTGCCTAATATCTGAGTGTGTCCTGGGGGCAGCAACTTAAGATCTGCCTAACCCAAGGGTGGGGAATCTTTTGCTTCTCCTGGGCCACTTTCAAAATTAGATGTGGAACGGAGAAGCGGAGGCGGGTGGAGGGGAGGATGTTCTGGATGTAGGAAGAAGTGGAGCATCCAGATCATGAATCTGTATGGAGCTATCCCCTGTCATCCAGCTTGTGCGCTGCTCTCAGCTCACTCTCCAGTACTTGAAAATCGAGGCTGGATCCAGGGACTAGATGCAGGAACATGAAAGGGGCCAAATAAAAACTAGCCATTGGCAGGATTGTCCCACAGGCCTGAGGTTCCCTACCTTGGTCTAATCTATTCCATGCCTCCATTATCATAGTATCATTCCCAGACCACTTTGAAATAAGGAAGCACTACTCTTCCCATATTATTTATTTATTATTATTTGTTCACATTTATACCCTGCCCCTCCTAAAACAGCTCGGTGCGGCTGATATTAGATGGAAAACCTGAGAGAAGGCTTAATTGATTTGCATAGAGCTTCAGAAAGCACATGTGGCAGAGCAGGAAAGAAGCTTGGGTCTTAAATCCCATAGTAGCATCCTGACACCATCCTTTCTCCTTTAGAGAATCCTGACTCTGACTTTCCTTTAAAAAAAAATTTCTTTATTAGGTCAAGCTGCCCTGAAATGGTAACGGTTCTGTGCTAAGGTTAAACTTTTATATATAAAGGATGATTTCCCCTTTAACCTCATCCTGCTTGATGTTGAGACTTGTTTTTTGTCCAACTGGTACCAGGGAGTTAATGAATGTCTCTCAATTGGCCTTTTGTACATGACTGCCTCCTGCTTAATCCTTTTAAAAAAGAGATAGTGAGGCCTTGCTTAGCAGGTGCTTAAGCTATATTTTCTGTGCACCCGTATGAAATCTAAGGCCCCTTTTGAATGGAAATGTAGCTAATGGCTTCAGTATCTGCCTCACTAGAAGGCAAAATGCACTAGACCTGGGGTTCCCAAGCTGGAGATTGTGAGCATACTTCATGGGGCTTGTGACCAGCCTCCTTTTAAAATAATATTTAAAAAGGAGGCTCTTATTATCTATGGGCTCTTATTATGCACCCATGCTATATCTGGTGTTTTCCCATGATATGTCAAAGTGGGTTCTCAACCTACAATTCTCGAGGTGTCATGGTGCTGTAGCCACACAGTACTAAGCAGGGGGAGGCTCTTAGGAGAATGAGGGTTCTGAGGCAGCCTAGTATGGAAAAAGAGAGATCCAGTGGTGAAGAGGCTGAGAATCCCTGGAATAGACAACCTGGTGAAAGGAGAGTGGTCCTTCTTGGTGTGTGTAGAGAAAAGTCTCATCTCTGGTCTTGTGTAGCTGAACCCTGTTAAAGGAACAGACCAGCCAGCTGGGGTGTCTCGAGGCTTTCTTCAGCTGATTTTCACTGTGTATTTCTAAATCCCAGTTTGGGAGAGTGGTGAGTCTCGCTCCTGGGCAGGGTTTTTTACATGAGACAGGGAGCTGCCAAAATAGAGTCAGATGCCTGTTCCCTACAGTTGCTGTTCACTAACACAGTTCACATGGCTTCTGTGGCCACAAGTACAAATAGTATTTGGATGCTCCTTCCAACATCTGTTGTCTCAAGCTTTCCATTGTTCAGATAGATAGCAGTTCCTGAACTCTAGGCTCACCCCAGTTAATGCATCAGCTGCTCCCTGTCCTTGTTATTGCTCTATAAATAACAGGTTGATATAACAGGTTGCTTATGGCCCTTCAATCTCCTTCCATTTGTCTGAGTAGTCCGCTCCCCCATCTCCTGGTACTTTTCATTAGGTCTGATCTATCTGTATTTCTTTGGCTGCTGTATTTCTGAAGTTTATTGACTTGCATCATCCTTCTCATACTGCTCTCCTGCTCCTTTCTGAAAGTCTGATCTTGCACGTAAATTGTATTTACATTCAGGAGTTAACTCTGTTTGGCAATAAGGGTTACATACAGAGGTTGGCACCAGTGCAGCTGCATCCATTGCTGAGGACATGTGGTAGGCATGGTGGCCCATGTTAACTAATCCATGCTAAAATGTTAGTGAATCAAGGAAGGGTTAAAAGTTGCCACATGTTAGCTAAGCCTACGGCAGAGGTTCTCTGACTGTGGGACCCCAAGTGGGGTTGTGGCATTTGTGAATGGGGTTGCAGTCATGCTAATACTTGATATATTTTGCATCCCTTTGTTGCTGATCAGTGTCACGGGATTATATTTAAATTTGTGGTCATGCAGGCAAACTTTTGGGAACTATTAGCTTGTTTATACAACTGGAAATAAGGTATTAGTGTTGTGAACTTTGAGTTGGCTAACATTTGCTAGCTACCTTGAGGTGACGTCATAGGATATACAATTAGCTCTACTTATTAATTTATCCAGTGGTTTGTGTTCTAAGTGCTTTTATCTAGTTTACCCTCAAAACAGCCTTGTGAGGTAGGTCATTATTATTCTCATTTTACAGATGGGGAACAGAGTCTGAGAGTGATGGACTTATTCAAGGCCGCCCAGTGAGCTCATGACGAAGATGAGATTTGAACTCTAGACTCCCAGGTCCAAGTCCAACGTGTTATTCTCTAAGCTACAGTGGTTCTAATCCTATAAAGTATTATCTTCCCAACACCTTCTGTGAATGGAAGGCCTAAGAATTGTAAAGCAGGTAAATCACTGGTGCCCAAAGGGTAAATGAAAAGTCAGGAGACCCAAAAAGACATGGGGAAAGAAGTGCTAGAGAGGACGTGGCGTGAATGTAAAGAGGTCTTGAAGAATTGATCGAAATGGCAAAAGATGGTTGCTGTTTTATGTGCCTGTGTGTGAAGCATAGGCTATGTATGTAATACTCTCTGAGGTAGGAAAGTAATATTTTCTGATGCCCAGGGAGAATAAATGAGTGTTCGTATGTTAATCAAGAAGAATGAAAATTGAACTCGGGTCTGCTAAGTTCACAGCTATTTATTATTTATTGTTTTAAATGTATTATCTTGCCCTATCCCAAGGACTCAAGAGCAGTTGCAACACACACAAATATAAATACACACAATGAAGTACACACAACTAAAACAAGTCAAAAACCCTTATCCCAAATGTCAGAGACCACAGGCCTGTGGCATGAAGAGTAGTGCAGGATTGGTGCTGGATGTGTTAGTGCAGGATCAGGGTCCGGAGAGTTGGGGAAGTATCGGGGTCCCAGGATTCCAGGGGTTAGTGCGGGATTGGGGTCCAGTGGCCATGGAGGGGATTGGCACATGGACTAAGGGAGTAGGTGGAGACGAGGCAGAGCTGGAACCAGGCAGAGTAGGCTCACCAAACCCCATTCCTGCCTGCCAAATGGTTGGCCAAATGTAAAAACTAGGGATAGGAATTTTGGTTTCCGATAAAACCGAAAGTACCCAAAAATGGCCATTTCGGATTAATCCGAAATTTCGGTTCTTTTTCGGTTTCGGTACTATTGGATCTTTTGCATTGATTTTTGTACCGGATTTTTAACATTGTGGTTTGTCCCCCATTGAAAAACTGCAATGTTAAAAATCCGGTACAAAAATCAATACAAAAGATCCGATAGTGCCGAAACCAAATAAAGAACCAAAATACATGAGAACTGAAACCGAAATTGACCAAAACCAAAATTTTGCCGAGTCCCATCCCTAGTAAAAACATCTTGCATTTCTGCTCTCGAAGATGAGGAAGCTTGGGCTCAGATAAACCTCTAGGGGAAGAGAAGTTCCATGGCTGTGAGGCAGCCACCGAGAACCTCTCTGTGTGCTCTTGGTGTGCAGGCAGATGGTACATGCAAGATGGTGCTTCTGGTTGAGACTGTGATGGGATATGAGGGAGGAGGCAGCCTCACCTGCTAGACTTGAAATTCCCAAATTGTGGTTTAGGGCTTCAGGTGGGGTCATGATCTCAATTGATTTTGATGCATTTTGCATGTCTTCACTGCCTGAGTTTACAGGATTGTATTTGAGTCTTAAAATACCATATAGGCAAAATTCACCACTAAAACACTTGGTACAAAACTAAAAAAGTCAGTCATTTGAAATACCAAAGGCAAGTCAAGGTATGTGAAGACTTTGCCAAAGGATGTTCAACCGGCACACCATCAAATTGTCCTTGGAACTGCTGATAAAGAATGCAGTGGTGATAACGTCACTTTTACATATGTGTGAAACAGGGACACTTACCACAGGGTGTGCATCAAGGAACTTGAAAGATTTCAAATGTGCTGTTCTTGGTGTGCTCTGAAGAACTGCTGTCAGACAAAGTAACAAATGTTACCACCCTTAAAAAAGCAAAACGAACCAGCATTGAGGCAGGGATCCTCAAAATTGAAGTGGGGACTCTCCAGCATAATAATATCAGTAAAGGCAATTTAACAAGATATGTAGAATTTTTCCTCCTGAGACGGGGGGATATTCAGGAACTGTCAGAGTGTGTGTGTGTGTGTGTGTGTGTGTGTACATTTTGACGCATCAGAAGTTAGTTGCTTGCTGTGTTATGTGTTCTGGGACCGCCCATTTAGCCTTTTCATGAAGCTGTAAATATGGACAAGTTACTTCCGTAGAACTATGGAACTCATGCCCCCATGTTAATGTGTGGCATGTGAGACCTTGGTTCAGTTCTCTGCTCTGCAACTGGATTTTTTTGCTTGACAGTGAGCAAATAAGTTCATGGGGTGGGGAACCTGTGGCGTCGGCGGTTGTTGCTGTTTTTTAATGTGATCCCATTTCAACTCCTGGATCTGGCCCATGGAACCATGCCCAAGAATGCGCACAGGGGAGGAGAGTGGAGAAGAGGGCGTGTGTTCAAGGATAGGGGATGACTTCATGGTGTAGAACCATGATTTAGACCCTTCCTATCTGGTCAGCGGAGCTTGTACTAATTTTCAAAGTAGTCTGTGAAAGGGAAAAAGGTTCCCTACCCCTGATATAACCACCTTCTGGACCTTCCTTATCTTGCTCCTTCTATATATAGCTGCATCCCCTCTCCTACCTCCCAATTCTGAAATGCAAGAGCTCAGCATGCTGTTGCTAGAGGAAATTTGCTTATCTCCATTTTAATGTTTAAAAGTAGCCATTGATACTGTGTGTGTGTGTGTGTGTGTGTGAAGGAGTCACTTAAATATTTCCTGTTGACTTGTATCCAGTTTTTTGTTTAAATTGGCAATTGGCCTATTGAATGTATTTCTGTGAATCTGAGCTAAAATAAACTGCTCAGCTGTAACCCCAAAGTCTTTAAAATGCGGGAAAGGTCTTGATTAATTAAAAATAGACCACCATGAACTTTTTATTACGCTATAATCACCTACCCCAAATAAGGCTTGAATTGCACATAAAGTGCTTATATGTTCTTCACTGTTGGACTGCTTTTAGCCAGGCTTCGTATAGGGGAACTCTTCCTCACCCAGGCATGTTGTTTGTATGAGAGGTTATGCTGCATATAATGAATGTGTCCTCACTTTGGTGTCTGCACAGTACACTGGTTTACTGCAGAGGGATGTTGTGAGGACAAACAGATTAAAGATGGTGCTTGAATACTATGGTAACGGAGGCCTGATAAGAGACTAAGGATGATTTCAGATGTTACGGATGCCCGATTCATCATAGTGGATTCCCAGTGGTGGCGAACCGGCTAACACCCCCCCCCGTGGGCAAGAGAGACCCCAAACAGACGTGATGGGAGCAGGACCATGGCAGGGAATCAGACTGGCAGACCATGGCCCGGGGCAGCGCAACAGACGTTATGCCGATCCTGGGCCGGGCCGTGGTCAAAGCACCTGGAAGGCGTCGGGGCGGCTCATCCCAGCTGCTGCCGTGTGCCCTTTAAATCTCCCTCCCCGGCCTGTGTTGTTGCTGGTTGCCTGGCAGCGACGTTGCGTGCTTTGTCCCCGGCTGGGAATCATTTTGTTTGATTCCGGCCGGTGGTTGCCGTCCAGATGTTACTTTTTTTTGTTTCCCGCTGGGAATCTCTTTGACCACGCTTTCGGAGATGGTCCGGGCCAGAGGTCCAGAAGCGTGGTTGATTTTGAACATCTGGCAGCCGCTGAACAGACGTTCAGGGCTCTTTGGCCCCGCCGTGGGATTGACTGTGGGTTGACTGTGATTTCGTAATGTCTGAAAATACCCTAAGTTTCTCTCACTTCCTAACTAAAATGTTGCATAAGTTGCCTCCTGCACAGGTTTCCTCTGAACTGCACCTCTTCTGCTGCAGAAGGGATTAACAGCTGGCTGGCCCTCACTGGGAAGACCTCTAACCTGATCTAAAAGAACCTATCTGCCCTATTCTGTCTGTCCCAGCCCAGAATAGGCAGGAGGCATATGGAGCATAATCTGCTTCTTTAGCCTTTTGTGTGATGGAGCTGGGGGATTCCCTAAGCTGGCATGATCCTAAATTAATCCATTTCTGAGGAGAGAACTGTCACTACTAATCTCCCAAAACATGGAATGGCGATGCCACAATCCAGTCACTGAAAGCAGCGATTCCTGTGCCTTGTGTGGGATGCCTGTCCCGCTAGGGAACGTATTGATGCCTGCATGCCATTTACGCTGCAGCTGTCATCATCTTGTTATGACTAATAAGATCCATCAATGGCTATTAGCCAAGTTGGTCAGGAGACGAAACCTTTGACTGCTAGACGCTGCGAGTGGGTGATGGGGAATGGATCGTACTATATGTACCTTGTTCTTGCACAGCACTCTCTTGCTGCTACATCCAGTGCTGGGTTTTGTCAGTTGCAGGATAACAGGCTACATGGACCATTAGTCTGATCCAGAGTGGCAGCTTTTTATGTTCTTAAGTAATGGTTAAAGGGGACTAATCTTTTTAATGAAATTTTAAAAAAATGTTAGAAATGAAAAAAATTAACATTTAAAAATTATCTTGGCTTCTGAATGGTAACATTTTTATTTCCAGACTGGACAAACATCTGTGCCCAATACAAAGTTGTGCACTGACAAAACAAAAGGAGAAATATTTTAAAAGACACCCCCATGCCAAAATGAAAGTGAAAAATAAAGCACAAATGTTCTATGGAAATTATTGTCCAAATTATTTTGGTGCCTACATTTTTTTTTTTTGGTCAAACCATAAATTGTACATGAATTAGTGTTTTGTCTTTTTGTCTCAAACAGTATTTTTTTAAAATCTTCACTCTTGTTTTTTTGTTTTGTTTTTTTAAGCATCTTATTGATGCTGAGAAGCCCTGACTCAAATGTTTCTTGGTACAAAGGCTGTTTACTTTCCTTAATTCTTTAGAGCACTTGATTGAATTCCAGTGTCGCCTAGTAGTAGTGAATAAGGTGCTGGTGGTCTTGGGAATTTTTCTAACCTTCAGACTCAGTTTCCCATCTATAAAATGGGAATACTAATGATCTATCTCACAGGGTTGCTGTAAAGGAGAACTAGACAGGGATTATAATATAAAGCACTTTGAACACTGAAAGTACTAATATAAATGATTAATAATAATGATGCATCTACAGATTTAAATTTGTGAATCAATTCCTAAACAGATATTCAAATTACTTTAAATTCATGGAATTAATTTATTTTGGTTGTATTTCTGATGTAGTTAGCCAATCCAGTTCTTCAAGGCTCTCCTTCACTGCCCTATTGCTTTTGCTAATCGAACATGCATTGTGTGACACGAGCTATCCAATCCACGACTAGCAGAAATGAGCTGCTGAGCACACAAATAACAAGCATGCAAACAAAACAATACAACATTTGATGTGAATTTTAAAAAATGAGTATAAGTCCAGATTTCATGAATGCAAGTTTTGAATTCAAAGTTTACTGTTAATATTTATTTTAGCACTAGTTCTTTAACACCCCAGCAGAGTCTGGGGGTGCTCCTTGATTCGCAGCTCCGCTTGGATTCTCAGGTGGTTTGTGGCGAGGAGTGCCTTTCGCCAATGACATCTGGTGCGACAGCCTCGGCCGTATGTTTCAGACTCTGACCTGGCCACCGTTATCCATGCTTTCATCACCTCTAGGCTTGACTACTGTAACGCGCCCTACGTGGGGCTACCCCTGGTGATGGTTCGGAGACTGCAGCTGGTGCAGAACACGGCGGCCCGTCTCCTGGTGGGACTGGGCCACCGTGAACATATTACACCGTTCTTCGGTCTCTGCACTGGCTGCCTGTAGTCTTCTGGGCCCGATTCAAGGTATTGGTGCTGGCCTATAAAGCCCTAAATGGCCTCGGCCCGACCTGTCTGCGGGACTGCCTCAACCCCCCGGGTCCTGGATCGCCCCCTGCGGTCATTGGGGTGGGGTGGGGGGGGAAGGTGTGCTCTCCTTGAGGTTCCCCGAGTCTGCCGGGGGGGCCATGATGGGGAGGGCCTTCTCGTGGCTGCTTCACAGCTGAACTCCCTGCCAGTGGAGGCTCGTTTGGCCTTGGATCTCCCCTTGTTTCAATACCGTTGCAAGACATGGCTGTTTCGCCTGGCTTTTGAGCGGGAGGATAGGGGGGTGGGGAATGGGTTAGGGTGGTGGGTGGTTGGGGATATTTTTATTTCTCCCGTTTGGTAATATTTTAAAGTTGTTTTTAATGTTATAATTTGAAATGTTGTTCGCCGCCCAGAGCTGCCTGTGGCAGGATGGGCGGGTTATAAATGTTTTAAATAAAAGAAATAAAAAATTGAAGCATGCTAGCATCAACTGCTCTACTATTTTAAAAAGGCATCCATGATAGGACTCTTATTACTCTGTGCAGTGCGTAACACAATGGAGCCTCATTCTTGGTTGACCTTAAAACACTATCTTTTGTCCTGCCCTGTCATTGTCCAGGACAGTAGTTGTGTCCTCAGGATTGAATATTGGGAAAAGATCTTTGCATCTTGGTCGCATATTTCCATATTGCATCTTTTAATCGGAGGGTTCCAAGTCCTTCGGTGCGCTCAGAAATATGACCACCTCTTGAATGGAAATAAACCATCTACTCTGGCAGAGTTGTCCAGGAAGATTTTGTAGGAAGTGTGGAAGATCTGCTTGCCCAGTTGGAAATACTAGCAAAATGTAGCTTGGCAGGAAGCTGTCACTGGAGTTGGGAGTAATGTTCTCATAGATGGTGGTAGGAGAATAAACTTTGTCTTAATTTGATAGCTGCATATGGTTTATTGGATTAGTTAGAAGTTCAGCAAAGATGTCCGTTACATTTCCCATTGTTGGTCCTGGCTGTATTTATTAATATCGTTATTTGCCCTTGTTCTCGCTGCCATTGTTGCTTTACATGGCCTGTTTTACAATACTCTCAGAGCACCTTGTTATCTTTAACTTATATATCCTCACTGCACTCATTGCGCATTTCTAGACGAGCAGGGGAATCTAGCGGATTGACAAATCCGCCCTTTAAAAAGTCACGCGAGGAGCGTTTACATGCACGAAGTTGCCGGTCACCATTGAAAATAGCAGCACCCGGCAGCTCGCACATTATTTTTAAAACCAGATTTGTAACACCTTGATATTTTTAAAACTGGATTTGTAACACCTCAATATCGAGGTGTTACAAATCCAGTTTTAAAAATAATGTGCGAGCTGCCGGGTGCTGATGTTTTAAATGGCGACCGGTGACATCTGGTGCGTGCAAACGCTCCCCACGTGACTTTTTAAAGAGTGGATTTGTCAATCTGCTAGATTTCCCCGTTCCTCTAAAAAGGCCATAGGGTTGCTGCCTGCCCTGAAGCTTTGATCCAAAGGAGGAGAGACAAATGGACTCTTCCACCCCTTTTTGATGTGGTCGTGCCCTCCAGTAGCGTGATACGATGTGTTGCAGGGGATGGGGTGTGTCATGTCAGAAAGGGGTCAGAAGAGCCTCTTCATCCTGCCCCTTTCTGATGTAACCCCATTCCCCATCTGACAAGAATTCCCTGGGCTCCCCAGACTCCCCTGCATAACTCGCAGAAATCAGGACTTCACCTGGGAGATGCCTTAAACCCTGGAGACTCTTGTCAATCCCAGAGGGGTGAAAACTTTGTGCATTCGTGTGAGTTAACAAAGTTAACGCCATTTTATTAACACGGAGCTGAGGCACAGAGACGTTTTGGGGAATTGTACCTTTATTGTCCAAGTTCAGTGAAAAGCCTAGCTTAGGGTCTGATTCACTGTATCGTCACTTAAATTTGTTGCCTCAGTCAGCAGGTAAATCTAAGGAATGGAATTTGTGTCCTCTGGATCCCAAGCTGGCACCCTAGTCACTGACCCAAGATTTTTAAAAATCTCTTACTAAAACCTAACGGCATTTTCATGTTCTCATCCCTATGGTCTGTTTCCTCTGCTGTGAGTGGAGAGTGCCGGTACTGCCGCTGTGTTGCCCTTTGCCCGATTTGCCCTAGTCCTTCAGCTGTACAGTCCCCCATCTGTGCCGCTTCTCTCTTCTGAATAACGTAGCTCATGCAGTGTGATCTTGGTGACTGTTATTCTCCTCTCTCATCGAAACTTCTCGGTAACAAGTGTGAGCTCTGCTTCACAGCTTTATTTTTAGCACGGCAGAAGGAAGACCTACTTGGAACGCTGGATGAGCTTGGGTGATGGAGAGGGGTGTGTGTTTCTAATTTGACAAATGAGCTTTCCCAGCGATGCCATTTGGAGGGAAGCAAGGCCTGTCTCAGTGCTGGGACACAGGTTTGGCTACATGCGAAAGGGAGGTGGAGATGGAAGGTGAGCGGGCAGGGGCAACAAAGGGGCCCCTGACAGGTGGCTTCTATTTAAGCTGTGCTCCCTCCTTCCCTTTGTGTTTCTGGAGAGGGCTTTTGTTTCTCTTTGTGTTTCTGGAGAGGGCTTTTGTTTTCCTCTGAAAGGATTGAATAGCTGCCACATCTGTCATTCTGGAAGAGTGACCATTTGGGTGCGTTTGAATAAATACAAGGCAGATGCCCCGCTTGGCAGTGGGATTGCAGAGCCTTGCTGCACCCCATGTGTACCTAAGGGAAATGACTTTTTTTGGCCTGGCAGCTGCATTCAGGGAATTCAGAGGAGACTGTGTTGGAGGTGATGCTCTTCTCCATTCACTAAGTAAATATATACAGAACTGAGTTCTTAAATCTTTCAAATGACTTGCATTATAGGAAAGCTTGAAAGACATATAGAGCTGATAAGTGTTGGTTTGTTCACTTTTTCCATCCAAAGAGGTTCCTTAAAAAAATTAACAAATAAAATAAAAAATATTTGTACTAGAATAGCATGTATGGACCCAAGCAGAGAGCAGGACTTCATGTTGCTGGGTGCTGTGTACACATCTAGTGAAAGACCTTTTTGAAAGAGCTTATAGTTGAACTTGACAAGACAGGCAAAGAGTGAGAATGGAAATGGACACAGAAGGGACTTGCCCAAAGTTATATGGGAGACCAATGGAACAGATGGGAATCTATGAGAAGAGATTCCTGGTTACCTGACTCCCAATCTAATGCCCTGTTCACTTATCTTCGTGGCTTCCAAGGAGGTGCAGCAAATGGGAGTGATGAGTGAACTTGCTTGTCCACTAGCAGCAAGCAATACTCACTGCGCAAGGAAGCCAGGACTCTGTAATAGTGAATCCTTATTAGCACCATAGATGCAAGTGGCATTTGAGTAGGGTTGCCAGCTACATCTCTAGGTTTTGCCCGCAGACTTTAAGATTTGACTTTGGGGTTGGGGGGGTTCCTATTTCTCTGAGAGAAATTGAGGCTTCTAGGGATGACAAGGTGTGGATGGCTATGTAGGAAACAGGGCAGATAGGGACTTTCCTGTTCTTTCTGTTATGGCCCTGCCCCATGGAACATCATGCCACTCTGGGTGAAAACAGACATGACGCTAACCACCCTTTAACCACCCTTGGTGGTCATTTATGCATGATTCAGGGTTGCATAGGGCACCAATACAGCCCTGCAACATGCATAAATAACCACAAAGGGTGGTTAAAAGGTGGTTAGCGTCGTGTCTGTTTTCACCCTCTGTCAGGGAGTGCAGCTACCTCAGAAAGGGGTGCAACAGCTCCTTTGCCTGGCCGCTGCTGACAGGCCACTGCTCCCAGATGAAAGCCCAGAGGGAGGTAGCATTAGTAACCCTACATTTAAGGGGAGGCAGCCATATTCAGCATATTATTAGTGCGTGGGGGGAGAGAGGTTGATGCATGTGTTGTGCTTTTGAGCTCTACTACTTACGTGTTGATGGGCTTGGGTAAGTTGCATCCACCACTCTGGGCCCGTCGCTGACCTATACCTCCCCTATGTTGTTTCCCCTCTCTGCGGGAGTTCCCCAAGTCTCTGTCCTGGGCCCTCTTCTCTTGTCCCTTTACACTCTTTCTCTAGGTAAACTCACTGAATCTCATGGCTTCCATACCACCTACATGCTGATGACATGCAACTCTCTCTCTCCACTCCCGTGCTCTCCTCCTCCGCCCAGTCTCATATTACTGACTGTCTCTCTGACATCTCTGCTTTGACGTCTCGCTGCCAACTCAAGCTTAATATGGCCAAGACTGAACTCCTCATCTCTCTCCCCCCCCCCCCCCCCAAACATTCTCCTTCTACTTTTCTCTCAGTTTCCATTGAGGGTGTTGCCATCCAGCCTGTCCCTCAGGCGCATAGCTTAGGATTAATCTTTGACTCCTTTCTATTCTTTACGCCTCCGATCCAGGCTGTTGCCAAATCCTGTCACTTAGCTCTGTAGAATATTGCTAAAATTCTGCCCTGCCTTACTGTTTCCACTGCAAAAACCGTAGTCCTCTCTCACCTTGACTACTGGAACTTCCTCCTTACTGGCATCCCTGCTCTGATCTCACCCCCCTCATCTCTATTCAACACTCTGCTACCAGTCATCCATCTTGCCCATCACTTTGACCATGTTCAGCCCCTCCTCTCTGCCCTATGCTGGCTCTCTCTACGTGAAGGCATTCAGCAGAAGCTCCTGGTCTTCACCTTCAAGGCTCTTCATGACCTTGCTCCCCCATGTCCCTTCACTCTTGCATCCCACCACACTTCTGCTTTGGAGCTTCGCTCCTCCTCTGCCGCTGCCCTCACCTGCTTGTGACTTGCTTGCTCTTCTAAACGTCTTCATGCCTTCTCTCTTGCTGCCCTCCCCCATGCATGGAACTCCCTCCCTGGATCCCTCGCAACTTTCAAATCCCTCCTGAAAACTTACCTCTTCCGTCAGGCCTTCCCTAGCTTGTCATGAGTGAAACTGCATCCTCTTTCCCCCTCACTCAGAATGTTCTCCCTAAGTTAAGCACGTTCACCTGCAACCTCTCAACCTCAGGAATGTATCCTTGTTTCTCCTGATGTTCACCTCTCCCTTGTCTCCCCCCTCCCTTGTCTCTCTTAGATTGTAAATCCCTTGTGGTAGGGATTTGTCTGTAACTATTGATTGTACAGTGCCAGGTATACTGTTGGTGCTATATATAAATAATAAATAACATAATACTATTATTAATGTTTTATATAGCACTTTCAGGGTTCAAAGTACCTTACATTCTTATCTCATTCACCCTCTGAACAACCCTGTGGGACAGGTTGTTGTTATCCCATTTTATAGTTGGGGAACTGAGGCTGAGAGTTGGGGACTTGGCCAAGGCCACTTGGTTAGTTTGGGGCTAAGATGGGAATCGAATCCGTTTTCCAGGGTTAAATCCAGCATCTTCCCCAGTATGCTACACTGTCTTAATATTTAGCTGTTCTTATCAATAAGGTTTGTCAATCAGATTCTCAATATAACATTTTCAAGAACATTGTCGGGGCATAAAAATTCAGATCAAACTCCAGGAGCCACAAAATAAAAAAATAATTAAAAAAAATCAGTTGCCAGACTTTACCCTGATATTAAACATTTCCCCCACTACACCCCTGAACCGGTCACCAGCCTCAGTTTTCTGGGTGCCAATGGCTCCCAGGCCCCTGCATATTTTGCACCCTGACGTCGTTGTTTATGCAAATAACTCCGTAACAATTTGTTGAATTTTTATGCTGATCTTTAAGGTTCAATATCAAACTAAGCTGTATTTGCAGCCTTGCACAAATGTTCTGTTGTGTGTATGTTTGGGGAGCTAAAGCAGACAGAGGTTCTGAAGTGGTTAGAGAATGAATTCTTCTTACACAGAGGTCAAGAGTCTTCTCTCCCCCCCCCTTTTTTTTTTTTTTTAAAATGGCCGTGGGCACAGCTGCCTTTTAAAATATATTTTTCTCTTGCTGTTCCTGGATGTCCTTGACACCAAAACTGTCTTCATCCTTCACAAGGTCTCAGAAGATTTTGCAACTATTGTTACATGAGGCCACTTCCGGTTTAGCTGATCCTTCAAGCCTCTGGTACCTTATGAAAGCCTTATCAGGCGAGAGCTTTGTGTCCTTGCCAACTTTGGTATATATCCACGCCCCTCTGCCTCATTGGGAAACTTACTTGCCATCTTTGCAATACAGTAACAGGAGGCTGGTCTTTCAACTGAAGTTGTGGTCTGGGTTGGGCACTGTGTTCCTCCCTACTGCCATAAAAACAGAGAATCACAAACCCCATGAAGTATATACGGTGGGAGGGATTAGGTCAACTAACTATCTCTAGCAGCCCTTAACAGCAGTCTGGGGATTCTATCTGTGTAAGGAGCTGCATCTGTTTTGTAGCTGGAGACATTCCCTTAACACAAAGACTTGGGCTCCGCTAAACAGCAGGTAACACACAGGGTAAGCAGTGTAATTTTTAATGCATCAGCCAAGATGATAGCCTGCTTGCATCTTCTACTGTGTGTTTAAACATATGTTAGCTAGTCCAGGAAAATCCTATAACCTAAGTAGACAAAGGAAGTGTTGTGCTCATTTCCCAGATGAGGAAGCGCTGATTGAGGAAGTGACTTGGTCGATGTCCCATAGGGAATCTGTGGCAGAGCCTTACCCATAAGGCCACGCTTAAGTCCAGCAACATTCCATACACAGCCATCCTCAGCCTGTCACACCAGCATTTTTAAAGAGAGATGTATTTGATTAATGAGACATACAAGCTCCCAGGCCAGCAAATGCAGCTAAATGAACATGAGTCAGCAGTGAGATGCAGCCGCAAAAAAGGCTAATGAAGTTTTAGGGTGCATTAACAGAAGCATCGTTTTCAGGTCGTGAGAAGTAATAGTTCCACTCTATTCTGCACTGGTCAGACCTCCTCTGGAGTACTGTGTCCAGATCTGGGCACCACACTTTAAGAAGGACATTGACAAACTGGAATGGGTTCAGAGGAGGACAATGAAGATGGTCAGGGGTCTGGAAACCAAGTCCTATGAGGAAAAGTTGATGTAACTGGGTAGGTTTAGCCTAGAGAAGAGAAGACTAAGGGGAGACATGATAGCAGTCTTCTACTACCTGAAGGACTGTCACAGAGAGGATGGCAAAGACTTGTTCTCTCTTGGCCCTGAAGGCAAGAGTAGAAATAATGGGCTCAAATTACAAGAAATCAGGTTTCGGTTAAAAATTAGGAAGAACTTCCAGAAGGTAAGAACTGTTCAATAGTGGATCAAATTGCCAGGGAGGTGGTGGATTCTCCTTCACTGCAGGTTTTCAAACAGAGGCTGGATGGCCATCTGTCGGGAATACTGTCGCTGTGGATTTCCTGCATTAAGCAGGGGGTTGGACTAGATGACCTCTGAGGTATCTTCCAAATCTAAGATTCTATAAATCCTGTGGGCAAACACTGTAAGGACACTCCCATCAATTCAGTCAACTTAGCAGGAAGCACACATTTTAAGCTGCTTCCTTGGTATGAGTTTTCACAGAAAGCCAATAAAGCCGCCCCGAGATGCTTGCAGGAGGGGCAGGATATAAATATATTAAATAAAATAAATAAATAAAGCAAGAGTATGCGGGTGAATTAAGTCAGCAACTTCCTCATTCTGGTGCTTGCCTTTAAAGAAAGGCTCTGTATTAACCATAGTTGAGTCATGGGGTATGTGGTTGGAAGGCAACATTTTTAAATGACACAAAGATAAGTTGGTTAAAACGTTAGACGCGTGTGAAACTGAGATACCTAAGAAACCAGGTGAGTGAGCAGAACAAAGGCAGATGAAATTCGGTGTTGACACCGGTCAGGTCCCTTGGATACATGGGTGTTGGGAGAGCAGTGCGAGGGTGTGTGTTTGCTTCCCCCTGGCTCCTGCCTGGCCCCCACCCCTTCTGAGCATCCTGAAATCCTGATGCATGGAAACAGGTTTAGTCTTGTTAGAAAGGGACAACCTTCATTGCCCCACCCTTTCCTTATGGGAATGTCGTGATGCCACAATGTTCAGAAAGGGTGTGGTGAAGTGACGTTCCTGCCCCCGTTCCATCTCGCCCATGAACATATTTCTGCTGGTGCTTTTGCTTGGATGGCATAACTTTGAGCAACTTTTCCACGTTTTTGGGTCAAATTCTTGGCCATGTTCTCAGGCTGCTGTTGATGACTGGAAGCTGCAGTTGGTGCAGAACATGGCAGCCTGTCTTTTGTCGGGGTGGGTTGCCAGGAACACATTACACCTGTGCTCTGGCATCTGCACTGGCTACCAATAGCTGTCCGGGCAGAATTCAAGGTGCTGGTTTTGTCCCCAAAAGCCGTAAATGGCTTGGCCCCCCAATATCCGAAAGGCTGTCGCTTTCTCCTCATGTTCCATTGCAGCCTCTGAGGTCAGCTGGGAGTGCCCTCTTGTAGGTACCATCTGTTTTCTGCCATGTTTCTACAGCAGGGGTGCACAGAGAGGTATTCTTGGTGGCTGCTTCTGTTGTAAGCTGCTGTGAGGCTTACTGGGCCAAATACCCAGTCTCAAGAAAGTGCTTACACATGGGCTTGGGTGAACCTCCAGGGGAATGAGGTTCCAAAAACATGGAACAGTCACTTAAATGCCTCTCTCTGTCTCTCTGCTCTTGCCATTCAGATGTAACACATGTAGGGTCCTTGCAAGAGGGTACTTCTGTTGACATCAAGAATCATAATGGAGCATTATGGGGAGAAAATGGTTTTTCATAGGTTTTGGGTGCAGGCTGTTCTAGGGCTTTATAGGTCAAACCCAGTACCTTGACGTATACCCAGGAAGCTATTAGAAGCCAGTGCAGACTTTGAAGAACCGGTGTAATGTGCTGCTGACAACCCACCCTTTACAGAAGGTGGGTCACCATGTTCTGTACCAGGTGCAGCTTCTGAACTGTTAAGGGCAGCCCCAGAAGCATTGGGCAAAGAAAGCAAACAAGTCAATTAATTGTCTGATATCCCAAATGACAGAACTCCAGCTCCTTCCCTATGGTCTGTCTGAAGAAACACTCCATTTGGAAGATTCCATTCATTCTTGAACTTCCCTTTATATTAATGTTAGCGTCTTCATTTTTATGCTGTCCCTCAATACTGTCTCCTTTCCTGCCCCCCTCACCATTTCTTTGGGTTCCTACCTTTCAGATAGCAGCAGTTGTGTTTAGTCTGTCCTGTCCATTCCTACATACTCTTTCTAGCCACAGCACCTCTGACTCTACTCGATTAAAACTGACACTTTTCAATAATTTTTCTAGATTGGGGGACACAATGTTTAATGCTGAAGGATTCAACCTTCTCCCTATCTGTCTAACGTGGGAGTGTTATCAAATGTTATGATCAGCATGGGGAAAATCCCCCCCCCCCCGATGGTCACCCTGTGTGGTAGCTGTCTATGCCACTGTGTGATGTTGGGTCTGGTTGACGGTAGGGATAGCTGCATGTGCCCAGCTGCCCCTGCTGCTGGGATTTGCTTGGCCAGCCCAAGTAGAGTGCCTCCTTCCACCATGGGACAGAACTGTGAGCTGACAATGCTGTTGATGGTGACCAGCCCCTGGGTCTGGTTGGAGGTGGCGGATGCTGAGGCTCTTGATCATTGGGTCCTTGCACCTGAGGCTCCAGTAGAGACTGAGTAGGGGCCCTTCTTTTGGAGACGCTGCACTCGCTTGTCCAGGTGTGTGCAGGTGCAGTTGTGGGTGTAGCTGGTGCTGATTGCTCATCTTCACCCACATGGTTTGCCGGGGTGGGGGGAGAGGAGCAAGCAGGAGCTGTCTGCTTGCAGCCCGCAGGAGTAGAGCTATTTCTGATAACACCCATGGAGATGTGTAGATGCAAACTGTTTCCTGTGGATATATTGCTGAGCCCTTCTGCGAGTGTCAGCAGGAGGCAGAGTTTTAAATAAGATACTGGCACTGGATGTAGAGGGAACGACCCCTCCCCGGAAACACCTTTTTTTTTTCTGCCTCCAATGCAGCAGGATCAGTGTAGAGACTGCTCGCCTCCTCAGCGTGGCAAATTCAACATTTTTAAACAAGAACTTCAGATTCTGACTGGGTAAGATACCCTTTTTTACTGCTCGATGTAGCGAGAGACAGGCTAGCTCCTGGAGCTAGGAGCCATGGTGCGCTCCACCGATGCAGGGGAAGCTTCCCCCCCCCTCCCCAAAGTTTGGGATCTCCTCCGTTCCCTCAGCATCTGAGCGCCATGTACCAAGGGGAGAGCAGGGCCACCAGGTTTGCCGTGCCTCCCACCCTCTTCATACAGGGCCCCTCTCTCCCTTGTAGGAGACGGAAGAGGAACAAGGTTTTGAAAGGTTGGAATATCTGCCTTTGTAGCTTGGGGTCAGAGACTCTGCTCTGGGCCAGGGGTGGGGGTCGCTCCCACTCACGGATCACCCCATAGCTGTCTCACAGAATGCCCCCCTTGCCTGGTCTGTGCTTGCCATTTGGCGGCAGAGCAACAGCCCCAGCATCACGGGCTCGCTAGGGTGCTTTGCAGAGCTGTGCCTATTTCCTCCCTCTCCTCCCCTGGCTCACTTTCTCTGTTTGAGCCGCTTCCTCTGGGGGCGTTGGGTCGATCCTGCCCATGCGGTCAGTGTTGTGGTGACCAGTCTCTCAGCAGAGTGAAGCTCGGAGCATGCGTTCTAGCCGGTGGCCGTTTTTGAACACGAGGTTGCATGGGTGCAGCCGTTTTGAAGACTCTGCACATGTGCAGTGAGTCTCGCATAAAAAAATTAAATTAAAGAGACCCTGCACATACACGGAGCCTCCTATTTAAAAAAATATATAAAGAAAACGGGGAAAAAAGTGCAAGTCTCTGGCATTGTAGTGATTGCCCTTTTACACGGGTAAGGAGCTGTCCAGTTCCAAACAGTTCCATAGATAGGTAACGTCCCCTCCAGGGTAGGGGATGTGGGGGACAGAGCCACTATCGCTAGGGGGGCTCAGGGAGGGGCCTGGTCCCCTCCCAGTTAGCTTTGATTTGCTAGCTTTGTTTTGTTAGCTCCTAACAAATCTGCTCCGCAGAGAGTTGTGTAGGTCTGTTATTGCTATAGAAAGGATAAGTAGTTCCCAGCATTTGAAATCCTATTGCGCTTGGTCAGAGGAAGAATGTTCCCCTCCTAGGAAGGAGGAGTACAGAGGCCCGCTTGCAGCCGTACGGACAAGGAGTCACCTCTTTTTGAGACAGAAACGTTCAACTTGGACTCCTATTCAGATCAGGTGGAGGACCACCACACAGTCAGGGCGGGAGGGCTCGCAGCAAGCCCTCTACTATACGCCTTGCCCATCTGAGTAGGCACAGTTATATGTACCCAAGGCCAAGGTTGCTAGCCCCCACTGCCAAAGGACCCATGCAGGGGCGGCTGGTGGGTTTTGAGGTTGGAGGGGCAGTAAGGCCGGGGCGGGCAACGGTGGGCGGAGCCAGGGCAACGGTGAGCGGCATAACCCAGCAGCAAGGAGTTCCAAGGGTTAATGTTGGATGGACATTACATTACTTAATCAAGGAATTTCAGTTAGGTTAGGCAGGTTATAATCACCTCCTCTGCCAGGTTTAAAAGCAGGCAGACATCCTTAAACCTCACTTACAAGCAGTTTTAGCAAAGGCACGCACGCAGCAGAGGTTAAGAATACTGCTTCAGAAAGAAGGGACTTGCTGCATGTATGTTGGAGGGACCCCAATCCCTGCTTCAGCAGTCCCTTCTGAAGCAGTATTCTTGCGCTGTGTGTGTGTGTGTGTGTTAGTGTTAGTGTTAGTGTTTGTTTGTTAGTTAGGGGGGAATTTCAAGGCCCATGAATCACCAGACTCACAGTTACATCTCAGGATTTCAAAAGCAGCCCATTTCCAGCATTGTGACCACACCTAAAGATCGCCAGACTCACAGTTACATCTCAGGATTTCAAAAGCATCCCATTTCCAGCATTGTGAACACACCTAAAGATCGCCAGACTCACAGTTACATCTCAGGATTT
>QEPC01008150.1:139355-152699 GCA_003113815.1 Sphenodon punctatus | reverse complement strand
CCGCCGCTCTGAGCAGCAGATGGGGGAGGAAGCAGCAGTGGCAGTGAATTGGCTGAGGCTGGTGATGCACTGTTGAGAGCACAGCACACCACCAGCCTTGTCCCTGACTGAGCCATGTGCAACTGAGACAGGGAGCAGCGCGCATGCACACTGCTCCCTGCCTCAGTCACCCGGCCCAAAGCTTCTCACCTGGGTGCTTGCAACAAGTGCCCAGGCGAGAGGTTCCATTGCGCCCATTAGGCGCAATGGAAAGCTAGCCCTTTCCTCCACAGCACGTCCTACGCGTACTGTGGACTGAGGGGCTCAGCCGCCCAAATAGCATTTTCAATAGAAAACGCTGTTTGGGCGGCTGAGCAGCTCAGCCTTTTTGTTCCTTCTGGGACCCACTTTCAGAGCGGCTCTGAGAGTGGGTCCCGGAAGGGAGATCACTGGCAGCAGCAGCAGCCTCTGAAGCAGAAGTCAGAGGCTGCTGCTGCTGTCAGAAGCGGTGGCGCATTTAAAATTTTTTATTTTTTTTTAAACTTGAGCAAGGGCGGGGGTCCTCCACGGCGCTAGGGGGGAAGTGCCCCAAACGCCCTGGGGGGGGGGGGACGGGACCGCGAGGACCGTCACTGGACCCATGTCCTAAAGAATTGAGCTGTCTGGCTGCAGTGCGCCATGGTTCAGAAGGCATTGGGGCAACTGGGCTGGATGTTGCTGTGTGATCCACCGGTGTTACTTCAAGTACAAGGGGAGTTCCTCCCCACCCCCATCCCCCTTTCTCTTGGGAGCTCTTCCTTGTTGGATGCAGAGTGCCACTTAATGAGCTGACTGGCTGCAGTGCACTAAAGCTTAGTCATGATCAGGGCAGCTGGACTGGATGCTGAGGTGTCTACCGGCATTCTCTTCAGGTTCGAGTGGTCTTGCTCCCCCCCCCCACTCCTGGGGGGATCTTCCATTTTGGTGGCAGTGTGTCACTCCTGGGTAAATGGGGGCCTTGGGGCTAGGCACGTGATCACCATTCCAGGGCAACCCGAGGGACAAGACTGGAGGTGAGCCCCATTTGGTCAGCCAGGAGAAATGGGGTCACGATCCTAATTTTGGCCCTTAAAGTGGCCACACAGCCATTTATGCGAGCAGCAGTCTTAGCCTGTCTGGACAAGTTGGAGGATTTGAACAGGCCAGAGAGGGACAGGGCAGCAAGTCTGAAGTGCCGTTCTTTTCCTTCTCTTCAACCGCAAATGCATCACCAACACCACGAGGATCATTAGGTGGCTCACTGTTGGTATCTGAGGTCTTTTGATGAAACACCTCAACACCAGAGGCCAAGCTCAACATTGGGTGTTTTTACACACACGTTTCTCATCATGAACTTTCTGTGTGTCTAAATCACTCATCCAGATCTTAAACATTGGGCTCTTTGAACTTCTGCGTAGAACTTCTCCCAGAACTTTTGTGTGTAAAAAGTTCTCCTAGTAAACTGCTTTGCTCCAGGCAGCTGTGGTCACTTGGTTTCCATGGCAGCCTGTCACATCTACAGCTGCGGCTACTCTAGGCTGTCTCAGGACAGTGTTTATGTGAAGACTTTATCCAGGAACTACCTCAGGGCATTGTGTGTGTGAAAAATGCATCCGGAACTTACTTGTGGACTTGTAAACCCAGAAGATTGAAAAATCTGGAACTTTAAGGTGTGTGTAAGGTGTGACCACTGACATCCTGGTGCTCAGGACAGTACACCTGGTGTTCTAAGAAGTGGGATCCTCAGTTCTGGGGGCAAACATTATGTTCCATGCCAACACCAACCGCCAGAGAAGATCCAAACTTGGAACCTTATGGTTCGGTCTGTCATCCGCTCCTCAAACAGTCATGAGGATACCAGTGATTCTAACAGCATCACTGCAACGTCAACTTATACAGGCGTATGCATATTTTGACGATATATGGGCACCCAAGCACAGCTTGACACCTTACTGCCTGGACCTAAATATATAGGTACTGCAGCAGCATGGGTTCCTTATAAGCTGGGACTATTAGCCATCTGCTTCCGGTCCAAATAACCATTCATCTCATAGTGATCCTAGACACGGGTAGGGCACACAACTTTGCGCAGTACCCATGGGACAGTGGGGAAGCCTTCAGCGTTCTGCTAAGGTCACTGGGGACTCTTTTTGGGGCTCCAGGGTGTTAGCCACAGACTAGTGGCAGGGGTGCGTCTCCACTATTCCCCTTTGTTAGCCACAGACTAGTGGCAGGGGTGCATCTCCACTATTCCCCTTTGTTAGCCACAGACTAGTGGCAGGGGTGCGTCTCCAGTATTCCCCTTTGTACGTTCTTTACTGGGACACTGCTCGCAAGATCAACAGCTGAGCACCCTTTGGGACCATGGGGGTCTTCCCCCCGCCCCCCGCAATTGTGGGAAGAGTAACACAGTTTTATTCAAGGGGACTTTTTATCAGATTCCTCCAGGGTATGTATCTTCACCGACACTTCTCTGTCAGTGTGGGGAGTCTCTTGGGAGACCCACTACTTCCAGGGACAGAAGCAGAGTCCTTGATAATTCATCAGAGGCATCCTCCAGCATAGTTTGCAGAGGGTGGGGCTTGCCAGCCATTAACCTGTTGATCTGGGAGAACAGGAAGCTAAGGGTCTTCCTTTTAGGACCAGGGACTCTAGAGCCTTAGATACAGACGCCATAACCCAGTCGTGCCCTCGGGTCCTGCTCCGCGTGTTCCAGCCCTTCCCACTCCCAGCAAGGAGGTGGGTCAAGTGAGTCAGGAATAAGCCAGGGACAGGCAGATAGCCTTTCCCTGATCAAAGCATCCTTGGTTTTCTGACTTAGTCCATCCTCAGGACACTCCACTAATGCTTCTGGTAGGGTTGGATTTCTTGGTCTAGGATCCTCCAAGACAATGCAACCCAGACCTCCTCCCCTTGCAGGCTTGGAAGCCAAATGCTGCTTAGTTGAGGCCACAGGCTGGTTCCCAAAGGTTACCAACGTTCTCTTGGGATCTAGGAGGCTTTTCGCCAACAGGATATTCTCTGCTGGGTGGAAGCGCCTTTGGAGCTGGTGTCTTCAAGTAAGGGGCTATACCCTGGAGTGACCAGTTCGTGAGTCACTGAGAGTTCTACAGGAGGGCTTGGGCTGGGGCTTACAACACCACCCTAGTGCGATGGGTGGTTGATTTTTCAGACTCCTCTTCTTGACCCCGCTAGTCAGCCTGTACTAGGTAGTGGCCTTCCAGTAACAGGAGGTTCCTTGGCTAGAGGAGTGGCAGAGCTGGGGGCTCTCTCCGTGGACCCAGCTCGGTGTTCCTTTCATGGGGATAAGGTCCTATTGCGGGTACACCTAGCCTTTATCCCGAGGGTTAGTGCCACACTCCACAGGGTGTGGGAAGGTGTTTTACCCACCTTCCTCCCTAACCCATCCTCCGATGAGGAGGTGGAGTGGCACAAGTGGATGGGCATATGGCCTTGCATTTTTGTTGATTTGACTGCCTAACCCTGCAGGTCTCCGGCCCTTTTGTACCCTATGATAGTAGAGTTTAGGGCTCTAGGACATACAAACATACCATACTATGCCTCAGAGGGGCATAGTCGAGGCATATCAGGATGGGGGCTTAGCCCCTACAAGGCGGATGAGGGCTCAGGTAAGGCAGACACCTGGGGCCCCACTCCATACCTTCATGAAGCATTATAGCATTTGTGCCTCATCCAGATTAGCCTCTGGGAGTCCTCCAGAATGGTACCCATTAGAGCACCCCACCATCTGCTCCCTGCGACCCCACCCTGCTGAGGGGGTACTGCTTTGGTATGTCCTTTTGTAAGACTGCTGTGAGAGTAATGACACTCTCAGAAAGGCGTTGACCCACCCAGTAGTCCGTTCCCTTCCTATAAGGGTCCCACGGGTCCAGGTCGCGGGGAAGGGATCAGACAGGTTTTTTTTATGACGTTGGGCCCAGAAACCTTTGACCTAGTATCCATGTGTCAGACACGGGGCACAAGCCGTGGCATTGGCAATGGATAGTTCATTTCTGATGGCATCAAGGGTTTGAGTGATGGTTTTATTTATTTCTATGACCTCAGATGGAGCTTCCTTGCTCCTGTGCTCTGCACTCCAGAGTTTTCCAGGGATGGGTCTTCCCCTGGGATCTGGATCCAGTTTCAGATTTCAGTTGGTGATGGTTAAGACTGCCCATGGTTGTTCTGGAATCAGGTTTGCCTTCTATCATCTGTTTTGGAAGCTTTCAGACTGCTATTTCCGGGGAGGGGTTGTTCCTCTCTACATGTGGTACCAATATCTTATTTAAATCGCTGCCTCCTGCTGATGCATGTGGAGAACAACCCTTTGTAGGACTGCTGTGCGGGTAGACACTCAGAAGGAGAATTCACGAGTAAGTGAAACCCAGTTCTCCTTTCTGTGCTGTGTGGCATGGCACGTTTTGGCTACATCTTGCACAATGGCTCTCCAGAATCCTCCCTTCCAATTAACATTTCCATTTTGATTGTTTCCACTATGTATTTGCTCAATTTTATCCTCCGAACATCTTTATTTCCTGCCCAAATTCGTAACCCCTCTGGGAGCTCCTCTGTGAGTTACTTCACCATCCTTCTTGTTATTTGTCTGTCTGTGTAAATTTCATTTGAATTTGGCTCCCTCCCTCCTTTGGATACTTAATAAAGATGTCAGATGTGACTGGTCCTAGATCTGTCCTTTGGTTCTTTCCCTCTCCGAGACTCAGTGTGCTGCTGTATCTCACTTGTTACTGTTTGCTTGAGGTCTCTGAGCTAGTGTTGAAACAATTAGGTTCTGTATTTGCAAATATTATTCTCCTTTTTGGATACCACTCCAAATATTTGAATGAGTAGTCGCAGTGAAACGAATACTCTTATATCAACTCCTTGTTGTTCCATATTTTTTAAAACAAAAATCACCCCCAAAACCTGGAAACCAATATCGGAATGAAGCAAGTACAAGTAGTGTTTTGCACTTGCTTTGCTGGGCCTGAGTAGAAGTGAGCAAATTCAATTAATAAAGTGCTGTTTGTTTCAGCACTCTTTCCTACCTACTCCTCAAGAACGGAAGTGGGACCGTATCCTGGTATGTGCAGACCATGTGACCACACAGAGCCCCGTGTGTTGGGGCAGGGGGGAATCAATAAACGTCAAATGACAACATGAGCGTGAGAAGCACTAACATAAATTGGGGCCCCACAGTGCCTCAAATGTGAGGAGCCCCAGCTTTTGGATGGCCTGTGGCAATTTGGGAGGGGGTCCCCCAACACATGGGACTCATGAATAAGCATTCCTGTGTTAGGGAGCTTGCACCACTATTCCATGCAAGGTACCAGCTTCCCTGGATTTGGCACTGAATGGAAGAGTAGACAAGCAGTTAAGGAGCTAGCCTGGAGCTTGGGAGACTAGGTTCAATTCCTAGCTGCACCGCAGACTTGCTGTCTGACCATGGGTAAGTCTCTTTGTGTTTCAGTAGTGTAAATCTGGCCTAAAATTAATGTCAGATGCCAGATCCCTTTGACCTACATAAGCCCACCCCAAGACATGGGAACTGCAGACAGGAAACTTGTGGGAGACGCGTTGCCTACATTTCCTGCCCCCTCACCCCCCACTATAATTATGTCCATGCTGTGTTGTTTGCCCCCTCTGTACAATGGGACTAATAGCACCGCCCTAGCTCACAGGGGCCAGGGCTGGCACTACCGCCTAGGGCAGCAGTGAAGGGGGTGGAAAAACGTGCAGCGGGGGGAGCCAGGGCCGCCTAGGGCAGCAAAACTTGCATCATTCCTGATGGGTGGGGTGGGGTGTAAGGATCACAACAAGATACTCTATTATTTTAGGGGTTTAGGACTTATAAATAGCTTGGGGTACAGCAGATGGGAAGGCACATGTCTCATCTTACAGTTGCTGGGCTGTCACTGGAGGCTCATCCTTTCCCAGAAGGACGAGAGGTTACTGTGTGTTCTGCTCATCTGGGATGATAGGTAGATCTTTTGTGGTGAGAAGCATTCGGTCATCTGAGACAAGTGGGCACCTGACATTTCAGCGGGAAACCAGAGAATAAGACAAGCAACTGTAACAAGGTAGCAAATCCACAGTGTTTGATTTTGTACTTGGTAGGGATAGGACTCTGTGCAAAATTTCAGTTTTGGTCAATTTTGGTTTCCGTTCTCATGAATTTCGGTTCTTTTTTGGTTTCGGTACTATCGGAACTTTTGCATTGATTTTTGTACCAGATTTTTAACATTGTGGTTTTTCAATGGAGGACAAACAGCAATGTTAAAAATCAGGTACAAAAATCAATGCAAAAGATCCAATATTACCGAAACGGAAAAGAACCAAAATTTCAGATTAATCCGAAATGGCCATTTTCGGGTACTTTCGGTTTTATCCGAAACTGAAATTCCCATCCCTGGGATTGTCCCAGAAAATGGCAGCTGCTGTTGTAGACAGTGGGCATTGTTAAAGCCACTGATGTGTTTTAAAAGCAATGGCTTTGCCCTTCTCCCCCCTGCCGCCCCCATACCTGCATTTTCCTTCGTGCTTGTCATCTAGGATGCTATGCTGCTAACAAGCCAGGCTGACTCCTTATCTCTGGGGAGAGCCAAGATAGGTTTACAGCTATTTCCAAAGCTGCCTAATTTTCAGAAGTTTGGTGAAGGCACAAATCCTGTTGAAATCAAAGGAATAGCAAACAATCTCTTTCCAAAAGCCAGACTCTTGCATGGCCTTAATACGACCTCTTGCTTACTCAGTAAACAGGGTTGAAAATGGCTGGATTATTCAGTGTGCAGTCCCAAAGCTCCAATGATGGGGCTAGAGGTTGAACAGTTTAAGCCTGAGTACGTCGGTGAAGTTAATGTGTGCATTTAGCTTTCCACATAACTAATTCTACTCATGCCTCCTTGGGGATCTCCAGTGAGCCAATACAGTCTGCCAGGAAAAGCTGTCTGCTGAAATCTCAAGGGTGGTAACCCGCTGTAGGGTGAGTGCAAGTGGGAAGAAGCCTCTTTCTCAACTTCGTATCCTAGTTCTCCCCCCTCCCCCCCGTGCCATTCCTTAATGTGACTGAATAAGTTTCTTGCTATAGAAGTGACATAAGGCAAGTCTGAGTTTTGTGTGTGCTGCAAGATGTGCGTGAACAGTGGCATGAAACACCATGCCAAACCATTGCTTTATGCTGCTGCTGCACAGTGCCAAGAAATGCCAGTCTCCCTCCCCATCTTTAATCCCTGCCAGCAGGGAAGATATTTAAGGGAATGAGGGAAAGCTAGTTCTGTGGTTCAGAGCTGGATTGGGAATCCTCAGCCCCGCTGGACATTTTGTATGTGACCTTGGGTGAGTTGCTTAACTTTTTGTCCCAGCCGTGAAATGGAGATGATGATAATTCATTAATGTTTTGGAGGTGCTCCAATGTTGCAGTAATGCAACTCTTGTGACTAAGCCAAAACAGTGTAGGGATATTCAGTCTGCTGGAGATGAATGTGAATGTTATGGAAAGGATGAATTTTTAAGACACTCCTTTCAAGGAGATGATGTCCTTGCCTGTCAACACCTGCCTGCTTTTACTTGTTTCTACAGTGCAACCTCACCTACCTCTTAGCGTGTTAACAAACGAGATGATAGCTCGCACCAAGTGGGTCTCCACCTGCTCATTTACTAGGTGTTCGTACCGACTGGCCATTTGGCCACCACACACACGGCCCCTGCACAGGGCGGGGTCTCAGAGCACGTGGAGTCCTCCATGTGGGCAAATGCAGACTAATGTGTGCCCACGTGTCCACGTCCCATCAGTTATGTGGTGGAGAAGAACGCCTGCATGTGTATTAGGTTTTTCATGCTAAATATGTGAATGAGGGGCTGCTATAGTCTTGTTTGTTTACACTCTTCCTTGTGCTCCCGTGCAATCTGGTATCTGTTTCCCTATCTATTGTGCACAAGTTAGGATAAAAATGTTGCTACTTTTTTGTAGTTTAACGCTGCTGGGATGGAATGAGATGCGCTCCTGATCAGCTGCAGAGTAAACTGCTCTGGCGCAACTGCCAATTTGCTGTTGATTCAGACTGAATTCTTGGTCATTGCCACAGGGACCGGAACAGCTTTCTTTACAGTCATCTCCTATGAATGAGTTGTAAAGTTAGCTTACATGTTTGTGGAAGATGGAGATGTTTGGAGGGGAGAATAGATTTAGAATAGTCCAGTGGACTGCGTTCACGTGATCTGTGTAACTCCAGGTCTGTTACCCCTGCAGTAATTACTCCAGAGTAACTGTCTGACTTCGCAAGTGTTCACACAAATACAGTACTATCCTGGGGGCTAATAATTGTCAGGAACAGTCCAGGTCCTGGGAGCAGGCTTCAGGATTGGTTACTAGGAAGCACAAGCAGGCACTAGTACAGTTCAGGCAGGAAAAGGAAGAGCTTTGGTTCAGGGTCAAGCACTGGCAAGGAAAAAGCACGGGAAGAAGCATTGTAGTCCTTCCCAGCTTCCTGTTCCTGCTGGGTAGCCTTTTTCTAGGCAGGCAGTCTATCAGGAAGCACAGTGTGTGTGGTAAAAGGCAAGGTGCCGCAGTGGTGCTGCTCAGCCAGCCACTGCCCTAGAAGCTCAGAGAAGTCAGTTCAAGGCCCAGTTCTTGGTGATAATTCATTCTGGGAAGGGGATTTCTGTGTTAGTCGACTGTTAGTTTCCCCCTTTACTTGCTTTTGTTTCTGCAGGAAGTTTAACTATCTAGAGTGTAAAATCTGCCTTGCTTTATCTGCTGTTCCTTTGGGGGTTATAACCTCATCTTTTGACTTGCTTTCTAACTTCACTGTGTGAACAAAAGTGATGTTTACTCCAGAGTGATTGTGTGGCAAGCCCTAGGAGAGTCCAGGGGAAGGGGAGAACAAATATAGATATGGCACTTTCATTTTTTATTTAACTTACTTATTCGTTTATTACTACACGATAAACTTAAAAAAATTAGCTTGTTCCTCCTGATTAGGTATATTCAGCAAGACTCCAGCAATAATCAGCCCAATTTTGTCAATAAATCCAGCCTCTAAAAGGAAGAAACGCCAGCTATCCCAACACTTTTGTGCCGGCCTTCAGTAGAAGAGCAGCATGTCTTGGGGGGTTTATTCATGTATGAAACCAGAGTTGTTCTTGCAGGTTTGCAGGCAGAGGGTTCTTGCATACTGCGGCGCTTGTGAAGATGACTGGACCCCTGGTGGCACGTTCTTCTCTGAGAGTTCTGGCTGTGGAATGATTGTGTTTCAGCCTCAGCTCTGCCCTTGCCCTCTGTCAGGGGACACTTTCATAACTCTGGTATCAGGTTACTGCGCACCATGCCTGCCTTTCTGATATGGCTTCAAGGGCATTTAGACGTCATTCACTTGATTCAATCAACACTTGGAATAAGAATTTGGAGAGAACTGCTAGTCTCACTATTTGAAGTGTGTATCTGTCTTTCTTTATCGAGCAATCTAAGAAACTCACAATGCCTTATTTAGTCACTCAGCAGTCTTCGCTTGAGGTTGGGAAGTGCTATTCTTCCCATTGTATCTCCTTTCCCTATGCATTGCATACAGAATGACTGGCCTGCCAGATGTCACGTTGTAACTCTGTGGTGGAATAAGGAATATGAAATTGAACCTGAGCCTCTGATCCCCATCATAGCATTCAAACCGTTGAACCATCCTTCCTCATCCTCTCCAGCTTTGTGCATCCCACTTAGAGCAGAGCGGGGTTACCATTGATTCCGAGTCCTGCTAATTTTAGAAGACTGTTCCAGGCTGGAATGTGATGGACTTCCACGGTCCAGTTGGGTGATTTCTTTGGCATATGCCTGGCATGGAATGAGCAATTCTACCATCTAACAACCCCTTCCTACTGGGGAGGATTGGCTCTAAGCCAGGAGTAGGGAACCTTTTCCCTTACACCAGCCCGCTTGGAAAATCAGTGAAAGCTCAACAGGCTGGACAGGAATTGGAAGTGGGAAGGCCTAAGGGGAGTGCTCAGGATGGGCGAAGGAAAGACTGTGGATCTGTACATGAGTGTGTGCTCTCATCTCTGTTCCTTTCCTCGGAGTCCACCCTTTCAGTGTTTGAAGCCTGGGACTGGAGCTGTGGGCCAGATCCAGGAATTGGAAAGGGACCAAACAGCCACACTCCTGGGGTTCCTCTAGCTCCTGCTAGGAGCTGTGTCGCCAGCTTCCTCTGCTGCTTCCATGTAAATCATTTGCAGCCAGCCACTGTTAGCTGGGCTTCCTGTTTATATCACCCTGCTTGGGCCCAGCTGTGTTCAGGCTTGAGTGGGGTGGCCACTGAAGCATCTCCAGAAAAGAGGACAATCATTTACATGAAAGTTACACATGCTAATTGTATACTAATTTATGCAAATTTGTGGGACAGAGGGCAGGGCTGGAAGTGGGCGGAGCCAAGCCAATGGTAGGTGGGGCCGACGGTAGGTGGGGCCGACCAAACGGTTAAGCCAGTGTTGTGGCTTAACCCAGCAGCAAGGAGTTCCTAGAGTTAACATTGGAGGGAGGTTACATTAGTTAATCCTGTGAACGCCTTGCTGCTATGTGAAGCTCTGCCACTGGGGGTAGAGAGCCCTCTTACTAAGGTCCCATCCAAGGTCTCTCTCCCACTAGTTGCATTTCTCCCTAGAAGTGTGAAAAAATAGTACCAAGGCTCACTGTGAGGAGAAACTGAGGTTTTAAGTGTCTCATCAAGCCGATAATAACTACCAGTGATTCCCTACCATTTCAACCAACTTTTATTTTTCTATTTGTCTTTTCGTTTGTGTTTCCTTTTTTATGGGGAATAACACCAAAGTTACCCTGAAAAACCTTTCAACAGGTTTGCACATAAAAACATTGGGGATAACATACCCATGTCATCCTTAGAAACCTTTGAAAAGTGCACATAAGAATATTGTGGTAACACACCCAGGTCAGCACTCCTGGGGTAGCCCAGGGTGGTGATGTGGAGGGGTTGCTGGCAGGGGGTAGCGGGTGTGTGTGTATGTGTGTGTTACTGGGAGCGGGGAGCCAGGGAGGTTGTCGAACCACTCACCAGGAGGAAGAGGATTGGAGCAGCGAGGCCAGGCAGGCGCGGCGCTGCGGCAGGGTCTGGGTTGAGAGGGAGAGTTGATCCGGAGCAGCTACAATCCACGCACGCTCCGGCTTAACTTTCAACTAGCTGCATCATCACGGGCAGCGGCGTATACATGACACGTGAGCCGCATGCGCAAAAAAAGCACGCGAGCAGACCGCAGCTGCACTCTCTGCACTTCCGCTCAGGGCGGAAGTGCAAAGAGCACAGCTGCGGGCAGCCGGCAAGGGCAGAATGGTGAGAGACTCGGATGGAAGGGGAAATCTGGACGCTTTAATGGTCTGGTTCCCCTTCCATCCCGGACAGCTGGAGCTGTCCAAAAAACCAGGCGGTCCATGATAATCCTGGACCCCTGGCAACCCTAGACTTGAGCCTAGTTGCAGTGGCTAGTGGCACTGTGCTGGACAGTCAGGGCGCCAATCCTGCCATGACTCGCCACAGCCAGCAAGCACACTTTCATAGGCCCTTAAAAGCTGACTCAGTATAACTGACCATTCCCCTAGGTTTTAGCTAATATTAAAAATATCCCAATAATACCTTTCCTAATATTACAACTCTTGAGAATGAAGTATTTCTGGTTATAATCTCTATGCCTTGGTTTCCCTGCGTGCAACTATGGACAGTAGTCTGGGCCTTATGTATTCTTCAACATTTATTTCTAAAGTCTGTAAAGACAAAATCCAAATTCTTCTGTCAGAATAAATTGAGTAAACTAATCAAATCCGTAATAAAACAAAATAAAAGCAAATAGTTGAATGCAAATCAGTTTCTCATTGTGCCATTTTATTAATTAATATGGTCATCTTTCATCTTAAAGAAACAAGAAGTGCCATGCCAAACCTCTTGGCGAGGGCCATTTCTCTTCAGCTGGGAATCTGTACCTCTTTGTCAGTTGCAGTTGAGCACACAGAACTGAAAGGGAAGAAGAGGTTGTCCAAATAGCAGATTATTTTTATTTGCTCAGCATGGAGAGGGTTTAGCTCCTCTTTCTCTGGGTTTATTTGTACTGTTCAGATGATGAGATGCCCTTGCAGTATCTGGTGAATGTCTCTTGTCAAGCTATTCTGAGGCCTCCTTGGTTTACTTTCCTGTTCCCCTTCCCTCCCTAAGCAGGCAGCTTAGTGGGAGGCCAGGCTTGAAGATGCAGCCTCTCTGCTTTGTGAGACTCTAATGTGAGCTGTCCCTGCTCTTCATTTTAAATGTATCTGATTCTTCAGTGTTTTTTTTAATCTTCCTGTGGGCTGTCTGTCACCAGACTACTCCCTGTTTATGAGCATCTCCAAAATAAGACATGCCTCTGTCATAAGCAATACACTTCCTTGTCGCTGCACCCCCCAATGAGACACAGAGACCAGAAGCTGGTTTAAATCAGGCCGCACTCTTTATTCATTCAACTCAATTATCAAGGACGGTGGGTGATTGCACAAGCAATACGGGTCCAGTATGCTAGCTACTCAATTCTTATTAACTTGGGTGTTAACCAGGATGTGCCCTCCCATGTCAGCACCCTCAAACCAAAGCTCCCCTTCGACAGCACCCTGGCTCTGGCCGAAAAGGGGGAGCTTCCCAACTGTGGGCTTGAGTAAGGAGGTGAGTACCCGCTAAGTTAGCAGACAGTGCACATACTTACTGATCCAACTGCAGTACCCCTCCCTGGGTCATAACCCCAGTACGTGCTGCCTGCGCCTGGCACTGGGTGTCACCTCCCCATCTCTTAAGGAGAGGACTAATTTTATCCTATTCTAACCTATTTAACCTACAATAGCATACTGGACCCCCGCTGAGTGCGACAATTATTACCCATTATGGGGCTTAATTATGTTGTTCCGATTGCCAAATTCGAACAACCCTGTGTACGTTTGTACTTCCAATTAGACCTATCTTGGATCTCATTCCGAATTAATACTTATTAAATTCACAACTATTGCCAATTGTCAGTTCCAAATCAAGCCTATTTAGCCTATTCTGCACTGTTGAAGGGGAGAAACATGTGACCCTTGAGGTAGACTGGTCGCTAAAATTCCGCTTCGGCTCTGTAAGGGCAACCAGTAATTACCAGCCGGCGAGCTGGTGGGCGGAGCCAGGGCAACGGTAGGTGGAGCCAGGGCAACGGTAGGCGGAGCCAGGAGTTCCCAGGGTTAACATCAGATGGAAGAAAACCCAGTCTAAAATGCACTTCAAGCTTAAAAGGGAAACAGTGGCAAAACCCTGGCACAACCCAGGAGCTCCCAGGGTTAACATTGGATGGAAGAAAACA
>QEPC01008150.1:97445-129669 GCA_003113815.1 Sphenodon punctatus | reverse complement strand
CTGCTGCATTCCCCTTGCGCATGGTGGCCGGAAGTCCTCTCTTCACTTCCGGTTTCCCCTGCAGCCGCTTATGGGGCCGCCGCCGCTGCCTCCTTCTCCGCATGAATAAGGTTAGTCAGGAATGTCACTAGTGCATTCTGTAAAGTAGCTTGAATGCGCTAGTGACATGCTGGTGTGAATGAATGTAGGTGCATTTTTAAATTGCCTGCATTCACAAACACCAGCGTGTTTCTGTATGTGGGAATGCACTCTCAGATCTTCTCCACAAGCATAATATGTCTTAAAAAAGCTAAAATCCTGAAGGGCAAAGTGACTGTCTTGGAGATGTGCTGGCTTCCTGTGCTATTGTGTGCTGGCTATTTCTCAACCCTTCCAATGCCATGGATACGGCTGCTGTCTGTTCTATCTCAATCTGGGGGTTTGGCAAGCCAGAATGTGTCCCAGATGTTCTTGTATTCTTGCAAATGTTCAGGTTGGGTTAGGGCAGCTTGCAGTCCTTGCTCATAAATATTTAGGGATTTTTCTTTGCTGGCATGAAACTGAAGATCAGGAGGTTATCCACCTGCTTTCAAATCCTCCTTCTCAGCTGGCTTCCCATGTAAAATGCTAGTGGGGTGATCATGGTGCAGCCTTGGCTTAGAAGGGGAACGAGAGATAGCAAAGCTTGAAAAAGTTGAAGTGAGAACAGCTGCTTCCTGTAAGATTTTTATGGCCAACTGTTAATCTTCATCTTTGTCATCTTCCACTTTCTCTTTCCTCCTCTGTTGGTTGGGAAGTTTTATTTCCAACACCCCCCATCTTCCCATTCAGAACTGTATTTAGAAGGCTTATTTTTCTGGTAGCAAGCGTTCCTCCTTCCTAAACAGCAGAGTTGACAAGCCATGTTGTAGGGCTGCATAAGAAATGTTAAAGCGGCGTTAAAGTAGTTACGTGCAAGTCTGTTTTCACCCTGGGATGCAGTAGCAAATCTGTGTGTAACAATTACACTGCTGGGGTTGCTGCCGCTTCAGTGGGGACAGGGACTTTCTGGGAACCAAGGTGGCACCACTGCCTTTGCAGCAGGAGGCTGAGGCTGGCTGGGAGCCCCCTTGGACAGGCTGTTGCTTAGGGAGACCCCACTCCTTTGCCCTTGTGTGTATGTTTGTGTCCATAACTGGGACATTAGCCTGGGCCCGTTGGAGCCTTGCTACACCCCTGGGGTGATTTTTAGTCTCTCTCCTCCTGGAGACACTGGGAATCTAGACACTAGATGACCACTGAGGTCTCTCCCAACTAAAAATAGATCTACAAAGCAGTTGAGTGACTTCCCTCAGGCTATTTAGGGATTTATATGCTGAGCTGGGGTGGAGCCTAGCTCTCCTGTCTCCGAGCCCTGCCTTTTGAGGAAACATACTATTCATCTTCTCCCTATTTTTCTGCCAACATTTCCGGCTGCTGCTCCCCCGTCACCACTCTCGCATGATCCTTAAATCAGTTTTTCCCCTTCTTCCATGCTGCCCCCGTGAATGAAACTCTATCCCTGAATGTGCACGCACACTTGGCTCATCAAGTCTCTCATAAAAAACTCTCTCTTCCATCAGGCTTTCTTTAGCTCCTCCCCCCATAGGTTGCTCATTTATGTTTTTCCTTATACCATCTTATCCTTCAGGATTTCCCTCCCCGCTTTGTAACGAAGACCTGCACAAACAGACATCGTATTTTAAAGGATTTTTAAAATTAATTAATTAATTTATTTTTAAATTTATATCCCGCCCCTCCTGCCCACAGGGCAGCGAACAACATTTCATTTAAAACAATAATAAAATTTTAAAACAATTTAAAATACCCTACATGGGGAAAACCCCCATCCCTATCCCCACCCCCACCCCACCCCTACCCCCCGCCAAAAGCCTGACGGAACAGCCAGGTCTTACATATACGCCGAAACAGCAGGAGAGTGGGAGCCAGCCGAGCCTCCTCCGGAAGCGAATTCCACAGCACAGGGGCGACCACCGAAAAAGATCTAACATCGGTGGCCACCCGCCTCGCCCGGGGAACCTCCAAAAAGGCTCCCACGGACGATCTCAAGGGTCGCACGGGTACATGGGGAGTGAGGCGATCCCGCAGATAGGCAGGGCCTAGGCCGTGAAGGGCTTTAAAGGTTAAAACCAGCACCTTGAACCTGGCCCGGTGCTTTATAGGCAGCCAGTGCAGAGCCCGGAGCACTGGTGTCATGTGCTCCCTGCGACCCGCCCCCGTCAGGAGACGGGCCGCGGCATTCTGCACCAGCTGCAACCTCCGGACCAGCTTCTCGGGCAGCCCCACGTAGAGCGCGTTGCAGTAATCCAGCCTCGAGGTGATGAAGGCATGGATGACAGTGGCGAGGTCGGAGTCTGAGAGATACGGCCGAAGCCGCCGGACAAGATGTAACTGCCGAAACGCACTCCCCGCCACGGCCACAACCTGAGATTCCAAGCTGAGCCGCGAATCAAGGAGCACACCCAGACTCCGCACTTGAGACACCATGGGGGGGCGAACCCCCCCAACAAGAGGAGATTCAACCACCCCCAGGCTCCCCAAGCCCTCGCCCACCAACATCACCTCCGTCTTGTCAGGATTCAGCTGCAGATGGCTCAACCTCATCCAAGCCCCCACAGCTGACAGGCACTGGGAAAATAAGGAGACTGCATGGCCTGGGTCGGTGGAAAAGGAGAGGTAGAGCTGAGTGTCATCAGCATACTGATGACACTGCATGCCCTGAAACCCCCTCACGATCTCCCCTAACGGCTGCATATAGATGTTAAACAAGAGGGGGGACAGAATGGCACCCTGCGGGACTCCACACGTGAGGTCCCGGGGGGAAGACGTACACTCCCCCAAGACCACCCGGTGAGTTCTCCCGGCCAGGAATGAACGAAACCAGTCCAAGACCGTTCCGCCAATTCCAGCACGGTCCCGCAGGCGAGTCACCAACACCTCATGATCGACTGTGTCGAATGCAGCCGAAAGGTCTAGCAGGACCAGTAAGGTCTGACGACCCTGGTCCAACGCCAGACGGAGATCGTCAACCAAGGCCACCAATGCCGTCTCCGTACCATACCCAGGCCGAAACCCAGACTGGGAGGGATCAAGGAAACCGATGTGGTCCAGATGCTCCTGGAGCTGTCGTGCCACAGCCCGTTCAATAATCTTCCCTAAAAAGGGAAGATTAGAGACCGGCCGATAACTGGCAGGAGCATCAGCGTCAAGAGATGGTTTCTTGAGCAGGGGTCTAACCACAGCCTCTTTTAGGCAGTCAGGCACCCTGCCCTCCCGAAGGGAGGCACCAACCACCCCAGCCAACAACGGCCGTAACGTCTCCTGGCTGGCTTTCACCAGCCAGGACGGGCATGGATCTTGCTCACAAGTAGTGGCACGAACAGATCCCAACAAGGAATCCACATCGGCAGGCGACACCATCTGAAACCGATCCCACAAAACAGGACAGGACGGGGCATCCATAGCCCCAAGATGATCCTCTGCAATAACTGTGGTGCCGAAATCGTGGCGGATGCGAGCGATCTTATCTACAAAGTACTCGATAAACCGGTCACAGCGGTCACTGGATTGCTCCAGGTCCAGGCGGAGACAGGCAGGACTGACCAAGCCTTTCACCACCCGGAAAAGCTCCGCTGGACGTGACTTTGCAGATGCAATAAGAGCAGCAAAGAACTGCTTCTTTGCTGCCTGCACTGCCACAGCATAAGCCTTTAAACTGCTCTTATGCTGCGATCGATCATACTGGTCGCGAGTCCGGCGCCACCGTCGCTCTAACCGCCTGCTCTCCCGCTTCAAACACCGCAGACCCTCAGTAAACCAAGGAGACCTGCGGGAGACTCGAGAGGGCAGCGGACGCCTGGGAGCCACCCTGTCTATGGTCTCGGCCAACAAGGTGTTCCAGAAGGCTACGAGATCATCGACAGAGCGGGTGTCAAGGTCCAGGGGAAACTCCCCCAGAGCATTCCGGAACCGATCCGGTTCCATAAGTCTCCGGGGGCGGACCGATCTAATAGGTCCTGCACCCTGCCGGGGGCTATCGTGCGCCAGGATGCACGTCTTAAGGAGGTAATGGTCAGACCATGACAAAGGCTCTACAGCCTTAACTCCTACTAACTGACCCCCCGCCTCAAGGCCGGTGCAGAAAACCAAATCCAGTGTATGTCCCTCCTCATGTGTGGGGCCACAGATGATTTGGGACAGGCCCATGGTTGTCATGGAGGCCATGAACTCATGCCTCGCTCCTCCAAGATCGGTGTCAGTGTGGATATTAAAGTCCCCCAGGACCACCAATCTAGGGGTCCGGAGGATCACATCTGACACCAAATCAGCAAGAGCATGTAGGGATGCCACCGGGCAGTTGGGTGCACGGTACACCAGCAGCACCCCTAATCTATCCCCGGCCAAATCCAACACAAGATGGAGACAATCAACACCTGGTGGAGCCTGCACCGGATATCTCCTAAAAGACAACGCATCCTTGATAACAATGGCTACACCGCCCCCCCGTCCCTCCAGCCGAGGCTGATGCTGCACAGAGAACCCAGCCGGAACAAGATCAGCCAAAATAGGACCCGATTCATTGTCCAGCCAGGTCTCTGTAATACACACGAGGTCGGCGTCCCACTCCGGGATTAACTCCCGGATGGTAGATGACTTATTGACAACCGACCTCGCGTTCAGCAGCACCAGACCAAGGCCTGGGGTCTCCTGGGCCTCGACCCACAACCCACCTGCATGGGGGTTCGAGAGGGGAATGGGCACAAGGCACTGCCCCCTCTTCGCTGATGGAACATACCTCCCCCTGGGACCATATCTCCCCTGACCCGTAACAACCCCGATAGCTGCGGAACCCCTCCCCTCCTCAGAGAACCCCGTTAGACACCCACCCTCCATAGGCTGCCCCGCCAGGCCGGCGAGAGGAGCCCCACCCCCCCAAACTCCCCTACCCACCTCTGCAACTGGTGGGCAACCCTCCCCCCCTGACCCTCCCCCCCTGTGCTCTCACCACAGGAGCTACCTCCCACCCCCCTAACCAACCCACCCCAACCTCCCACCCCAATCCATGGAACTCCCCCTCTCACTGGGAGTCCCCTTGAGCCATGCCCCCCCGTCTCACCGGGGGGCAAGGCCCATCTCCCCAGGACTCCCCCTCTCACAGGGAGTCCCCCAAACCCTCCCCAAGGGCCACCTCCCCTCCTCTCACCAGGGGGGTAGGCCCTATCCACCTTAACCCACTCCCCATGCCCCCCACCCTCAACCCACACCCACTGCATCCCCACAACCCCCTTAAACCCACAGGTTAAAAAGAAAATAAAAACCACCCCCCTCGTAACAACAGTAGCAGTAATATTAATGGGGTGGTGACAACAACAACAAAATAAAATAAGCTGCACAGCTACAGATGTCTGTCCGGCAGAGGGGCCCCCGGCGTCCCGGCCCAGTCAACGGCCCCAGTCAACGGCCGACACCCTTTGGGTGTCGCCCTTCGGGCTGGCGCCCACAGGGCCCTGCCCTGGCAGTTTTTACCTGGGGAAGGAGGAGGGAGAAGCAGAGTGACAACAGGCTCCTCCAATCCAATCCAACAGCCCCAGCCCCAAACACAGCAGTGCAGCTGTGGGTAGAGCCTTCCTGTGGGTAGAGCCTTCCTGAAGCCACTCTCCTATGACCTCTCTTGGAAGCTCTCTGGGTTTTCTATTCATTGTCTGACTTTATTCAGAATGCAGACAGACTGGGGCTGGTGGTGGGGAAGCCTTGGAGTGCTTTTGGATCCCTTGCTGTGCCTGGATTATCCGGTTCCGGCCAAGAGTGCTGTTCAGCAACATCATCTGGTGAGGAGGATGCGGCCTTTTTTCTCTGACTTGGATGTGGCCGCTGTCATTGGTGCTTCCATCACCTCGAGGCTAGATTACTGCAATGCGCTCTATGTGAGACTGCCCTTGATGACTGTTCGGAAGCTGCAGCTGGTGTAGAATGTGGGGGCTTGGCTCCTTTTGGGGATGAGTTGCCGGAAGCACATTGCGCTGGTGCTCTGAAGTCTGCACTGGCTCCCTATAACTTTCTGGGCACTATTTGAGGTGCTGGCTTTGACCTTTTGTCATGGGCATGGGGGTCAGGGCACAGGGAGATTGAAGAGGAGACCTGGAACAGAGAGAGAGAGAGAGAGAGCAACCTGGGGCTGGAGCAGGGTAGCAACAAGGTGGCGGGAAACCTCTCAGCCATTCTCTGTTATCAAGGAGACTAATACTCAGCATGAGAGTTTACGGCTCATCATTTAGGTTGAGGAAAGGGAGTGAAGAACCAGAACTGGGAGTCAGGGAACTGGGGGAATTGGACAGCAGGGGAACACTAGGGATCAGGGAACCAGAGGCGTGGGAGTCAGGAAGCACCTCCTGGGAATGGGGACAAAGGTTGGAGTGGGGAACCAGAGCAGGGGGATCAGGGAGCAAGGAGGCACAGAATCAAGCAGGGACTTACAGGGAACTAGGGATCTATGAAGGGGGAAGCAAACATTAAGCAAGGGACTCAAACAGACTAGGGAATTACAAAGGGAGATGGGAGTCTGGGAAATAACGGATGCAAGGGATCAGAGCTAGGGAACACAACTAAGGCCAGAAGGGGGAAAATCACAAGGGCTGGGAACAAGGTGGGAATACATATAACACACACGGGACACAAGTACAGAACAAGGCTACACACAAGGGGCTAGAACAGGGTTATAACAACACAATACAATCAAACACACACAGGAGGGAATGAGGACAACCACAGAGTGGGGAAGAGAGCAGTTGCTCCACCCAACTTCCCGTGGCTACTAGCAGGTTTAAGTATTGGCTGGTAGCCAGTCAGGAAGTTGGAAGGCAGGACTGGGGCAATCGTACACAGCTGGGGAAGGGTGGGGTTGAGGGCTGGGGGGAAGGGTTTTTGAGGTGAGGAGTTTTTGTAGTATAAATCTTATTACTGTTTTATTGTCATGATGGTTTTGTTTTTATGGATTGTAAGCCACTGTGGGAAAGGGGGTATATAAATTCAAATAAATAAATAGCAGAAGAGACATGAGAAGAGAGACTAAGAACTTTTTGGCAGGTTTCTCTTCCTTGCTGAGTCCAGTTACATTCAGAAGCCTTAAAGATAAGGAGGGTGTGAGTGCTCTGCTCTCTCATTACCACAGTCCAGAAATGTTAAAAGACTAGACTCATTTTAAAGAGAGATTGAAAAGACAAGGGGTCTTGTAGACCGTGTCTTGCTTAAAATGGAGTTGGAAATGGGAGCTGTAACCCTGTAGAAGTGCCATACTTGGTCAGATCAGTGGTCCATCAAGCCCAGTATCCTGTCTCTGACAGCAGACAGCCTTGGTTGCTTCAGAGAAGTGTACAATTGGTCATAATGGAGTGATCCATTTCCTGCTATTCACTCGCAGCCCCTAGAGCCAGAGGTCCCATCCCCTGACCAGCTTGACTAGTAGCTGTTTATGGTCTTGTCTCCTAAGACCCTATCTCCTCCTTAATGGCCTTCAAAACATCCCCTGGCAATGAGTTCTGTGGTTTAAATGTTGAGTGAAAAAATAAACCCATTTCCTTTGTATTTGAATCTGCCAGGTAATTTCATTGGGTGTTAGCTCTAGTAGTTTGAGAAAAGGTAAATAATGTCTCCCGATTTATATTTCTTTAAAGAAGGGAGTAAATACTGCCTCGCTACCACATCTAACCTTGCCAACCTCCTGTAATAGATAGATAATAATTTATTAAGCGTGACCTAGGTCATTGCATACTATTAATAATGTCAACCTCCTGTGAAATTGGGAAGTAGGGATGTGCGAACGCGGTTCGGAAGTTCGGATTTCGGATCAAACTCGAATAGTTCAGTCAACTGAACTGAACTTTTGAACCGAACTCTAATTCGACCGAGCTGTTTGGTCGAATCCGAACCAGTTCGGAAGGCCCAAACCCCCGGTTTTGAATGTACGAACTTCAGAATTCGACGAACTCGAATAGTTTGGTCAACCAAACCAAACTTTCAAACTGAACTCGATTTTTGAACCGAACTGAATTTCCGAACTCGGTTCTGTTTGCACATCCGTATTGGGAAGTGCTATTATTGTGCAGCTGGAGAAACATGCATAGGAAGACTAAGGACACAATTTCCTGCTATTAACAACCTTGCTCCCCCCTACCTCTCTGCACTTATCGCCCTCCATACTCCAGCCCGTGCACTTCGCTCCTCCTCTGTCCCTTCTCTCACCCTTCCACGCCTTCCCTGCTCCCCTAAGCGCCTTCGTCCCTTCTCACTTGCTGCCCCCCATGCCTGGAACTCCCTCCCTGTCCACATCCGCCTTGCCCCCTCCCTTCATACCTTCAAATCTCTCCTTAAAACTCACCTCTTTCGCTCTGCTCTGTCTGACTCTTTATCCTGCTGAGCCACTATTCCTATACCTACGATCGGTTTACCCTTATCCTTGCAACATGGACCTGCCTGCTGTCATTCTCATCGTAACCAAGCCAAGTACGTGCACTTGAGACCTCGCATCTTCATGAATGTTAGACCCCTTGTCTCTCCCTCTGTTCCCCTTCCTAAGTCTCTCCCCCAGCTCCTGTCTCTCAGATTGTAAGCCCTAGGGGCAGGGACCGTGTCTGTTTTATTACTTTGTAAAGTGCCAGGTACACTGCTGGCGCTATATAAATGTTTGTTATTAATAATAATAATAATAATAATAATATAGTCAATGGGAGCTGAGTCATGGACTTCAATGGATGGAGAGATGTGCTCTAAATGTCTTAATCAAGGTCACACAATGGTCTGTGGCAAAGTAGCTAACTTAATCCAGGACTAGTGCCCTCCCCACCAGATCCTCCTCCTTGCTGCTCCTCCGGGGTGACCTTAATTGCTCATCACAAGGAAACTATTTACAGAAAAATATTCAGTAAATATCCATTCCATCTCTCACCCCCAATTTTTCCCCCCTCTCCTACTCTCCCCCCCAAAAAATTTAAGTGAGAGTTGCGCCTCAAGCTACCGCCCTCTCTGCACCCCGCCACTCCTCTTTGTCTCTTCTTCCACTTCTGTTTTGCCAGCTATTCAACTTAACCTTTTTCTGGCCTCCTAAATGCTCCCATTCTCCAGGAGTCTCCATTTGGGAACAGTTTTAAGGCTTTGATCCTTCCTGCCCAAAGGTCCAAACCCATTTCACTGTTTTGCCTGTCTTCTATATTGCCTAGGCCCCCGTAAATCCTAACTCTCACAGCAGAGCTGTTTCCTTTATTTTCCGATGCTTTTTGGTTGTGCTGTCGTCTACCTCGACAACAAAAACCTTGGCAAAAGGTACTTGGCTGAGTGTGTCCTATAATTTAAAAATCTTGATGCTGTCTTCCAGTTTGAGCTTCATTCTGGGATCTCGCCTTAACAGGAGCATATATTACCACAACAATTCTCTTATCCTGAGCTAATAACTGCCCTCTCCCAAGCAGAGTTGGCCTATTCCCCATTCCCACGATGAAACAGGAAATCAAAAGGAAGCCTAAGTATTTGTATAGCTGAATTACAGATAGGGCAGCTGTTTGCTTGCCTGTGTGGGTGTCTGAATTCTACAGAGGCAAATATCCCTGAGGTCTTGCTCTACCTGTGGAGAATGTAGAGGCCAACAGTTTACTGTTTTATTAGTAACCCACTAAGCTAGTTCGAAAGAGCTCAGAGTAGCCTCTTAAAAGCAGGCATATGTTCTTACACCCTCTTCTCTCATGGAAGAAATTAGATTAATTATTTCCTGACATTTGACTCTTTCAGATTCATGTTCCTTTCCTGTATCTCTCCCTCTGTGTGCTTTTTGGGAACAGAGCTATAAATAAGGGAGCTTTTGGACTCCATTAACTCTTGTAGTGTCATGTCCTCATTTGATGGGCACACAGCCTCAGAAATGATACTCCTACAATAGAAACTTCCCAACATACAGAGTTGTTACCTTCCCCGTGGCTTTGATCCAAAGGGAGTCTCTTGCCTCTTTCTGATGTGACAATGCCCCCTTTGGAGTGCTGTGACCTCATAACATTCGGCAGGGGTAAAGTCAGAGCAGAAAGGGATGGGAAAGCTCCTTTGTAACATGGACCCATCCCCTGTAGCCCCAAATTCTCTGAGTTACCCATCTGTGGATAACTCAGAGAAATCTCCATTTCACCTGGAGACTCTAGGTTTATTTGTTTATTTATTTTATTTTCTGAATTTCTACCCCGCCCCTCCTGCGAACAGCTCGGGGCGGCTTACAGAATAAAAACATATAAAATACATATGAAAATTTAAAACAAACATATACTATAAAATATAAACAGGGCCAGGGAACATTCAAACAAAAGGGGTAGGAGAGAAAACCCATTTAACCCCCCCTTCCCAAAGGTTAACATGCAGAAGGCTGGTAATCCTACCATTATGCTATCACACAGTAGGTCTAGCATATGGTGGCTTTTATAATTTCTGAGGGGTTAATTTTTTATATTGAAATAAGATATGGGAAGAATTCAAAGGGATTTCCTTTTCATGCCCTCCTTCTTAGAACTCTCTCTTTTCCCCACACAATTTTATGGTAGATCGAACTTCGACAGCCACATGCATGCACCTTGTACAGCCGCTTTCCCACAAACTGTAGTACCAGTATTCTGGCATACATGGAAGACAGCATTGTAAGCACCCTGTCTGTGTCCGTAGACCGAAAAATATATGTCCGTTGGGGCCCTCTGCCACCCACCTACATGGTTGCATGTAGGAAGATAAATTACAAATGCTCAGTCTAGCCTAAAACTCTTTATGCAGGCCTCTCACTTGCTATCTTCAGGAGGATTCCTGAGCCTTAATAGGTGAGAGTTAGCCTGAGGGTTAACTGACTGCTATTGTGTGGAAAAAAAGCAAGTGCCAAAGTTTAAGGGCCTTATGAAACATCCAGAGCTTCTGACCTTTGGAGAGGACATGCCAAGCGCTCTTACGTTTTGTGGTGGTGTGTAAGGGTTTGAGTGTGTCTAGTAGTCGGGATGTGGGCTGTATAAAGCTTCATGGCTAGAAACTAGTGTTCTAAATTTTACTGCTGGGAAGAATAAATCAAAGCCCTCCTGGTCAAGAGCAGAGGAAGAACTGGAATTAGACCTATAGGCAAAAGGATGGCGTTAAGGGTGGATGGCAGAGGGAGTCCTTAAAGTAATGCAATCCAACAAAATGGAAAGATTTCAGAAAAGCTCCCACTAAAAGCCAAAGCCTCAATAGGGGGAGTAGTTCTGCCCAGAAATTGCCTCGTCTTAAAAATGCCATTGACATAAAGAGAGAAAAGATCTTGTAGGTCACATCTTGTCCATCTCGCACTTCAGCTGGTGCCGGAGTCTTTCATACTGTATGTTTTACAGGGCCTTTTAGGTGTCCATCTGGGGTCAATTACCATAGTTTCTGAGGACCTCACAACCTTGGATGTATTTAGCTTCACCATGCTCTGCAAGACCAGGAAGTGCTGTTATTTCTATTGTATACAGACTTAAGTGACTTGCCCAAGACCACACAGGAAGTCTATGGCAGAGCAAGGACTGAATCTGACTTTCCCAAGTCACAGGCCAACATCCTAACCACTGGAACTATCCTTCCTCCTCTAGCTTTGTCTAAGCTAGTTCTAAATGACTTTAGTGATGGGGTTTCAGAGGAATATTCAGTGGACAGCCTATAGCAAACGAAAGGTCTTATTGCTACCATCTCTGAGGAGGGATCAACTGCAATTGGTATAATAAAACCAATCCAACGTGTTTTGAGCAAATCGCTCTTCAGGGAAACCTTTTCGGAATCGTGATATATATGTGTTCTCATAAGTCCTGAGAGATATATAAAGTAGCTCTTGCTGAACAAAAGTTCGACTAAAACTTCAGGTAAACTGGGGAAAAAACTTGATAAATTGGGACTTTTAATGAAAACGTTTAGAATCCTGCTTTCTATTTCTATTTATTTAGTACCTACTAGCAATGTGTGTGGTGCTGAACAGTCCTAGTTAGAGACAGGTCCCAAGGGACTTACAATTTGTGATTTTTTGGGGTGGGATTGTTTGGAGAGGGGTACCTCCTGCACTCTTCAGAAGCGGTCTCCGTAAACTTAGCCTGCAGGGAATGCTTCTAACCTGGGGCAGCTGCTTCTTGGTTCCTGTATCTGGCCAATGAATCCAGATGCTATGTTCAAGCACTGAAAGAGTATGTTTAGGGGGAAGCGGGCAGGGATGAGGGCATGCACTTGAGGGGAGTGGATGAATCTATGGCATAGATCCATGATCTTGGGCCTTCCTCTTCCCTTGCCATCCTGAGCACATTCCTCAAGTGCCCTCTCCCTCAATTCCTATCTGACTCTTGGAGCTTGTACTAATGTTCAGAGTTCCCCACAGGAGTGAAAAGGTCCACCACCCTTGTCATGTGCTTTGCATGTCTTTGGGGTTGGGGGATTCTACTTAACTGTCAAAATGGAGTGTCACAGGCAAATGTTTGGGAACCACTATCGTAGGGGCTGGGTACTCATTTATGAATGAAGCCATTTGCGAAGGAGGCACTGTATGCTAATCTGTTCCGATCTAGCAAACCAAGAGATAAGACTTGGCCTCAACCTAAGCAATACAAAACCATTGGTCAGGTGGATGGCAATGTATTTGAAGAGGAAGACTTATACATAATACTTATGTATTTGAAGAGGACGTATCCCACGCTTGGAGAAACAGGAGGGTCTACAGTTTGTTTTTGAAAAGATGCTATTTTTGTGGTGAAGAAAATTTTCTAGTTGGAAAAACTTTGGCAAGCTCTTAATTGGGGCCCTGCCCTATTTTTAAATGCTTGCAAGGGAAGCGATGAGTTTTGCTGTGTTTGTTTATTAATAATGAGGGCACAATTCCAGCAGCTTGGGCTTTTAGAGGTCAGATGCTTTGAGTGGGTGGCATGGAGACCTACCCGTTTCACAGACATTCAAAGGAGCGTCTGTAGTGACTTCCTCTTGTATCTCATGTCTTTATTATACCCTGGCTTTTTATAGCCTTGGTGCTTCCTGTTCCCTTTATTAGCTCAGAAGCGCTTTGAGGACAGCACTACGCTGATCATATTCATTGAGGATGAACAGAAATGATAAAGGGCTTTTCAGAATTCTGCTTATTTTTAAACATTGTGGCTGCTCCCGGGAGAAAGTAGAGCCAGGAAAAACCAGCATCTGCTTTCCTTCCACAGGGGGGTTTCAGATGCCAGTTATACCCTGCTGTGGCATCATGGGAAAAACAAAACTGACATGAGAATTGGGCATTCACAAGACACTCTGGGTCATTGGGGGAGAGAGAAGGGGGAATGGCATGTTCTTTCCAATGAAGGACTGAGTCTGCAGTGCTTCACCTTCTCAAGGTAGAAAAACCAGGGAAGGGTGTTTGTGTGTGAGATTTTGTGTCATGCATAAAGGAGCTGTGTTTTTCATGTTACATGAATTTTTGTGTGAACATCTTTCTTCAGATGTGATATTTGTGGCCCCAACCCCCCACTCTTGATATTAACAAACAAGGCTTTGCCCCCATTAGCCCTGCGTTCATCTGCTCATGTATGATGTGGCCGCCCAATGTTCACCCCAGGCCGCGCCACATGGCATCAACAAAGGAAATGTGGAGCCCGCTGTAGTGGCTCCAAAATCAGAGACTGCAGAGGCTCCAGTTTAACAGTCTTTATTAGGATAGCTAAAAACCTCAGCACCACGCCCCAACTGGCTGCAGCCAGTTCTCCCAGGCCCTCTAGCTGTATTTCCTGGTTCTCTTAAAGGGGCCACTCCACCACATCTCCCCCATGTAAATCAGGAACATGCATAAAACATAAAGAACAAAACAACTAACAGAAACCATAACAAAACAACTGTTGAAAACGGTAACTTGATGACATTGTATGGGCAACTGCAGAATGGGGGTCAGAGGTCACGAATACTTGACCCACTGTTGGGAATGGTCTTTACTACCACTCTCTTCCAGCACATAGTCTCATAATCATGTTGGCAAATTAATCACCCTTCCATGGGATGTCATCCGGGTCCCTGGAGCTTCTACCTCAGCTGAATCTCCACTTCCAGTTCCTGTGTTGTCCTCTTCAGTGATCTCTGCCTCTTAGGCATTCTTAAGTTCACTTAGCTGCTCTTGTTCTTTTCTGACGCTGGACTCATCCTGCTTGATCTGCCCCCTTTCATCTTGCTCTGGTATCTCACCTCTTGCTTTCAAATGCCTCCTGTTTTGGTGGTATCGGAACCCTTCAGGAGTCACCACTTGATATGATCGAGGTTGCATAGGGGGGTCTTTGGTCTCAGCAAAACTTCTGTCACTGGGAGTCTCCCTCTAATTTAGTTCTACCCTTTGCTTTCTATCTTTTAACCAGTTTCTGATCCATAGTAAGACACTACCTCCTATCCCATGACATTTTAATTTTCTCAAGAGTCTCTCATGAGGGACCTTATCAAATGCTTTCTGGAAATCCAGGTACACTATATCTGCTGGGTCTCCCTTGTCCACATGCTTATTTACATCCTCAAAGAATTCCAACAGGTTAGTGAGGCAAATCCGTGTTGACTCTTGCCCATTAAGCCATGTTTGTCAACATGCCCTGTAATTCTGCCCTTAATGATGGTTTCCACCATTTTGCCCAGCACAGACGTCAAGCTTACTGGACTGTAGTTTCCAGGATCGCCTCTGGATCCCTTTTTAAATATTGGGGTTACATTTGCCACCCTCCAGTCCTCGGGTGGTAGATTTTAGTGACAGGTTACAAATTGCTAACAGTAGGTCTGAGATTTCATATTTGAGTTCCTTCAGAACTCTGGAGTGAATGCCATCTGGCCCTGGTGACTTGTTAGTATTCAGTTTGTCAATTTGCCCTAGAACATCCTCCCAACGTCACATTGATTTGTAACAGCTCTTCCAATTCCTCGCCCGCAAAGCAAGGATCTGGCATGGGTACCTCTCCAAAATCCTCTGCAGTGAAGACCGACACAAAGAACTCATTCAGCTTCTCTGCGTCCTTATCCTCCGTGAGCGCCCGTTTTACTTCCTTGTCATCTAATGGCCCAACTGACTCCCTAGCAGGCTTCTTGCTTCTGATGTACTTGAAAAAGTTTTTGTTGCTTGTTTTTGCCTCTTTAGCAAGCCTCCCTTCAAAATCTCTCTTGGCCTGCCTTATTAACATTTTACATTTACGTTGCCAGTGTTTATGCTCTTTCGTATTATTTTCGTTGGGACTAGCCTTCTATTTCTTAAAGGATGCCTTTTTGGCTCTAATAGCCTCCTTCACCTCCCCATTTAACCATAGTGGAAGACGTTTAGTCTTCCTGCTTCCATTTTTAACTTGCGGAATGCATTTAATCTGGGCTTCCAGAAGGGTGCTTTTAAACAGTCCCTTGCAACTGGGCTTTTTAGTTTCCTCATTTTGTCATGGTCTCCCTTTTTAAAGTTAATATTAGGGTAATTGAAGTAACCCATTATTATTATGTTGCCGACTTTAGTAGCCTGTCTAATCTCTTTTAGCATTACTTTATCAGTCTCTCCATCCTGGTCAGGGGGATGATAGTATAGCCCTACTGCAATACACTTCCCCTTTATACCTAGAATTTCTATCCATAAAAATTCTAGGGAACAGTTTGCATCGTTTAAAATTGTAATTGTACTTGACTCAATGTTGTCTTTTACATATAGAGCCACCCCACCCACCAACTCTAGCTACTCTGTCATTCCGATATATTTTGTACCCTGGTATTACAGTGTCCTATTGATTATCCTCGTTCCACCATGTCTCTGTGATGCTTATAATGTCTAGATCTTCATTTAGCGCCATACACTCTAGTTCTCTCATCTTACTTTTTAGACTTCTAGGATTTGCATATAGACATTTATGTGTATTCTTTTTATTCTTCTTACTGTGCACATTGTAGGGGACTGCATCAGGCACCCTGGAATTGTTATTTATCTGTTCTTCAGCGAATTCCACCTCAAGTTCCTTAATTTTTATTCCTTCCTCGGCCTTAAGCAACTCTAAATCCCCTCAGTTAACATCCTGCATAGATGCCACAGACCGAACTGTGCACTCCACAGTGCCTGTCGACTTTCCCCCAGGTTCTAGTCTAAAAACAGTTATAACACATTTTTAATTTCCTCTCCTCAGTGCTGCCCTGCTTTGCCACGGCTTGGAGCTGGACCTTTGTAGCCTCAGCTGCACGACATATATCCATTGCTTTTTCAAGTGCGAGGTCAGCGGCTCTCAGGAGCCTCTCCTTCAGTCTTTCCTCTCTTGTGCTAAAACTTTTTTTTATCCGGAATCATCTTGCTCACGGTGGGGCCAAACTCAAAATTCTTTGCTTTTACTTTAAGTTCAGTGATGAACTCCTCCACGCTGTCTCCGGGGTCTGTTTGTGAGTCCAGAATGTGTACCTCTCAAACACCACATTTCTGTGTGGGTTGCAGAAAGCTCTGAATTTTGCAAAGATCTCCTCTATGTCCTCTGGGCCCTCAGCTTCAGGAAAAGTGAAGGTATTGAAAACATCAAGGGCATCTTCCCCAATACAGTGTAACAAAATGGCCACTTGCCTTTCCTTGGCTTCTTTCTTCGCTTCAGATGCTGTCATGTACAGGTTGAAGCATTGTTCCCAGCACCTCCAGTTCTCTGCCATGTTTCCATGCAGGGCAAGTGGCTCTGGAGGCTTGAAATGATCCATGTGTATGAACACTCAGTTTCTGTCTTCCCTTGTTCCTGCAAACTAGTGCCTCTGTCATTTGAGGAGGCACGGGTTCTATTTTCAAACTCTGACACCAAGTAGTGGCTCCAAAATTAGAGACTGCAGACTCCAAAGGCTCCAGTTTAACAGTCTTTAGTAGAATAACTAAAAACCTCAGCACCAGGCCCCCTAGCTGTATTTCCTGGTTCTCTTGAAGGGGCCACTCCACCACACGCCATGTGGGAAAATGTGGGGCAACATACTGCCCTGTGGCCCCTCCCACATCAGTTGGGGGAAGTGGGGTGTTCAACGCCATGGAGTTGTGCACGCCAGCCTAGAACGCTGGGTGAGCAACCACACCTCTGGTGGTGATGGTGGCCGCGGCAGCCGTGGTGACAGTGCATGGGCGGACTGCGGCAGGGAGGAACACCTGCCTGTTTTGGTACCATGCGGAGCCTGCAGGTAGCTGCTCTGGCAGGTGGGGGGGGCATGGAGCAACCGTGGGCTCTGGTGGTCTCCCCTCTCATGTATTGATTTCCTCTCTCTCTCTTTTCATAGGAATCCACTTGAGACATGCACATCCCTGCCAGAAAATTGCTTTTAAGTTTGGGGAATGTAAAATAGCTGGATTTCACTTGTTTTGGCATGAGAGCTGTTGTAGCGAATTTTGCCATAGGTCATTTTCTCCCACTGCCCCCACCTCAAGTAGGGTTGGAGTTCTAGCTTTTCTTTTTCAACAGCTGTGGATGTGTCCTCTCTTAACTAATTAAATGGGCAGCAAGGGTCCTTTCTTTCTTTTGGGGATGGTAGTCCTTTCTAGAGCTGAAAGAAGTATTTGATGCTTTGAATCAGATCTGAAAGAGCAGATACGAACTAGTATTTTGGGGAATAATAGTTTATTTTTTAACTGGTGTAGTTTTGGTGTATGCTTGTATGCTTTTATCAAAGTATGATAGCATATTTGTAAACCTAAGAATGGGTAATTGGGGTTGGAAGATTATATAAATATAAAGTATTTTATAATGAGGAACGGTAATGCTTCACTACATATTTGGTCATTGAGAATGTAATAACTTGTAAAATGTAAGTTTTATTTTATTTTTGCTGCAACCATTGGTTGAGACAATAAATTGTTTACTAACTACTATTTGTTCCACTTTGTTTGGATTGCTTTTTTGGTTAATTTCACTTCATTTGTTTGTTTTGGTATTTTGGCTACTTTTTTGGCTACTGAACATGTGTAATAGTGCTGAAATGAAATAACCAACATGCCAAACAACCAGATAAACAAGTAACTGAAATGAAATTTAAACAGATATGTGAATATTGGTTTCATATTTAGATGGCAATCCAAAGATTCAAATAATATCTGTAACCCTATACAGCCCTCCTCCAGCTCTCCCACCCAACCCTTCCCTGCCTGCCAAATGCCTGGTCAAACAAAAAGGTCTTGAATAATTTCCAGAAGATAAGCAGGCTCAGACTTAGATCAGTCTCCAAGGGGAGAGATATTCATAATTGTGGTCAGCCACCGAGAATGCCTCTCTGCGCGCTTTTGTTGTAGAAACTTTGTGGGGACATGGTACCTGCAAATGGGTGCTTCCAGCTGACCTCAGAGGCCACAACAGGACATGAGGGAAGAGGAGATCTTTCATATGGCAATTTCAAGACACAAACAGCATGCAGATGACTTTTACCTGTTAAGGCATGATATGTTTGGGGGATATTGCTTGGTCTCTAGTTCCTGGAAGTACTATCTCACTTGGATATTCCCTTGTGCTCCTGCTGGAATCCCCTGCATGTATATATATATTTAAAAATATACACAAGAATGAATACAGGGACAGCCTGAAATACAGAGCATATGGCTTTGATGTTTTATTTGGGTAAATGTTTGCAGTACTCTCCTGCATGAAGGTGACCATATGGCAAATGGAATTTATGTTTTCATTATCCCATTTTGCTGCTGGGCTGAGGTTAACCAGTAAATAAAATAAATAAACCCATCACCAAAGTAGAACTTACCCGGTGATCCCAGTACCATTTTTTGCTTTTAGTCTAAAATGTTTCCCCGATTTGTATCTAGATTTCCCACCTTGTGAAATCGATTGAAAAGTTAACACTGCTTTTCTTTTGATGTCGAGATTCACTGTTCTAATTCCTAGACTTGCATGAGCTGGAGAAGGGTCTTCTGCTGGTAGGGAGGTGGGAGGACAAGGATTTCTCCCTCCCCCGCTGTTTATACCAGGATCAAAAAGCCTGTGGGCCAAATCTGACCCATGACTCTCTCTCCTTCCCCCCCAACTTCCCTTTTACTTTGGTCCCATTCTAATTTCTGGATCTGGCCCCTGGATCCAGTCTCTACTCTCAAGCACTGAAAGAGTGAGCTCAGAGAAAGGAAGCAGAGATGAGGGCATGCACTCAAGGACAGATCCATGACATGGTATGGTCCCTCCTTTTCCTTCCCCCATCTCAAACACACCCCATAAGCACCTCTGCCCCAGTTCCTCTCCAGCCCATGGAGCTTATATTAATTTTCAGAGTGTCTTGCAGGAGGGGAAAGATTCCTCAGTCCTGCTTTATATCATAGATATTTATATTGCACAATTTTTTTATTTTTTTTTTAAAGAAGGGTTTCCCTTTTCTATTCTGGGACTCTCAACGGAGCCCTCTCTTCTCTGAGGCCCCTTCTCATTTAGCCATGTGTGGTCGCAGCTTTTGTGCCCTCCTCCTTCAAAGCCATTATCACAGCCTGCGAACCGACTTTTGAAGCATCCTAGAAGAATACCAGCTTCCATGGCCACAGAGCAGGGCCTGGGTTGAGATGGTTTCCCACGTCTGTCGTTTCCAGCTGTGTCACTACGTGCAGATTCCAGCAGGCATCATTGCATTTCTTTGCTGCCTTGAGTTCACATTCTTGAGGTTAATGTCTAGCTTTCTTTAAAAAAAAATCAAAAAAAAATAATCAAAAAAAGATAAGAAAATGAGGAGGAGGAAGGGTAGCTGGGGCTCCCCTATCCCCAGTTTGATTTAATAAATGAAGTGGTGTGGTGGATATTGTTGCCCCTTTTCCTAGGGTTACCATATATGCACATTTTTAGAGGACACTTATGAGAAATACAGTTTGCAGGGCTTCCCCTTTTCTGTTTGTGAACCTTATTGCCACATTCAGGCAGCACAGTTGTTGGCTTGAGGGGATGCATGAGTCAGTTACAAGTGATCAGACTAAAGGGATTTATGGTGAGTTGGTCAAAGTGTGGCCCCTGGTCACTCCTTTTCCAGTGGTAAAGGGCAGATGCAAATTTTCCACTCATCTCTCCGGGCATGTTCTAAGCGCATGCAAATATCATAGCTGTGTGCCTGCACTTGACTTAAAATAAATGATTTCTTTTTTCGTCTTAAAAATACCCTTTGGGTGTTGGAACTTGCTGGGAGGCAGAAGGGGAAAAGGGTCAGATTAGGGAAACTAGAAGAATCCAAGTGTGCCAAGAGAGAAGAAACGGACTCTATCTTGCACAGACGGGGCCGATGAAGGGGAGAGTCAATTCTGTAAATGGAGCTACAGACTAAAATGAGGGGAGACAAGTGAAAGCGCGTATAGCATTTAATATAGACATTCATATTCCTGCTCTCCAACCCAAGGCATGGTTCAAGAATTCTATAGTAAAAGGTTTCCTATAAGTTTTCAGTGCTTCTTAGAGAACCGCAGGAAGGCTTGCCCAGCTTCTTCTGAAGTCCTAAGTTAGACCTCCCTTGGACCCACCCTACCCCCAAAACCACAAGATTCCAAAAATTCCTTTTCAAAATTCCTTTAGTCTTGGAGCCTTTAAGACAGGGTCTAGGAACCTTTCCCCTCTAGCGGTCCATTCTGAAAATTAGTACAATAGTAGAATTACTACTCGGTGGGCTTGATAGGAGTTTGAGGTGGGACTGTTGACAGGGATTGTTCAGAAAGGAGGAAGGAAGGGGAGTCTCCTGTCCTTGGGTGCATGGCCCTCCTGTCACTTCCCCTGAGCTCATTCTTTCAGTACTTGAATTTGGAACTGGATCCATGGGTCAGATCCAGAAACTGGAACGGGTTCAAAAAAAAAATCCAGCCACAGGCTGGATTTGGCCCATAGGCTGTAGGATTCCCACCTCAGGTTTTAAGGCTCTGACGCTGCAGTCACCCTTTTAATTCTTTCTTCATAACCACAAAGGCTAGAAACATAACTGAAAGCTGAGATTCTCACACTATATTGTAAGTCTCACAATTTTAGGCTTTAAGAAAATAAACCTAACATTACAGAGTTGGCAGCCCTAGAACACTTGAGGTCCTAACCCTGCTGATTCCATGGGAATTTTTCTATAGAAAGAAATGCGCCTGCTTGCTGTGCCTGGGAAATCACAGTCCATAACTATGTATTTCTTTTGAAAATCTGCATGGTTGTTTGGCCTCCTCGCCAGGAGTGGACAGAGACATTCCAGTCTCCAGGTGGTTCCCCTTTTGTTCCCCTCTTTACTTCCAACCTGGAATGTGTTTTTGAGCCTGGAATGCAGGTTTTGATGGCCTGTGGAATGTGTCCTTCCTCAGCAGGACCCCCTGACTCCGTGCTGAGCGCATGCATGGGTGTATGCTGCCGGCCGCATGCTACATTCTTTCCACAAGCTGTCATATGTTTGCTGGCCTGGATTTGCCAGTTGCAACTTTGGGCTTCAGGGAAACCTCTTTATCTGGCTTCTGTGTAGAATCTTTAACAAAACACTTTGGATTGTGACTGGAATTCCAGGAGGTGGTGTCTTGTGGTAGTTAGAACCAGAAGATGAGGAGCTGGGTTCGGTTTCCAGCTCTTTCACTGACTTCCTTCAAGAGTTTGGTTGAAAAATGACTTTACTGTGTTCTGGTAGCACCTAATGATGATCCCAGATGAGAACAGGACCCTGTTGTGTTAGGCACTCATGCATGGGTGGGGAACCTTTCCCATCCTGGGGGGCCACTTTGAAAATGAGTACAAGCTGGGCGGGATGCACAGAAGTTAGGGGCAGGGGTACATAATGGGTGCACTCAACGAAAGGTGTGTGCAGATAATGGATCTTTGCTGTTGATCCGTCTCCTATCCTTGCGTGCATGCCCTCATCTGTTAACTGAGCTTAGTTTTTCGGTGTAGGAACTGGATCCGGGGGCTAGATCTAAGAATTGGGAAACCTTGAGGTTTGACAAATCCAGTTTTAAAAATAATGCACAAGCTGCCGGGCGCCAGTGTTTTCAGTGGCAGCCGGCAACTTTCGGTGCATATAAACACCCCCTACACTACCTTTTAAAAAGCGGATTTTTCAATCTTCTAGATTTTCCTGCTCGTCTAAAAATGCCAGTTTAGTGCTAAATTCAGCCAGAGACAAAGTCTTAAATCTACACCAAAAAGCAAAAGGGCGATCAAGAATTTTTGTACAAGGGGCACCCTCTGCAGCACCCTAGAGGTGGTTGTGTTTGGGTCCCTGCTGGGAAGGATATGGGGTCCCACACCCTGCCCTGGTGCAGTGTTCCTGCTGCTCCCAGGCACTGGCATTTTCTCGACCTTTTCCACAAAGAGGGACCCTTACACATCTCTCCTGTTGTTGCTCAAGGAGGAAGAGGGACTAGAACATTTTACTTTCTTGTATAAGTTGGCCATATTCTGCAATAAGGAACTAACAGTGGGGAAGGGAGTGTGGCGTTTGTATTCTACATCCCATTCCAACCTACCTACACCCATGAGCACAGACCATCTCGCTAGAGCAGGGGTGGGGAAGCCCAGGCCTGAGGGCCAAACCTGATCCTTGGCAAGTTTTTATGTGGCCCCTTTCCAATTCCTTTCCAATTATTTTTAAAACCAAATTTGTCAAACCCTGAGGTTTGACAAATCCGGTTTTAAAAATAATGTGCAAGCTGCTGGGCGCCGCTGTTTTCAATGGCAGCTGGCGACTTCTGGGGTGTGTAAATGTCCCCCATATGACTTTTTTAAAATCAGATTTTTCAATCCGCTAGATTGGTCTGCTCGTCTAAAACGCCCAAAATCTTTCTTCCCAACCTATCCCCCCACCACCTTCAGGCAGTTTTGGTGGCCTCAGTCAAATATTAATGAGATTAGAAAATCTTTTTTGACTGTGCTCAAACCAGAGTGTCAGAGGTGGGACAGCTCCATGAGGCTGCCAGGGAAACTGGATGCAGGGCATTGGACTGTTGGTGGGGGTGGGGACAGGGATGGGTGTCTTGTCTGTGTGTGTCTTAATAAATAGAAACACTTGATGAGAGACTGTAGAGCAGTAGTCTAGTGAATAAGGTGTTGAACTTAGACCTGGGAGACCAGGGTTTAAATTGTGTCTTAGCCATGAACTCTCTAGGCGGCCTTGGACAAGTCACTGTCTTGCAGATTCTCTGTTGTCTGTAAAATGGGAATAACAATGGCCTACCGCATAGGGTTGTTGTGAGGGTGAATTAGATAAGGACTGTAAAAGCACTTGAATGCTGGAAAGAGCTATAGAAATGATAAATATTAATAAATAGACCCCTAGCAAGCTTCCCCATAGCATCTATGGTGCTACCAACCTAAGTGTGCACCTGTTGATGCTCTAGCTGACACCTTTCCTATGTGCCATTCATCCTCTTGCCCTGAAGCTGCCGGGAGCCAGAAGAGATCAAATGATTCTGGCTTTGTGCATGTGAGGCTGTTAGAGCCAGGCACTGGCAAGTGTGCTGAACTTCCTACTGCCAGATTGCAGCCTCTAGGAAAGGTTACATAAATGTGCCGTCAGCGCTGCGCTGTGCCCTGTGGGATGGAACTTTCGTTTACTGAAAGTACCCGGTAATGGTCATTTTGGATTAATCAGAAATTTCAGTTCTTATTCAGTATCGATTGTATCAAATCTTTTACATTGATTTTTCTATCAGATTTTTACCATTGAGGTTTGTCCCCATTGACTTCAATGGGAAAACCACGCTGTTAAATAACTAATGCGAAAGATCAGATACAACTGATACAAGAACCAAAACCGAAAGTAACCGAAATTTTGCTCAGAGTCTCACCCTTACTGAAAGGTAAAGCACAATGCGGGGGATGCAGCAGCTGAAAGACTCCTAGAGCCAATCACCCTCTCCAGCAGACTCCCAACAATGGGATAAAGAGGAGATAATGTGGATTGGAGCTAGACACCTTGTTGTTCTGTATTTAGGAGTCTGCTGTGTATAATTAGGGCTGTTTGTTTATGTTGCCAAATAGCATAATTACTAGACTCTGTTAGGCTTCCTGCATGAACAAAGGAGAAAGGAAACCTCTCGTTACTGAGACACTGACTCCTCCTGCTGGAAAAACCCTGAAATCTTCCCCTTAGAGGAATGCCCCCCCTTCCTTCCCTCTGTATTTGTCTTAACCTCTACGACACACAAGGCTAAGAGGATTTTTGCACTGCGCTCAGGTGTGAACTTAGTGTCTGTTCCTTGTCCCAATATTAATTGCATTTTTGGATATGTCTGTAACACTGTGTTGTGGAACATCCAAGGGTGTCTTTAGACATAACGCTGTTCAGGGTTCTGTCAGTGTCCTACTGTTACAGTGTTTAAACATACGCTCAACACAGTGTTCACCCCAAACACTGATTAAACTGTCAAGACCTGGCAGTTGTTCACTTCCAGTGTTTGGGGCGAGCACTGTGTTGATGGTATGTCTAAACACTGTAACGGTAGGACACTGTTACAGAACACTGAACAGCATTATTAAAGACACCCCTAGAGATCTTTAATTATAGGCGTTTCAAGTTTCTCTTGCAGCAAATTTAAAGAGACTTAAGCTGTGAAATGATCACTCTCAGACCTTTTCGTCAGTTCATGTAAACTCCTGGGTTGGAAAAGTAGTATAAAATCAATGAAAGTTTTTGGCGTGCGTGGGTCCCTTTAACATTCCTGTGTCATATTTGTATCCATAAAGCCCCGCTAGCCTTTGCTGTTTAAACTAGGTTACTGCTTGTATATTTCAAACACTGTATAAACAAAGGTCAAGGCTGCCTTACAGATAGAGTGCCTGAGGCATAGCGAAGTGATATGCCGAGTGTTTTATGAATAGAATTCGACTCCTAATCCACTTTTCTATTCTCTGTTGTTTGCTTATAACTAAAAGGAGCCCTGATTTGGATACTGTGGTCCAGCTGAGCTCCAGATGTTTGGCTAAACACCTGGAATGGATGGGAGTGGGAATTCAGATTCGGATTAAATCCGTAACTGCATGGAATCGGCCATTACAAATTAATCCGTACTGAACTGAAACAGTGTGACAACAAGCCTGTTTTGGTTCAGTTCTAGCCTACAGAAGAATAAAAAATATATTAAAAAAATTACTGTGCATGTGTAAAATGACTTGCCAGACTGTTCTGCGCAGCCATTCTGAACATGCGTAGTGGCCATTTCGCGCATGCATGACTGGCTGCTCTTTTCCAAAATGGCAGCGATATTGCCGCCGCCATTTTAGAGAAGGCTGCACATGTGGAGAACAGTCCGGTGGCCATTTGCGCATTCATAATAATAATATATCCACGTTTAAATCTGCAAACTTAGGGCAACAAAATGAAAGTAAATCAAATACAAATTTACAACTGAAAGACTGCACCTAGGAATGGGCAACTCTCTGGGTGTTGTTAGATGTAACACTAGTCAAGTCTGTACCAGAGGGACCTATGCTCTCACAGCGGTGAAATGACCAGGTCATCAACAGGGGACCTGTCAAGGTCAGTAGGTAAATCCCCCAGAGTGTTCTGGGAATGAATTGGATCCATACGTCTCTGGGAGCGGACCAACCTAAGTGGTCCACCACCCCAATGGGGGTATAGGAAGGCAGGGATCTGAGCCTTCAAAAGATAATGGTCTGACCATGACAATGGTGTTATGACAACACCCCCAATAATCGGAGCCCTGTCCCCAGGCTGGTGCAAAATATCAGATCGAACGTGTGTCCCGCCTTGTGCATTGGGCCAGATATAATCTGGGATAGACCCATGGTTGTCATGGAGGCTATAAAATCCTGCTCTGGTCCAAAAAGGTTGGTCTCAGCATGTATGTTAAAGTTAACCAAGACTATAAGTCTGGGTGACCTTCAAGACCACCTTTGAGACCAACTCGGACAGCTTGGTCAGGGAGTCTGCTGCGGAGCTGGGTGGTCGGTACAAGCAAACTCCCTAATCTATCCCCAGCCAACTCTGATACAAGGTGGACACACTATATTGGAAGATTTAGGCAACAAATACCTTTGAAAGACCACAGTGTCTTAACAGATCACCACAACCCCAGCCCCCAATCCTCAGCTGATGCTGCACCAAGGACCTGACTGGCACCATCTGGGACAATATAGGCCCAGATGCCTCCTCCAGCCAGGTCTCTGTAATGCATATGAGGTCAGCAGTCTCATAAGATCAAAGATGGTTGACATTTTGTTTGCCACTGACCTCGCATTAAACCGGATCTGTTTTAGATCAGGGGCCCCACTGGCCTCAACCCTCAAATATCCCAAGACAGGAAGGGAGTGGGACATGGGAACAGACACAAGGCTCAATCCCCCTCCTGATGCTCCTGATAGTTTCTCCCCCTGCCCAACACAACCCCAGTTGGTTGAATAGCTGCTCCATTCTCTCCCCCCACCCCCTGGACACCTTCCTCTCTGGGCTCTGCAGTCCCAGTCCTGCATCCCTGGATGCGGAATGGCAATAGAGGTGGGTGGGGAAATCCCCCTACTCCCTCACCCAAACCCACCCTTCCCAAGAAAAAACATCCTCCTCTTCCCCCAACCTATCCCACCCACCTCATCTACTCTCCTATACCAAGACAACCCCTTCTTGTGCCCCTCCCTCTCAATGCGGGACCATGACATCCCTGCCTACCCATGATCTCCCATGCCTGCACTCCCCTCTCACTGGGGGGCAATGGCATCACTACCCCATATCTACCCTCACCTAAACCTCCCCCAACCAACATCCTTCTTAAAACTATTACAATGCAAACTACAAAGCAAATAAGTAAAATAAGCCCAACCCCAGCCTCTGGCTGCCAAACAATGTTGCAGGTGGCTTTTAAATGCACTGGAGAACAAGGGGTGTGGGAGGGGGTAGCCCCAGGCCTCAGCCCACATCCAGCCCCTGGATTCCACTCCCCAGCAGCAGCAGAGATATCGCCCCTCCTGCCTGCAGGTGGCTTGAAGGCTTTTAAAAGCACCGGAGAGGGGGGAGGTATATAGTCCCCAGGCTCCACAGTTCTCTTGTATCGAGGGACAGTTTCCAGCCATCAGCTAATGTGAGGACTATTGAGTAGCAACAAAAACATGCAGTGGCATAAATATCTGTAAAACCAGCCATGTGCCTCGAATTACATCATCAGTTTCAGCATGTGATAGATTTGCACATAGTAATTACACCTGGTAACACCCCACAAATGCAAAGATCAGAATTCATAATGCCATGCTGTTAGGGTTGGTCATAATTTCCAACTTCTTGTGTGTGTTTTTTCACAGAAATATTTTAGCAAACATTTCCTTCCCCCCACCTCCCAACCAATTTACAAAGCTGTTTTTTTTTTAAAAAAAGGTGAGCAAAATTCATATAAATTTAGATATTTGTTCTTTAGTGGAAACTAGTTTGGATCCTTATGTACCGTAAGCATAACTTACACCGCCACTGCTCTGGGGCTAGTCTTATAAAGCTGCATATAGGGGAACATTTGATCCATATGTTTCAGTTACCAGAATTCCAGTAACAATAATTGGATGGGGAAAACAGCAAACGTGCTGCAGAAGGCTACTTTGAGAGCAGTTATTGGGAAAGTGATGTAATTAAGACAGCTAGATGGCCCACGAAGGTGGGCAAAATTGGAAACAGACCTGTCACACTGATGCTTGGAAGTCCTTTATCAGTAGCACTCTGCTAGTTCTTTAAGCTTTATAGTGGTGTAGCTAATGGGGTCTCTGCCCATCTGCTGGCTTGCCATTGACTTTTACTGTTGTAGAACATTGCATCTGTCTAGTTAGGCTCAAGCAGATTGAATAAACCGTTTTATGAAGTCAGAAATGAAATCTCCCTTGCCCTCCCTAAAACCTCATAGCATGGCAGCTTGAGAGCCCTGCAGACTAAAGTCCTGTATTTTAGCACACTCTGTTGTCTGCAGCAAGGCAGGAGGTGGCACGACGGAAAACTTGCCACCATGTGCCAATCTGAACCATGATAGACCCACCCTCTACTGTGGAGAGGGGAACTCATTTTGATCTGCATTTTGCCTTGGATCTCGTTACTAAGAGAAGAGAGCAAAGTAATATTAAATATGGATGTGTTTGCCACTGTCTTGTCTTGCTTGGGTCCAAAGCTCTGAGCTGGCAACTCTATGGCTTTTTGCATTTGTGCTCAAAGAGAAAGAAGTGTCAGCCTGCTGCTTTTAATGGTTCTCACATATGAGAGACTATGTATGAATTTAGTTTGAATAAAGGACTTGCCCCAGATTTAAATGGTACTTTGCCTGGAGTAACAGGAATAGCTAAATGCCTGTGCTGTGGAGTGTACACCATAGCAACTGCATTGTATGAAGAACAGCTGGAATAAACTAAGAATAGCAAAGGGTACTAGGTAGGGGAGAAGTTACATATTGGTGTATTGAAAATACTTGAGGGTCTTTCTTAATCTGCTATTTATGTAGCCATAATAATTTGCTTTGGATTAAATTTGGCGTAGAACAAGATTTAGGCAGGAGAATAAAAGACAACTGCTGTGACTTTTGTTGCAGGAGAACTGAATTTAGAATTAGTTGTCCAGGAAAAGGTTCTCTGTCAGGGTTCTAAAAATGTATATACAAATTTGCTAGCCAGGCACAAAAGATGACTGTTAAGCTAGGATGGCAGGGTAAAAATTCAGTTGCCAGCTCAGAAAGCATATTCAATAGATGTGAGCAGCCAAGTGGATTTTTACAGTTAATTGTTACATCTTTAAAACCCAGGAAACCGTCTGTCTATTCTTGGTTCTGGCACTAAGCAAGCAGGAGAAGTTGGGCCAGTCATTTCCCTTCTCTGTGCCTCAGTTTCCCCAAATAGCACAATGAAGGCAAAGCTGATGTTCTACTTACAAAAGAGTGTTCAAGAGTTCAGTAGCTATGGGACATGGCTAATGGTATAACTGGTTTCAGAAGAGGATTGTGCACCTTCATGGATAATAGACAGAACTATTAGTTGGGAGGGCCACGGGGATAAAATCTCATACTCAGAGTGTCACTAAAACTCTGGAATTGCCAGAAAAGGGCCCTGTGTGGTCGCACACTCTATACGTGCCTGAATCCAGCCCTACAAGAAAAATGTTTTGTTTTGTAAGGACTTGTGTCAATCTTTTCTTGCCACTAGATGGCACTCTGTCTCTGTGAGAGAGAACAGCTGCTATGAGGGACTCTTTTTTTTTTTTTTTTTTTTTTTTGGGTGCTGTAGCTTTCAAATAGGAGTGCTCTCCAGTGAGCACTCCAGTCCTGCACTAGGAACGATGATGAACCCCATTAGATTCATGAAGGGTGACATTCTATGGATGACTTTTTAAAAAAATGTATTACTGGTGAAACTTTAATGTCTCCCTCTTTGCAGAGGCTGAGTTCAGCTCCGCAGTGGGATCCTCTGACCAAGAACAGACAAACTGGGAGTATTGTAGTGGCATCTTCCTTAGTTTCCAGAGGATGAGGGGCTCAGCATGGGCTCAAGCAAATTTCCCTCCCTCAAATTGCATTTGTGGAGTAATTTAAATTCAGTGAAAATTCATTGGGAGAGCAAGGTGGATGTTGCCTAAGTCGGACCCCTTGACTTCAGTCTAGGAATCTGTGACCTGATGGGATCTGACCGGTCCTGTCTGGCCTAGGTAGGGCTGGACACACACTCTGCCCAAGCTGGCTGGGCTCCTGAGCTGCTGGATGACCCCTCAACTACAAAGCCCTGTGGCGTCGTGGCATTCTGCAGAGGGTGGAGCCACTTAGAAAGGGGTGGGAAATACTTAGCTCTGCCCTTTTTCTGTTTTAGACCTGCTGCTCCGTTGATGTGCAGGGCAGGGGTAGACACGTCGGGCCTCTGCTCAGAAGATTCTGGCTGCATTAGGCCAGGGTTCTGATCGGGTCCAGGAGTCTGCCTTGGCAATCAGTACAGCTGATCTAGGATGCGCTATAACATGCATTTGGGGCTTGATCCTATGTGAGTGTTGTTCATCACTTTCCATTTCTGGCCTTATGGCATGTTGCTCTATAATGTGATGCTGTCTTTGCCATCTGTCTCACCCCTTTCAACGGTTGGGCAGTTTCCCTTATTGCTTTTTGATGGTATGTCATGACTCCTAAAGGGCATAATCCAGGGGGATAAAATCTCATACTCGGAGTGTCACTAAAACTCTGGAGTTGCCAGGAAAGGGCCCTGTGTGGTCGCACAGTCTACACTTGCCTCCTGCTGATACCTACCATCCAGTACAATTTGCCACCCAAAGACTGGAGGGTGGCAAAGGTAACCCTGATATTTAAAAAGGGATCCAGAGGTGATCCTGGAAACTACAGACCAGTAAGCTTCATGTCTGTGCTGGGCAAAATGGTGGAAACTATCATTAAGAACAGAATCACTGGGCATGTTGATAAACATGGCTTCATGGGGAAGAGTCAACATGGATTTAGCTAAGGTAAGTCATGCCTCCCTAATCTATTGGAATTCTTTGAGGGTGTAAATAAGTATGTGGACAAGGGAGACCTGGTGGATGTAGTGTACCTGGATTTCCAGAAGGCATTTGATAAGGTCCCACATAAAAGATTTGAGAAAATTAAAAAGTCATGGAATAGGAGGTAGTGTCTTACTAGGGATCAGTAACTGATTAAAGGATAGGAAGCAAAGAGTAGGACTGAACTGTCAGTTTTCACAATGGAGCAATGTAAAAAGTGGTGTGCCTCAGGGATCTGTATTGGAACCGGTGCTGTTTAATGTGTTCATTGATGATCTGGAAAAGGGCGTTAAGAGTGACGTGATGAAATTTGCAGATGACACCAAGTTATTCAAGGTAGTTAAAACATGAGCAGACTGAAGAACTGTAACAGGATCTTACGAGACTGGATGCCTGAGCATCTAAATGGCAGATGAGATTTAATGTGGACAAGTGCAAAGTGATGCACATAGGGAAAAATAACCCAAACTATGAGTACACAATGCTGGATACTAAGCTAGATGTTACCACTCAGGAAAAGGATCTGGGAGTGATTGTGGACAATATGCTGAAATCCTCAGCCCAATGTGCAGCAGCAGTCAAAACGTTATTCGCAAAGGGCTAGAGAATAAAACTGAGGATGTCATAATGTCTCTACATAAATCGATGGTGAGACCGCACCTGGAATATTGTGTGCAGTTCTGGTCACCCCACCTCAAAAAAGATATAGCTGAACTAGAAAAGGTACAGAGAAGGGCAATGAAAAATGATAAATGGTATGGATGGCTTCTGTACAAAGAGAGACTTGAGAAGCTGGGTCTCTTAAGCTTAGAGAAGACTGAGAGGGGACATGATAGAGGTTTATAAAATCTTGAGTGGTGTGGAATGAGTAGCTAGAGAATGGTTATTTACCCTCTCAAATTGTACTAGAACTAGGGGACACTCCATGAAATGAGCTGCTGGCAGATTTTTCACTCAACGCATAATTAACTTATGGAATTTGTTGCCAGAGGACATTGTCAAGGCCAGTAGTAAAGCTGGGTTTAAAAAAGGACTGGATAAGTTCTTGGGGAGTAGGTCCATTAATGGCTATTAACCAAGTAGCTTACGGGATGAACTTCTTACTTTTGGAAGCTGGGAGTGAACAACAGGGAATGGATTGCCCATTGTGACTGTTGGTTCTTCTCCCATGCGATCAAGATTGGCCACTGTCTGAGGACAGGATGCTGGACTTGATAGACCATTGGTCTGATTCAGTATGGCACTACTTATGTTCTTACAATTTGTTACCTGAGTTCTGTGTACTAGGGGCGGGAAAACCGGTAAATCCGGTATCCGATAATGCCGGTACTGGGCGTACCGGCATTATCGGATTCGACCCGGTAAATCCGGTCCGGGTACCGGATTCCGGGTTCCGGATTTTTTTACATTGCAGCCATTTAAAAATGGCTGCAATGTAAAAACTTAAAGCCCCACCAAAAAAGTTAAAAAAAACAAACCCTCCCCGAGTCCAGGCTGCGTGGGTGGAAGGGGGGACACCCCCCACCCACCCTGCCCAGCCTGGATTTTTGTTTAAAAAAAGACTCCGAGGCGAGCCCACCCCCCAGCACCAGCGGCCGCGGCGTCCCTGCAGCCGCCGGTAAGTATGACCCGATCCCTGGTGTGTGTGTGTGTTTAACACCCCCCCAACCCCCCAGGGATCACCCCTACTAAAGTTCAGTGCTTGCTTACCTTGCGGAGCTCCGGGTGCGGCGGCGGCGGGCGGTCCGGCGGCCTCAGCGCCGGCTGTGGCTGCCGGCGTCAGAGACGCTCTAGG
>QEPC01008150.1:69865-96822 GCA_003113815.1 Sphenodon punctatus | reverse complement strand
CCCCCCCCCCCCCCCCGTCTCTCAGTTTGTAAACCCTAGGGCAGAGACCTTGTCTATTCCATTACTTTGTAAAGCGCCAGGTACATTGCTGGCACTGTATAAATGCTTGCTAATAATAATCATAATCAGAGAAACTATTGGTCACCCATCTGCCAGAGAGGGTTGGGATCTGATGTGGGAGCCCAGAAGAGGATCTTTCCCTTCCTGCCCCAAAGAATTCTCAATGGGGGAGTGATCTCCAGTATATTGTTGTCAGTAATAGGAACTGACTTAGGCATCATCTTTTGACTGGAATACAAGATGCAAAGCCTTTGTGTCTATCACAAGATGCGCTGATGCAGTGCTGCCTTAAACTCTAAATGCGTCAGAGGTGACCTTGTTGTCTGCCTTTGTTAACTGGAAACTGTCCATTTCTATTACAAGTAAAATAATCTGCTAATCAAAGTCTAGCTTTCTCTGCCAGGGTTTGCTGCTGTTGATTATCATTATTCCTTTGATGTTCTTTTAAAATATGTAAGCATGGGCTTTCCTGTTCTGCTTCTTATGTTGCCATTAAGACATCTTTGATCTCTATTCTACTACTGACTTCTTAGAGTAAATTGAGCATGTATTTCTCATGTTACATTCAGCAAGGTATTCGTTTACCTGTACCCCTAATAGCTGCTGTCTGTGGTAGTTTGGATAGGCACCAACTAGCTTGCCCTATTTTTATCTGCCTCTAGTTGGTACTTTATTTACTCATACATATACAGTGATTTCATGTGATTGTTAATAGTTTTATAGCACTTTCAGTGTTCAGAGTGCTTTATAGTTCTTGTCTAGATGACCCTCACAACAACCCTGTGAGGTAGGTTCTTATTTCTTCCCATTTTTCAGCTGTAGAGTTGAGGCTGCGAGAGAATGACTTGCTCAAGGCCACCTAGCGAGTTTGAGCTCTGGTCTCCCAGGTCCAAGTACAACAGCTTATCTACTAGGTTACACTGGTTCTAAACAATTCATTTCATGTATAGAAGTTCTTTGGTTTTTGTTAGGTGTCCCATAGCAAATGACAGATTAACAAGGGATGCAAATGAAACTGTCTGATTTTACTTTGCCCTTTTTGACATGTTCACTGTACTCCCTTGCTGGACCAGGCCCTTAAGACTGGACTAAGTAGCTACAGGAGGCAGCCCTTAGATTCAATATAATGTTAGTAAGCACCTGGCCCTTTAAAGCAGTGCCAACTTGAAAAGGGCAGGTGCATTGCAAAGAAGAGGACAGGGCCACATCGGGTGCTAACTGAGTGCAGGTGCTGATGCTGCAAAGGACAGCGACTAAACACAATGCAGCTGAGCAAGCCACTAAGGTTCAGTGTCTTGAGTAGAGTCAGCTGGGTTGGGTGTGGGCCAAGCCAGCCCTGGAGACTAGGAGTGGGATCCCAGGGGGATTATAGGGTATCTGATTTGTTGGTATCGGATCTCCCGATATCGGATTTATTGGTATCAGAATATCTGATTTTTAACATTGCTGATTTTCTCAGATCTTTAACATTGCGGCCATTGACTTCAGTGGGCAGTGTTAAAAATCTGAGAAAACCAGCAATGTTAAAAATCAGATATTGCCGATACCGACAATAATTGGTATTATCGGATTAATCCAATACCGATAGTCCCACTCCTACGAAGAAAGGGAGGCTCTCAGTCAGACTAAGGGAGATCACCAGGGAGGCAGGAGCCAGGAAGTGCTCTTCCCCACAAGGACTAAGCTAGCCAATACCTGGCTGCAGGAGGGACTGTGCCTGGCCAGGGGGGAGCCTATGTGAGCAGGTTCCCAGAGAATATGTATTGGATTGTATGGAGCTGTTGGTAATGTGTATTGGGCACGGTAATTAAAGGACACTTAAAGGCAAAGATCCCATGTGGGCTTGGGTCATTGGGGTATGCATCCTGCAAGGACTTACCCCTCAGGGCCCTGCCCTGTTACATGCTTCATGCTCCTGATTATCTGTTGCTTGGTCTTTGTCTGTGATTACGGCCCTGAAAAAATTGCAGGGTTTTAAAAGTAAAATTGTGATATCATCCCTGGGAATGTATTGCATTTCCTGCCCCAGGGATACTGCTGTGAATTTGCTGGAGTGAAGAAGGTGGATTCCGCTTCCCTGTCTGGAATTAGACACGGGGCAGCCGGGCGTGCCAGTTTCATGGACTGCACAGAATCTCACAATTTCTGTGCGTTCCATGAAATTGTGATTTCTTTGCAGCTTTAGCCAGGATATGACCATGTTTTAGAAGCTCTGTTCCCTCGGCTCTCTTCAAATCACTTCTTGATGTGGGTTATGGGGATGGTTCTTGGCCAAAGTTGTGGTAATAATAATTCCTCTGTTTTGGAGGGCAAAGGGACTCACCTCTCTCTTCTTTTTCATAGATTCTGCAGGACTGTCCCAAAGCCCGGAGGGAAGTTGAACTCCACTGGAGGGCGTCCCAGTGCCCTCATATTGTGAAGATTATTGACGTTTATGAAAACCTTTACCAGGGAAGAAAATGTCTCCTTATAGTCATGGAATGGTGAGTATGGTGAATAGACACAAAGCAAGCTGAATACCAGCTTCCCTGCCCAGTCTAAACCTCCCTCCCCATTGGGCTTGGTGGAGGCTAACCTTCTGGAAAGCTCTGTAGTGCAAATGTAATCCCACATTGCTAAAATCCAATCTTCAGAAAGCCAGAAGCTGGACCCCTTAAAATCACAAGATTTAAAGATGATAATATTTGAGGTTATTTTTACTTATTTTCTGATTTCTTAATCTGTAGAGTACTCTTGGGTCACAATTTCAGGCTTTTCTTCCTAACCATGAGGGCAAGAAATATCTACTTTTAAAATTAATTAAATAAATAATACGTATATATTTTTAAATAGCATGACTCATGGTTGAGGTTTTAAGACTGACATCGAATATAGCGAGGCATGGGATGAAACTGGAGAGTTTGCAATAGAAGAAATTGCAGAGCATCAGTATGGTCTGTGAAGCCCTGGTCACCAAGCATCTCCCAGTATGGACCTTGTGAATGTGTGAATTGGTTGGTCACCAGTGATTGCTGGACTAAGCATAAGACATGCCACACTGGATCAGACGGGTCCATCTAGCTTAGCGTCCTGTCTCTGTCATAGGCCAGGTTCAGTTTCTTCGAAGGAGTGCACAATAGATCATAGCAATCATCCTTTTCCTGCCATTCGCTCACAGCTCCAGACAGTCAGCAGTCGCCTCCCCTGACCAGCTTGACTGACAGCTTTTTGAGAGCCTATCCTCTAAGAATTTTACCCTATCCTTTTTTTAACCTAGTTATGCTATTGGCCTTCACAGCATCCTCTGGCTATGAGTACCACAGATTAATTGAGTGAAAAATACTTCCTTTTATTTGTTTTATAAGCAAAGCTGCTGCCGGTTGGTTTCATTGGGTGGTGGGGAGGGCGTGGAGCATCTGAAAATTGAGCACTTTTTAGAAGATGGAAACGATTATTAAGAACAGAATTACTGGGCATATTGATAAACATGACTTAATGGGGAAGAGTCAACATGGATTTAGCAAAGGGATATCGTGCTTCACTAATCTATCGGAATTTTTTGAGGGTGGAAATAAGCATGTGGATAAGGGGGAGTCAGTCGATATAGGCCCCTTTTACACAGGCCGTGGTTGCGTGGGCGGAGCGTGGGTGCTAGTGCACGCGTGAGTGCACCCTCCCTCCACACAGAGCAGTCTCAGTTTTGCTCGGTTGCTCTGTACGTGGGGATGCGTGGTAGGTGAATGGGGATGCGTGTTTCGCGGGAGCACACACGCACACACCCCCACTCACTGGCTGCGGGATTTACGCGAGACAGTACCACTCATGCCCGTGCAGAACCACTGCATGGGCATGAGTGGTACCGTCTCTTGTAAAAAGGGCCATAGTATACCTGAATTTTCAGAAAGCATTTGATAAGGTCCCTAATGAGAGACTCTTGAGGAAATTAAAAAGTCTTGTGATAGGAGGCAGTTTCATATTGTGGATTGGTAGCTGGTTAGGACAGGAAACAAATGGTCGGTTTTCACAATGGAGGGGAAGTAAATAGTGGAGTACCCCAGGGATCTGTACTGGGCTGGTACTATTTAATGTATTCATTAATGATTTGAAAAAGGGAGTAAGGAGTGAAGTGATCAGATTTTCAGATGACACAAAGTTATTCAAGGTAATTAAGACATGAATGGACTGTGAAGAATTGCAGGAGGAGCTTGTGAGACTGGGAGACTGGACATCTGAATCACAGACAAAGTTTAATGTGGACAAGTGCAAAATGATGCACATAGGGAGAAACAACCCAAATTATATGTACACAATGCTGGGTTCTAAATTGGGAGTCACCACTCAGGAAAAGGACCTTGGAGTCGTTGTGGACAATACACTGAAATCCTCCGCTTGCTGTGCGGCAGCCATCAAAAAAGCAAACAGAATGTTGGGAATTATTAATAAAGAGATGGAGAATAAAACTGAAAATATCATAATGTCTCTGTATAACTCTGTGGTGTGAGCCCACGTTGAGTATTGTGTGCAGTTCCGGTCACCCCATTTCAAAAAAGATATATTTGAAATAGAGAAGGTACAGAGAAGGGCAACAAAAATGATAAAGGGTATGGAACGGCTCCCCGGTGAAGAGAGGCTAGACGTGTTGGGGCTCTTCAGCTTGGAGAAGAGACATCAGAGGGGATATGATGGAAGCTTATAAAATCATGAGTGGTGTGAAACAAGTAAATGGGGAACAGTTATTCACCCTCTCAGATAGTAATTGAACTAGGGGAAGCTTCATGAAACTAGCAAGTAGCAGATTTAAAACAAATAAAAGGAAGTATTTGTTCTCTCAACGACAATTAAGTTGTGAAATTTGTTGCCAGAAAATGTGGTCAAGGCAAGTAGTAGAGCTGAGTTTAAAACTAGATTGGATGTGTTTCTGGAGGATAGGTCCATTAGCAGCTGTTAGCCAGAGGTAGGTTTGGGGAATGTAACCTCTTACTGTTGTGAGTTGGGAGTAAACAACAGGAAATGGATCTCCCCATTGTGACCTATTGGGTACTTCCTCCAAGCATCCGAGATGGGTCACTGTCGGAGACAGGTGCTGGGCTCGATGGACCATAGGTCTCACCCAGTGTGGCACTTCTTATGGTCTTTGGACCCATTTGTAAACCTTTGGCCTACCACAACCCAGTAAACGTGTGGTGTAGCAGTAGGGCTATTTTGATTGCAACTGAGATTTTCTGATGATGCAACTTTGAGTGGTGGTCCATGGGTTCAGAAGTATTGATGTAGCGTACAGCGTTCACCTTATCACTTGGTATCATGTGCGAGAGAGGATTACGAAGCTGGGTAGCAGCTGCAAGGATGAAAGTAACAGCCTAGTTTAAATAGCGTGGCCTTTTTTTACAGCAAGAGCCGAGTAAAAGTGTTCCTCTCGGACGTTTGATACGGGGGAGTGGGGAAATGGAAGGAGGAAAGTAGTGAAACCACATCCCAACCACAGCTGTGATTTCGTGCTGCTCTGAGTAGCTTCTTTGCCAAAACCTCTCTTCTGGCAGGCCATTGGGTTGTCTGGGGAGGGAGTAAGGAGTGACACGGGGTTGCCAAGGGCAGGCTGTGTATCTGTCATGCTGCAGCTTGCAAGTTCTTTGTGTGGGAAGATGCTTCTTTCAAGTGTTCTGTGATCCTGGGCACCCACAGGAGCTGTGTGATAGAGTTCCACGTGTGTGTCTGACATGGTAAAGCAGTGGTGATGAACCTCGGGGCCAAATTGAGCCTGTGATGAGTTTTTATTTGCCCTCTCTATAGTTCCTGGATCTGGCCCATGGATCCAGCCCTTACCCTCAAGCACTGAAAGACAGCTCTGGGGAAGGGATTAGAGATGAGGGTACTCGTGGATGGAGAATGGATCCATGATTTGAACCCTCCTCTTCCTTCTTCCATCCTAAGCATAGTCATACATCCAAACTCGCCTGCTTCCAATGCCTATGTGGCCTGTGAATCTTGTACTAACTTTCGAAGTGGCCTGTGGGAAGAAAAGGTTCTATACTCCTGGAGTAGAGAAAGCAACATCTGAATGATTGATTAATCACCAAGGTGTAAAATCCCCTTATTTTTGAAGTGTGCTGGGTAAAATGGCTAAGAATAGGCCCAGTAACTGTGTTACTGGCACTATCAAAGACAAGCAGAAACCCAGGTGGAGCCAGACTCTGTAGCTATGCCCATTTAAGGAACCTTGAAACCTTTTGAGGTTTATTACTTGGCACTTAAATCTTGAATCTAGGGTCTACCAAGTACTAGATTCGAGAAGCAAAGTACTTCAAATGGTTGTAGGCAGGGACCGCGTCTATCTTACTGTTCTGTAAAGCGCCAGGTACACTGCTGGCGCTATACAAATGTTAATAATAATGATAATAATGATAATAATAATAATAATAATAATAAATTAATAAATTAATTAATTAATTAATAATCTCTCATTAGGCCAACTTACTTTGGTGAGGGTATGCAAGCTTTTGAGCCACACTGGGCCCTTCTTAAGCATGTATTCTGACTCTTTACTTGCATGAGGAAGGGTCCTTTTGTGGCCCAAAAACTTGCATACCCTCACCAAAAGAAGTTGGTCTAATAAAAGAGATCATCTAAACTACTTTGTCTCTATCTCTTCTGTTTGGAACTAGGGCGGCAATTATGCTTAGTATTAGGCTAAGTACAGGACCATCCTTCCCAATGAGGAATTCCTTCTACCTCAAGTTATAAATAAAATGGTATTAGTATGCCAGCTCCCATGATTTTAATAAAAAACTTTCACAATATGTGGGACTTTTATTGGTTCCTCTTAGATCTCTATTCCTGGGAACAGGAATCACAAATTTCTCTCAAAGCAAGTTCAGAGTCTTCACAGCTATAGAGGGAAACTTGAAAACATCACTATTCCTTCCCCTGCCCCAGAAGTGAACACACAGTGTGGTTCAAATTAGCATTTAATTTTATGGCAGAGCCTAGAGATCCAACCAAGATCAGGGTTCCGTTATGCTAAGTGTTGCACAAACACACAAGATAATAAGAGACATTAGGACTGAATTAGCTTAGGACTGAATAAGCAGGGCTGTAAATCAGTCCTTTAAAAAATTTTTTTTTTACTGAGGACTGGGGCATTTGGCCTCGATTTGCAGAGTCCTGAATTTCTGAGGACTGCCCTGAAAATTCAGAACTTGGCCAAGTGCAGGGAGGGGGGGCGCCAGAGGGAAGCGGGTGGACGGAAGAGCGCAGCAGGGGACGGGGGAGGGAGGGAATTGGCCAGCATGGGCCTGGGAATGTTGGGTAGGGGCCTAGCAGGGGGCGGGGATGGGGTCCCTCTGGAGGGGGTCCCACAAAACGTGGCCTTTTCCTGGGCCAGTACATTTAAAAACAAAAACAAAAACTGGGCATGCTCAGAAGGCCCTGAATGGCTTCTTCTGAGCATGCTCAGCCCTCCCCAAGATGGCGTTGGCAGCATCAGCATGCTGCAAATGCCATCATGGATGTGGCCTAACTGCACCCCCTCACCCCTCTGAATTCCAAGGCTTCTCCAAGGGTCGTGAAACACTCAGTACAGTCCTCGGACCCTTGGAAATACTTGCAATTTAAAAAAAATAAAAATAAAAATATTTAGAACAGCCCTAGTTAAAAGATGGGGCCTGTTATCCATTGAAGAGTTACAAAGTTTTACCCAGAGACGTTCCCTGTCCACCGAATCAAAGGCCATTTGTAGATCTATAAAGCACAGGAAAATCTCCCTCTGACACTCCACGTAGCGATCTATGATCCTAGTGGAGAAGAAAAATCTGGTCGGTAGTAGATTTACCCCTTTGGAAGCCCACTTGTTCTGGTTCTATAATTTGATATACTTCCAGACAGTCTTGCAGTTTTCCCAGTAGAAAACGAGCGTATAGTTTTCCAATAATGCTCAACAGACTGATCAGCCTATAGTTTGCTGGTAGCAGTGGGTTGCCCTTTTTAAAAATGGGTACCACAAAACTATTTATCCAGTCCTTAGGGATGTGCCCAGAGGAGTTTATCTGCAAAAAAAGCGGGGCCAGGACCTTTTCCTATCAGCCCCGAGTGCTCTTCAGAAGGTCCGGAGGAATATAATCTGGTCCCGGCGCCTTCCCAGATTTTAATTGGGCTATAAGATCCATTACTTCCTCTTCTGTTACCGGAGACCATCTTGGAAGTCTATCAATTGGGGCAAGGTCAATAGGGTTTTTAATATTGGTGGTTTTTGCATAAATGCCCATGTAAAATTTTATCCAGGTTTCTGGGGGCAAAGTAAGGACTTTTCCCACCTTCCTCCCTGTATTAAAGGGATGGACAAGATCCCCAAAGTTTTTGGAGTCATGAGCATTAGCTGCTTCTAACAATTGGGACCAATGTCTCTTTTGGAAGGCAATTTTTTTCCTGCACAAGAGCTGGCGATATGCCTTCCTTAAGGAATTCATTCAGGCTCGCAAGATGGGTGTAGGGTCCTGTCTGAGTTTCCTGGCTTATCTCCTTAGATCGGAACGGTGGCTATGGCACGCCCTATCGAACCAACAAGAGGCGTAATTGCCCCTAGCTTTGGGTGCCTTCCTTACTGTCAGTAAAGGGCCCAAGAGCTCCAGTAATTTATTGAAAAGGGACAAATAATCATTTCCCTGAGCCAGAAATTTAAGGAAAAGATCCTGTACTATGCAACTTTGCAAAAAGTGCAGGCAGACCACTTTCAATTCTTTCTCCCATTTAACACTGGAACAAACCTCCTCAGGAGTCTCGTGAGCTGCAAAAGGTGCACTAGCAAGAGCCATAGGCACCCTTGGGGCTACTGGGTCAGGTTTGTCTCAATTGCTGGAAAAATACTGAGCAAATTTACAATGGAGGCATGATTTTACGAGATTAGAAAATAATCAATCGTGCTGGAGCCCTGTGGCGCATGAAAGGTAAAATTTCCATCCAGGTCGCCTTTGGTGCAGCCGTTCAGAACGGTTAAATTTAAATATGTCAAAAGTTCGTACATCCGGCTTGCACCTGAGCTGGAGATCGAATCCCTAGAAGCCTGATTGAACCTCAGTAAAGGGGGAGCAAAATCATCCAAGTCAAATAACCCCTGAGGGTCCAGTGCCTTGCCTATCCTGGTGTTAAAATCACCACACATGAGTATTATAGCGTTTCTCCTACTCTGAGCCGCTAATTCTGTCTTTTCCTTTAACACCTCCCAGAAATCGTGGGAATAATGTACTGAGTACCTAGGTGGGATATAGACATTACCTATTAACAGTTCCAATCCTGTGGGGAACATACAATGGAGAATGACAAAATGGACTTTGTAAGAGTCAATCATTTGTATTTTGAGTTCTACAGTGGTCCGAACCAGGAGGGCTAGACCCCCCGCTGGTCTGCCCCGCGACTTAGATTGAATAGCCTGCAAACTGTGGGCGGAAAAGCCATTGACCACAATGTCTTTCACAGCCCAGGTCTCTTGGAGGAGCACTGTATCAAACGTTGAAATAAATTCCCTAAAACCCACTTCCAACTGTTGTGCCCCCCAGCCGGAAATATTCCAGCTAACTAAAGTTAAATCATAAGAGCTTTTAAGGTCCAGTCAAATTGCTGGTGGTATATCCCGTGGGATCCCAAGATCTGCTACCTGAGACAGAACCCATGGGGGAGAAAAAGATCTAACTTGGCCGTCTGGCAAAGGCGGCCGAGAGGCCACCATATTGCTTTTAGGCGAGGCAAGCTGTAAAACCTCCAAAAGATCCCCAGGAGATATAGGCACAGACCCTCCCAGATGACCTGGAGACAAAAATTGTTGCACTGCCTATGCGGAGTAAAATCCTCTACTGCTAGTTTATCACCTGCAAGTAAGTCACTACGAGGAAGTCATCCCTTGCCACTGGCCTGGGGGTCAATGCAGGGGGCCTCTCCCCCCGGCTCAACGTGCCTGATCTTGCAGACCCCACTATGGGAGAAAGGGCCGTTGCTAGGGGGATGAGGGGTCTGTTGGACTGCAAGGGAAAAAAGGGAGAGCCCACAGGCCTTCGCGAACTTAAGGAGACTTCAGTTTGCCCCGGCCTAGCCCTCAGCTCCCCCAATTTCCCTAAAAGATGATCTAGTTTGTTCAAAATGTCCTGTTCTCCAGGAGGCTCCACCAGAAGCTGAGCCCCAGCTGGCGAACTAGTTGCGGAAACCTGCAGAGCAACCGCTTGCGGGCATGGGGGTGTGTGTGTGTGTCTATTTCCATACCCCTACTAAATGAAAGTTCAATGAGACTGGGTGTCCTATCCCCACCTCAGGATTTTTCTGCGGGCCAAACCATTTCTTGCGATACATACCTTTGGGATCTCCTCTGCAGGGGGATCACTAGGTAAACATAATAACTCAGGGGCAGGGTTCGGGCCCACCCGAGTGATCCCCGGGCAAGGAGAACGGTCCTGGTTAGAATCGGGAAGTAAGACCCTAGATATAAAGACAGCCCTACTATTTAATAGTTTCCCTTTTGCTAGGATTTGTGAGATCAGGGAAGGCAAATTAAAAGTGACATTTATCACCCATCTGTCCCTGGAACTAATAAGGTGCTCCACTGAGTCTATATCATGCCTAGTCGCTGGAAATCTGAGCAATAGTCTTAGATGCTCTGCAACATCCAAAGGGGTGTTCCAGAAGGGAAGAGTCCCTGCCGGCAGGGGTAACACAGTAAAAATCAAATTTGAAGGGGCAACCCTGAAGTTCCCTAGGGGACCACGGGAAGCCAGTTCACTTGGGCCCAGCTGATGAAAGTTTGCCACTACCTTAGGTAAAGGCTCAGGGAGTGGCACTACGGAAAGATCAACACCTGTGGGGGCCAGAGAACCCTTCATGGATTCTGGCTTAATGTTAGGTTGGTCAATAGAAAGACCAACAAGCAAATCAACTTTGGCTAAAAGGCGGTTTATGTGAATAAACATATACCGCACTTTTTCCGCGGTTAGAGCCATGTGATCGGCTAGAAAATTTGTTAAACCTACTCCAACAGTCTCCTCTTGTATATTCCCTCCCCCAGAAATTAGCGACTATGATCAAAAAGCTGACCCCTAGGGGAAGAATGGGTGGATACTATGCCTGAATTATTAGGAATGGAGACTTGAGAGTCCATTAATACTGCAAAGCGATTACTCAAGGGAAGTTCCGAGCTTTGGGGCAACTCTGTTCTGGGGGACTGGGCAGATCTGTGGACTAAATACCCCTCCATTCTCCTCTGTTTTGGATCTTTTGGCAACAGAGGGGACCGAGAAACAACCTCAGCCCTAGGTCTTTTGGAGTTTGTCATGTCAACTGTTTAATGTCCAGCAGTCCCCAAGGGTCCCCACTAACCTTATGCCGGGAAAGAGGGACAGAGAGTCCCAGAATGGTTACTTGGGTAGATAGGTTTAGTCACGTTCCCCTTGCAGGCCTATCCAAGGTAAGGCTCTGCAGATGAATTTCAGGGGCACATTCAGACTAATCTGCCTTCAAAGCACAAAACCTATCCTCGCGCTTGCTCTCTATCCCTTCCAATTAGTGGGGGTGCAGAGGCCGGACTAGAAATCTTCACTAAATCCCTGCAGGCGCCCGCCCTGCACCTGGGCTACACTCACAGCAAACGAAAGCGTGTGTTTCGTCCAAATAGCCCAGACAGCGTTCGCAAAGGGTGGAGCTCCCCAAAGCTCTCAAATGGAAAGAGTCAAATGTACAAATTAGCACCAGCGAGGAAATCCACGCCACTGCGACAAGAGACCTCCATCAGGGTGCTCCCTCTAGCTCCGGCAAACCCACATGCTCCAAAGCGGACTATAACCCGGTGGTGACGTCGTCCTAGACCCTGCCGCCCGTTGCCGTTCTCTCACCCTCTCTATGAAGCACGCCCATTGGTTTCTGTCTAGTGTGTTTGCTCCAGGCTCCTTTCCAGCGATGCTGCTCAGGGCATGGTAAGGGGGGTGGGCACTGCCACTGTGTCCCCAGTGAACAGGCCCAGCCCACGGGCGACCCCCTTTGGATGTCGCCCTTCGGCTGACGCCCAAAGGGGCCCCAGCCCCTGTATAAGTATCTGGAGACAGAAGAACATAGCCAATGAGCTCTGGGCTTTCAGAGGATGCTTCCTTTCCCCCAACTCAGCCCAGCTGCAACATCTCTGGGTAAAGCTTTGTAACTCTTCAATGGATCACAGGCTCTTGTTTCTTATAATCAAGCTGCACATAAGAGTAATACGCTCCACATAAGATACGCCCCCCCCACAAGGCCCCTACTAAGGAAGTCCCTGTATTCCGTGGCATGCGCCAGGACTGTATATTGGCCCCGGCCCTATTTAACATCTTTTTAAATGATGTAATATTTTACCTAAAAACTATTGACTCTCACACTCCTAAAATATGTGAAAGCAAGGCTTTGACCGTGCTACGCTTTGATCTCCTTCCTACTAAAGTGCTTTCTGGGAGAAGAGATGGCATTCCTTTTAAGGACTGGATCTGTTCTTGTAATTTGGGCTGTGTAGAGGACTTACTGCGTGTTCTGTTTGTGTGCCCTCTGACTGTACATTGGAGAGAGTTGTACCTGGTCTCTTGGATCTCTGTTCGATCGTACCTTCCTCCTGCACAACTGTTGCAATTGTGCTTGAAGTCTAATACCCCTGATATGTTGCATAGCCTTGCTAAATGGGCGTATCAGCTCAGCAAGCACGGAGTTAACCAGGGGAGATACCTTTCTTCAGATGACCACTTTTGGCAGCAGCTAATTTCCTTAGGCCAGCTAGCATCTATGGCACATGTAATTTAGGCGATTCAGCTCAGGGTTTATTAATTACATCTGTCCCATGTCTTTGGATGTGGACAAATGTGTTGGATTTTATGTTATCCGTCTCCCATTTGGGTGTAACTGTATATGATATGTTGACATGAATGCGTGTTGGATTTTATGTTATCCTTCTCCCGTTTGGGTGTATATGATTTGTTTATACGAATGCATGTTTATGCTATGGGTTTTTTGGTACTGCCTATTGTACCTTGGGTATTTACTTGGTGTTTGCTGGATCGCAGTGGATTTTTTATTGCGATGCCCTTTGGCCATACAGTAGTAATAAACATATCAAGTAATCATGTAGGGGCCAAGTGCTGCCTCCACAAGCCCTGGGAAGGGTAAGGCAACCTTAATTGTTGCATTTTTATATCTGATGACCAGAATTGTTGACCGACTTTTTGATGTTCTATTATATGTTATTCAATTGTGTATTAATTTTGTTACGGCCTATGGCCAAACAATAAACTTATTACTTACTTACTAATAGGCGAAAGAAGTATCCCTGCACTGTTATATGCAGATGATACAGTCTTAATCATCTACTCATCTGTGGGTTTAAGAAGGGCGCTGCAAAAATTCAAAGAATATTGCGACACCGAGAACCTCATGATAAACTACACCAAAACAAAGGCCATGGTGGTAGGGGAGAGGGGGCGGAGTTGTCCTCAGTGCTGGAACATCAGGGAACACCATATCGAGCAGGTTAAAGTTTTCATATACTTGGGGGTCTTAATATCGGAGACCGCAAGCTGGAGAGCCCATGCGACTGCGGCTCTGACATCGGCTAAGAGGACCTCTGCCTCTATAGTTGGGTACTTTTACAAAAACGGGGAAAGGTTAGTGCCCCTGCCCTTCATCTACTCAAGGCTAAAGTGATCCCCCAGTTTTTGCATGCTTTTCCAGCCTGGGCGATGACTTTCTTGGATAAGCTCGAGGTGGTTCAAAATGACCTTCTTCGGGCCATTTTAGGGGTCCCTAGAGGAACTCCCCAGGTTATATTGCGAACTGAATCGGCCTGTGCTTCACTGTACTCATATGTGCTGACCACCCTTATTAAATATTGGCTTAGGATGGTAGTCTTTCTGGACTCCGGGAGTTCCCTCCTAGCCTTGGCCTCTGAAAATGCCCTCTTGAGGAATTGGGATGCTGCAGTTGAGTCAAAGGTTCTTAAGTTGGGTTTTTCAAAGCTAGCCGTCCAACATTTGGGATTAAAAGGCGCCTTCACCATCCTTAAAAGGAGAATCTCTGATCTGGAGCTTCAATCCGAGAGACAGCTCTTGGCAGCCCAGAGGGTGGCCCCTGCTTACCCAGGGATTGTTCCCAATGGTAGGGGATCGAGCTATCTGGTTTGGATTGACGCGCCCCGCAGACAAGTATTTACAGCTTTTTGTTGTAATGTCTTTGCCTCTGCCCAGTTGGAAGGGTGCTATTTGGGCATCCCCGGGAAGCGAGGGTTTGTCCCCTCTGTACATCTCAGGCCCAGGAAACAGCTCTGCATGTATTACTCAAGTGTCCTGTTTATTCTTCTCTGAGAGCCAGATACCTGAGAACTCTTACCTCTAATGCCACCCTTTCCCCTGACCAACTTTTGGCCAAAATGCTAAGTGCCACGGATTCAGAGACAACAAGGCTTGTTGTTTCCTTTTGTTTGGCTGCCATGAGACTCCGAAAGGTGTGTTTGAGTATGTACCTTTTGCCTCTGGACTAAAGCTGATGATCTAGTGAATCTTTATTAGTAGGACTCTGTTTTTGCCTCCTGCTCCCTTTATTTATTTGTTAACTTTATTTGATTTTAAGTTTAAAATTTAAATTTTGTTTTTGTCTGCCATTTGTTTTTGTATGTTATAAATTTGTAATACCATATGGTTATACAATAAAGTTGTTGTTGTTGTAAAAGAAGGGGCAAGGAAGGAATCTGAGACACAGAAAATGACTTCTTTGTAGTGTCACAGGGAGTTCCTGGCATAACAGAGAACTGAACCCGGGTCTCAAGAATCCCAGATTGGCACTCTACTTGCATCACGTAAGCTCTCTGCCCAAAGCCATTAACGTCTCATTTCTGTCTTTCAGCTTGGATGGGGGAGAGCTCTTCAGTCGAATTCAAGACCGAGGAGACCAGGCTTTCACGGAAAGGGGTATGTGGAGGACTGATGGCTTTCCAAAGCCTTAAGCCATTTCTTGCCTGTCTGAATATCTTTCCTCAGTCTGGGCATGTTTGCTTGATTGGCGTTGAAATCCACCATGTAGCTGAATCAAGGCTGGGTTTCCCCAGAACACCTTTTCACTTGGGAGAGTAGAGGTCAGCTAGCCAGTCATTATTCTAGGCAAGTAGAGTTAACTTCCTGGTCTCCAGGAATGCCCTTGAACTGGTAGTGATCTGGTACCTCCCGGTAGTGATCTGCTTTGCCCCAGACCTTCCCTCCTTCTGTCAACAATGTAAGACCTGGTTGTTCTGCCAGGCTTTTGGCGGGGAGACGCAGTGGGGGGAGGGGAGGTTGGTTGGTTGGTGGGGGAGGGATATCTGAGCTCCAGTAGTTTGTTATGCTTTTTATCCTGTTATATATCTTTGTTGTTTTATTGTATTTTATGGTTTTATTGATGTCGCTCTGTAAGCTGCCCTGAGCTGCCTTTGGCAGGAGGGTGCCGGGTAATAAATGCTGGTAATAATAATAAATAACTGACCCTGTTTAGCTACTCTGGCAAGGGATGGAGAGTACCAAGCCTCTAACTGTCCCGCTCTTTCTCTCCCCACACACCCAGGTTGGCAGCCAGTGGTTTCTGCCAGCCACGAGGGAGTCTAGGCTTCTGCCAACATCCTGGGCAAAATGTGGGTTGGTGGCAACTAGTGGTTGGAGCCCCCCAAAGTCCTCTTGATTGATGCATTTGTGGCAGGAAGGAGCCCTGAAACAGCAGGCACAGGAATCTCTAGCATATAAATCTCCGAGAAACTCTCTTCTGCCTTCTTTCTTCAGTCCTTTTTGTGACTGCATTGTCTATTGGTTATTTTTCAAGCTCTTCTCTTAAATACTTTAATTTTCTCTTACTTCCAGAGGCTTCTGAAATAATGAAGAGCATTGGAGAAGCCATCCAGTATTTACACTCAATTAACATCGCGCACCGGGATGTTAAGGTATGGTTTGTCCGAGCCTTTAGCCAAAGGTGGAATGTGTTTCAAAGGGAAGGGGCGGGGCCTCTGCTTGCAAATTTCCAGTGTCCTGGACCAGATAACTCTGTACAGTCTAGGTCTGTGCTCCAACATGATACATCTAAAGAAACTCACCATAGTCAATATGACTATGATTCTGGTTCCCAAGTGGGGTTACAGCATCTGTGGGTTGGGATCATGATTTAATTATATGAAATACTTTGCATTGTCGTTGTTGCTGACTGGGGTCATGGGATTATATTTTAAGCTCAAAATGGGTTCACATAGACAAAAAGGCTGCAAACCACTGCCTGTTTTTAAAAAGGCGGGGATAAAAAAGCAAATATTGCTTTTGATTCCTTCTAGCATCTTCCAAGCGGAAGCTGACACATGTGCTTTAGCATCTTTACTCCTTCTTTCTGGAATTTCATGTCCCTGATTAGGTTTTCTGTGGTGGGGGCGGGGAGGACGAATAAGTGTTGGTGGGGGATGATGGGGCATTTATAGGGTGTGTTCAGGATGGGGGAAGCAAAGGGGAGGGTTCAGATTCTATAATCTATGCCATGGATTTATCCCCTTGACTGCATGACTTCATCTCCACTCCCACAGATCTCACTCCTTCAGTGCTTGAAGGTATGGGCTAGATCCATGGGCCAGATCCTGGAATGGGAAAGGAGACAAGGAAAACCGTAATCGTAATAATTTATTGAATTAGCAACTTGTGCTATCTCAAATACATAATACATAAAACATAACAAAAAAATCCCCAAATGTGTAGTAACAATAAATATACATAAAAACACAGGAAATAAAAACTGAATTAACCTGCTTCGCATATAAATAAAACTGGAAATTGGGTAAATCTTCCCAACAATCAGCGTCTTATCTACTACATCTCAGGCTGTTGGCACAGAGCCAGACAAGGAAAACCAAGGGCTGTGTGTTCCCCACCCCTGCCTACGCTTTTCCTGAGCTCTGAAGTGTTTTCGTTTAGACACCATTTCTGTGCGACTCCAGCAATGACCAAATGTGAATCGGAAAGCACTGGAGGAAATCAACTGTGATTTTTATTTTGTGTGGCCTTTATGTGTAGACACTACGGGTGGGCAATAAAGTTTTGGATTAATCAGTAATGGCTCGTAATGGGCCATTACGGATTTCTCCATACTGAACAGCAACAGTGGCAACATGCCTGTTACGGTTTGGTTTTAAATGTATAGAAAAAGAAATGTAAAAAATTGTTGTGCATGTGCAAAATGGCCACTGGACAAGCTCAAAATAGCCATGGGCCCCCTTTTCCAAAACGATGGTGGCAACATTGCAGTCGACACATGTACAGAAGCTATTTTGAACATGCGCAGACCGACTGCACTTTTCCAGAACGGCGGTGATGCAGATGCTGCCATTTTGGAAAAGGATATGCATGTACGGAACAGTCTGGTGGCCGTTCTGTGCAGTGATTTTCTTTATTTTTTAAAATACAGATCCGTAATACGAATCCATAATTAAATCTGGAAATTGCAGATCCGTACTGAACTGCAACAGTATCAACATGCCTGTTGTGGTTTGGTTTTAAATCTATTTAATTTTAAAAATTGTTGCACATGGTCAAATTGGCCACTGGATCATTCTGCACAAGCACGAAATAGCCACAGAACCATTCTGCGCATGCATGCCCTTTCCCAAAATGACTGCAGCCTGCACATGTGCAGAAGTCATTTTGCGCATGCGGAGACGTGCTGCACTTTTCCAAAATGGCGGCGATGCCATGGGAAAGGATGTGCAGAACAGTCTGGCAGCCATTTTGTGCATGCACAGAATGGTCCAGTGGCCAATTTGACCGTGTGCAATGATTTTCTTAATTTTTTTTATTGATTTAAATACAGATCCGTAATAAAAAATCATAATTAAATCTGGAAATTGCAGATCCGGATTTATAATGGATCCAAATCCACAATTTCTTCTTGAGGACCGCCCCTTGGCAGGCCTTTAAAGAGGGCAGATTTTTTTTTATTATAATGAGGGTAGCTGGCTGCTCAGCAAGCTGTGAAAAGGGCCCATCTCTATGGTGCGCCAGTTTGGGCACTCATCCCTTTGAAAATGTTGACTCAAGTGCCTACCTGTGGGCATGGCTTTTCTGAAAACAAAGATCCAGCTAGCATGAGTGCTTGTCTGCTTCCTGTCTATGGGCCCCGTATATCTATTACTTTTATTATTTATATAGTACTAGCAATGTTCCTGGTGCCAAACTCATAATTAGAGACCGGTCCCTGCCTCCATGAGTCATAACCTTGTATGATTTAATGTGAACTTTTTGCAGTGATCAGTAGGGGCCCAGGATGTAAACGAGGAAATCATTGCTGATTGGGATATGAGAAAGGGAATAAACTGCCTAAAGTGAATCCCATTGTGTTCTTGTATAGACCTGTCCTTTTGGAATCTCCATTGATCTGCAATACTGAGCCCTTGTTAAATGGAATCCTCTTTTTTGGAAGAGCAAAGGGTGGTGGTGTTTTTTAAGGGCAGTGGCTATATTGCTCTGAAATTCAGTTATCTGTTTAACTGGTTTTTCCTTGTTCATGTGATCTTATTTTTTTACACAGCACATTTCGTACCAAAGAGAGAAATGAGGACTGAGAAACTGCTTCACATGACATTGAAGTGTAGGCATGTTGGAACATAACTCTTCCACAGCTGCACAGTCATCATCAGACCATAGCTAAGGGTGCAGGGAGGCTCTGTCATCTCTTAAGTACTGCACCCCCTTCCCCCAAAATAAGATATGTTCTAGACCCCCCACCCCCCCTTAGTTTCTTAGTTTGAAGACTAAGGTACCTGGAAGGCTGAGATGAGTGACCATAGACTGAGAGTAACTGTGACAATTCTGGTAGGACTTTCTGCATAGAGGGCCTCCATCCAACATGAATTTCTGAAGGCAAGCACAATTGCTCCCCCATGTCTTGCAAACTGCTCCTCTCCACTGGAGCCAGTATCCTAGCTAGCAACACTCCACAGGTTTAGGACAGATCGTGAAGAAGGTTAAGGAACCTCGGAGGGAAACTTAGGCAGCGCAAATATGATTTGCTTGGATTGGAATTCCCCAGGACATTTCAGCATCCTGCTGTGTTGTCATAGCTGATCAGATTACCAACTTCCTTGCTGCGGTATGAGTGGGCAATTAAGTAAAAACTGAAGAGTGGGTTGTGTTGGTGAGAGTATCCTGAACAATAACCAGTCCCTGAGGCAAGGGACTGGCTAGATTTGCCTTTTCCTACTGTTGCACAACGGCACACCCCAGAGGTCACACCCTTCCTCTTAGATCTTCAGGAGACCATATTATTTGAAGACTATATGCGCTAGTGTCTGTGACCTGGGACAAGGATCTCCCAAAGTTTCCAATTGTGACTTGATCACTTTTAGGGAGCCCCGAAATGAATCTGGGAATCTTGCTGTCTTTCTCATTTGGCAATTTTTGGGGACAATTCTATCTGTTACTATAGTCCAGGAGCGGGAGGGCCTTTTTTGTCTGGGGCTATATTGCAATTTAACATTGGCCAGTGCGGGCTGTGTCAAAACTGTGAAGCAATAGAGATCTCTCCAGAGCACTCTGGCCACCATATCTGCCTCTGGCAGTGATTCACATCAATAGCAGCCCTGGGATCCATGCTGGGCTAAATTTAAAGTAGGTTGGGGCCATGTATGCCCCGCAGGCCAGAGGTTCCCCATACCTGCTACCACATCTGAACACTACCGATCTATTAATGCATTTTATATCCTCTATCCCTATAAATTAGGGCAGTGTCATCATCCCATTTTTCAGATGAGGAGCTAAAGCCAAAAGATATGCCCAAGGTCACTGAGTCTCTGGCAGAATCAGGAGTTGAACCTGAATCTCCCAAATCTTAAGCTAGTGCCTATACCATTAGACCATCTTTCCTTATGGGAGCTCTTCAGATTCTGGAAACATTATTATTATTATTATTTATTTATATAGTACAAGCAATGTATCTGGCACTGTACAATCCACAGTCAGGAAAGACAAGAGTACATTCATGAGGTTGGGAAGTTGCAGGCTCACATGCTTCGCTTAGTTACAGGGAATTAGGTTCTGAATTAGGGGAAAAGGACACAGTATCACCCATGACAAGCTAGAGAAGGCCTGAGGGAAGAGGTGGGTTTTCAGGAGGAATTTGAAAGTTGGGAGGGAGGGAGCGGAGCGAATGTATCCAGGAAGGGAGTTCCAGGCCTCAGGGGCAGCAAGGGAGAAGGGGCGAAGACGTTTAGAGGAGCAAGGGGTTTCTGAGCAGGCGAGGGTGGGGGCAGAGGAGGAGCGAAGCTCCTGGGCAGGAGCGTGGTGGGATACAAGAGTGGGGAGATATGTGGGAACAAGGCCATGAAGAGCCTTGAAGGTGAAGACCAGGAGCTTGTGCTGAATGCGTTCCTGTAGAGGGAGCTAGTGCAGGGCAGAGAGGAGGGAAGGGGCTGTACATGGTCAAAGTGACCGGCAAGGTGGATGATTTTGGCTGCGGAGCATTGAATGGACATGAGGGGGGCCAGATCAGAGCAAGGGAGGCCAGTAAGGAAGAAGCTGCAGTAGTCAAGGCAAGAGATGACTAGAGCATGGACGAGGGTTTTTGTAGCAGCAACAGTAAGGCAAGGCTGGATTTTAGCAGTATTGTACAGAGCAAAGTGACAGGATTTAGCAACAGCCTGGATCCCAGGCTTAAAGGAAAGGGAGGAGTCAAAAGATGAATCCCAGACTGTGGGCCTGAGGGACCGGCTGGATGGTGACTCTCTCAATGGAAATTGAGAGGGAAGTAGGAGGGCAGCGTTTCAGGGGAAAGATGGAGGAGTTCAGTCTTGGCCATAGAAAGCTTGAGTTGGAACATAGAGGAGAAAATGTAGTGCCTGTGCCTGTATGTGGAAGATGTAGCTTTTACAAATCCAGTCTTTTCCTAGAGTCAAGATCAGATTATGGGCTTAGACCAGCCCATGACTAAATGCAGCAAGGTATTACTGGCAAAAGATTCTTCCCCCAATACTAGCAACCTGGAGAAACATGACATGGAAGCCCATTGCAATCGGGGGGCAGGGAAGAACCTTGAATAGAGTTAATAAGGCTTTATTAACTCTGTGTATTGTCCACTTGCCTGAGATTTAATCCAAATCAGTATACAGCTGGTGATATGAGGTTGCCCAAACACAAGTGGGTTTTGTCCATGAATTTATCAGCTGCTTGTTAAGGATAAACGTTTCTGTACCTTGAATGGTTAACTGCTCTTTTTTCAGTTTGTGTATCCTGCTAACAGTGATAATAGTTTAAGTTAAACAAAAATCTTGACCTTCATGAGATCCCCAGAGGCAGTGGCTGTAGGAAAGGGAAGTTCCTTAGAACAGTGGTTCACAAGCATTTTACCTGTGTAACCCTGTTTCCAGTTTTAAATGCAATCCTGTGAACCCAGATGGCAACAAAGACGTGCAAAGTCTATTGAATAGTAATTGAGACTGTGATCCCATCCATAGATGGTGTGACCTCACTTGGGGTGGTGAGCCATAGTTTGGGGGACCCTTAAATTATGTTTAAAACTGAAGTTTTAACCTATGTTTTTAAAACCAAATGATGCTTAGAACTTTTGCTATCTTCATCTCAGGAGTCTGGGACATGGGCAGACTCTGTTTTGGAGCCAGGAATGGTGTCTGGATTAGGCCCAGGAATAAATAGGAGTACCAGGAGAAGGAATGAGACTAGTAGGTGGAGGAAGTAGAACAACAGGGTAAGAGCGCATGCAGGGTCAGGCAAGTTCAGGACAGAACTGGATAAGGTAAGGGGTCAGAAGAGACTTGGTCTGCCCAGGTTCCTGCTGCTGCTGCCAGGTTGCCAATCAGAAAGCCAGGGTGTGCAGAAGAGGACTGGAGTCCAGGGACCTATTGGAGGTTAGAGCACTGATGTTTGGTTAGCATGGAAGAACACTACAGGGGAAACCCCAGGTTCTGACCAGAGTGCAGCGGTGGTACTGTGAAGCCAACCACTGCCTCAGGCCCACAGGGTGCCAGTTCAAGCCCCAGTTCCTTACACCTCATGTTGAGATCCTGTGTGAGGCAAGTTTTCAACTCGGTTGTAATTCTGTCCTGTGCTGTGTTGGGTGCAGAGATTTGCTCATGCCTTACCTTTTTTTGTCTTTTATAGCCTGAAAACCTCTTGTACACAACAAAAAGACCGAACACTGTATTAAAACTCACTGACTTCGGCTTTGCCAAAGAAACCACCACTCACAACTCCCTGGCAACACCATGCTACACACCTTACTATGTGGGTAAGTCATTTGGGGATGATCGTCGTCCTCAAGATGTTGGAATTGCGGGCTTCCAGGATTTCCCTTTGACGCATAAGAACATAAATGCCATACTGGGTCACGCTAATGGACTGTCTAGCCCAGTATCCTGTCTCTGACAGTAGCAGCTATAGTTGTTTCAGAGAAGTGCCCAACAGGTCATAATGGAGTGATCCATTTCCTGCTATTCACTGCCAGTCCCCAACAGTCAGAGATCTCATCCCCATACCAGCTTGACTAACAGCTATTTATAGACTTCTCCATTAAAATTTTGTCTAATTCTTTTGTGAACCCAGTTATGCTTTTGGCCTTCAACATCCTCTGTCAAAGAGTTTCCACATGTTCATTGTATGTAAAGTGAAAAAACTACTTCCTTTTATTTGTCCTAGATCTCCTACCGGTTAAATTTCATAGGGTGTCCCTTAGTTCTAGTATTATGGGAAGGGGCAAATTACAGCTCCCTGTTTACTTGCTCTGCACCACTCCTGATTTTGTTATCTTACGTCTGTTGCTGTTTGTGGGTGTTGAATTTAAACAAGCAAGGTTTGTGCTGGTGAGGGTAGCAGTCCGTGGCCGCTGAGTGGCACAGCTGGACTGAGTGGGGAGGGATGCTAACAGGTGGCTCCCTCTCCAGCCACCTCACACTCCCCCTGCCACAGACTATGGGGTTGGGGGGAAGCGCGCCAGGCTGGTCTTTGAATTTGACTTGTCTCAGCTTTGAGCACTGGAGAACTGGGCTCCCCAGCACTCGTGGCCAGTTCCTGTGACTTGCACCCACAGTGTCTCTGAGCGGGGGACCTATCTGCTGGCGTGGGTGGTCAGTTCATACAGGCAGGGGATGCGTGGGCACCTGTTGCCGCACACTTTTTTGGCTTCCCCTGCCCGGGGCACTCTGGATTTTTCGGCAGTGCCCCGTGAGTGGGTGCTGCGTGGCTCATGGGAGTGTGCATCCCCCTGCTCCACCTTCAGATGGGTGGTTGGATGTGTGGTTACTCGGTGGCCATATGTGGTAGCATCTCATGTAAAAATACCCTATGTTGGTGCTTGCCATTCTTCTACAGGGAAAGCCTGTAACTGTAGCACATGCGTAATTAGTGCAGGGACTGGATTGAAAAACAAATCTCTGATCTGGTGTCATAGAGTGTTCAGATCCAACAATTTGGTCCAAGCCTGCCATTAAAATAGAAGAACGGAAAATAAGATGAACAGCTCCTAAGGTGGAGAGGGCAAGCCTGCTCTCTGTAGTTTTAAAAAATAACAACACAAAACAAAAATCGGATTGCTACTTCAAGCAAGGTGGCAGGGTTCATACCCTCTCCTGTGAGGGGACAGTGCTCCCCTCGCCTTTCTTCAGTGCAGACTTGAGAAATGTTGCCCATCTTTAGCCATAGAATGACCTCAATGCCTGTTTTCCTGTGCTTGCCACACAGAGCTCTGTTTAAAGTTCCTTTGCTGTCTTGATTCAAGACTTCCATGCAGCACCTTGATCATATAAGCAACATGCTGCCTGTTGCCCTGGAGTGGGGCTTTTCCCCAGCAGGCCACCAACTGTGAATCTGTAAAGTGGGCTAGACAATACAGCTGGGGCAGTGAGCCTCTGGCTCTTGAGCCAAATGTGGCCCATGGCTATTTTTTATTTGGTTCCTTTCCAATTTTTGGATCAGGCTCACAGATCCAATCCTTGCTCTTAAGACTTGAAAGAGCAAGCTTGGGGGAAGGGAGCAGAGATGAGGGCATGCACTCCAGCATAGAGCATGGATCTGTGATGTGAACTCTCCACTTACTTACTTCTCCCATCTTGAGCTCACATCCCCCACCCCCTTCAACTCCTACCTGGCCTGTGGAGCGTGTACTATTTCTCAAAGCAGCCCACAGGAGGAGAACGATTCCCCATCCCCAGATATAATATGATCCTTGGTCTCGGTCTGTATAATAGCCTCAGTCTTTAACTCTTCTACACCCAGCTTTTTGTATCTCTTGCTGTATCCCACACGACCATGCTCAATGCACTGTTCTTCTCTCCCCAGCCCCTGAGGTGCTAGGCCCTGAGAAATACGACAAATCCTGTGACATGTGGTCCCTTGGTGTCATCATGTATATTTTGTAAGTAAGCCACTTCCGCTCAGCATTGCTTGTTGGGCATTGGGTGGTCAATCCAGTGTTTCATTTCTTTCTCTTTCTCTCTCTCACACAGGTTGTGTGGTTATCCCCCATTTTATTCCAACCATGGCCTAGCCATTTCTCCAGGCATGAAGAAACGGATCCGGATGGGCCAATATGAATTCCCAAATCCAGAGTGGTCTGAAGTATCGGAAGAAGGTGTGTGTGTGTGCTTGGGTGTTTCTCCACTATGTAACCACATAGCTTTGTATAAAGAAACCCCAGCAGCACTGGAATCCCATGGGGCTGGTTTGGCATCTTTCTCTGGGATGTGGGTAACTATTACTCACCCTTGGGGAAGTGCAGACTCTGCCTAGCCTGGGAATATGCCTCTGGTACAGCTACTTGTGGAAGCACCAAGAGTGGAAGACAAAGCTGCAATTTGCATTAGGACTGTATAGCTTAGGATAAAGCAGGGTGCAAATATAAAGCCTTTGCAAGTTTTATACAGGGGATTGTGTTGGTGTCTGTGACCAGAGCAAATTCCTAGTTTCGACAAACCATAGCCCCTAATGGCTACCAATGTGTAGCCTTTACCTGCTGTGTTACTATATATTATTATTGCAAATGTCACCAGGTGGGGCTGTAAGCCACCAATTTCTTTTTATTAGCATGCAAACAGGTCTCTACCTTTGCAGATATTCATTTTTTGTTGTTGCAAGTTTTGGGGAGGAAGCTGGGAGAGCAGAAGGAGAGTTGTTGCCTGTCTTAGTCTCTCAACAGAGTTTTTTTTTTCTGGCAAGCGGGCACTGCAGAGTGGGCTGTGATCCCCGAGGGAAAGAATTATCTGTGACACCTTGTAGGTGTGTCCATATAAAGTTCCCATTAGAATATGTTCAACCTCCATGTTACAACAACTATTTCACTGGGAAGCTGATCTGGAAAGTCTTTGGTATCTGCTGCTGCCAAGCAGCAGGTCACGCCTGGTTTCAGAATGGGATGCTAGTGGGTAAGGGGCAAGAATGTGTTCTAATACTGTTTTTTGGCACCATAGTTAAACAGTTGATCCGGAATCTACTGAAGACTGATCCTACCCAGCGTATGACAATAACTGAGTTCATGAACCACCCTTGGATCATGGTAAGTGTGCAGCTTTCTGGAGGCAAGAAGGGAGTGTTGCGGAAATGTGGCAGCCACAAAGATGGGAATGGCAGGGCAAAGTGTCTGAGAAATCTTGGTTGAAGATTCATCCTCTCGATCTCTTCCTTCTGCAGCAGTCGATGCAGGTGCCCCAGACGCCACTGCACACTAGCCGAGTCTTGAAAGAAGAGAAGGACTTGTGGGAGGATGTCAAGGTAAAAGCCTCCGTTTTCCTTCTGCTGCTTCTGTATTCATGGAGACATTTAAACCTGGATAGCCTGACACCTGTGGCCTTAATCCTGCAAGCTGCTTCCTGTGGGCAGACCCCTGCATAAACAGCTAGTAACAGAACTTGTTGGTCCTGAACACCTCAGTCAAGGTGCTATTGATGCTATAGTGTCCTCCTTTGGGGCTAGATCTCAGCTCCGACATGAACAGCCTGGTAGCCCAATCTTAGTCATTTTAGTGTGGTTCAACGAAGGATTGGACACTAACTCTGAATAGTTTTGTCCTCCATAGAGAATAGACAGTGCTGCCAGAGCTTTATCATCTCTCCTGGTTCCTGGCTAATTTTGCCCTCTAACTACTATGGAGCAAATTGAGATTTGTCAAGAAGGCAGATTCTCATCTCTGCATCATGTCTGGATTTTGCACTTTTCTCTGAAGCTTCTTCTGCTCGGTGCTGTTGTATACAGAATGCCGGCCTTGGTGGCCCATTCATCTGATCCAGTCTAGCAATTTCTGTGTCTCCATTCACATCTGAGATTGGGGCAGAAAGACTTAACTGAGATCAATGGCTAAGTTTACTTCCTGTGGGCTAGTAGCCAAGCCTGTGCACAAAGCAGGGGCAGCTGGTGGGTTTTGAGTTTGGAGGGGCAGTAAGGCCGGCGAGCCGGTGGGCGGAGCCAGGGGGACAGTAGGCAGAGCCAGGGGGACAGTAGGCGGAGCCAGGGGGACGGTAGGCCAGTGGCATGGCATAACACAGCAGCAAGGAATTCCCATGGTTAACATCGGATGGAAGAAAACACAATCTACATGCACATCAAGCTTAAAATAAATAATGTATAAACCCCAAACCCAGGGAAACACTGGCAAAACACTGGCACAACACAGCAGCAAGGAGTTCCCAGGGTTAACATTGGAAAACACAGTCTATATGCGCATCAAGCTTAAAATAAATAATGTATAAACCCGAAACACAGAACACACTGGCAAAACACAGCAGCAATGAGTTCCCAGGGTTAACATCAGAAAACACAGTCTACATGCACATCAAGCTTAAAATAAATAATGTATAAACCCAAAACACAGGGAAACACAGAACACACTGGCAAAACACAGCAGCAACGAGTTCCCAGGGTTAACATCAGAAAACACAGTCTACATGCACA
>QEPC01008150.1:58694-68846 GCA_003113815.1 Sphenodon punctatus | reverse complement strand
CTCCACAGCACGTCCTATACGTGCTGTGTAGAGTGGAGCTCAGCCGGGCTGAGCGCTCAGCCACCCAAACTGCGTTTTCCATTGGAAAACGCGGTTGGGCTTAGCATTTTTGAGCCTTCTGGAACCCACTCCTCTGGAGTGGATCCCAGAAGTCAACTAACAGCTCCGCAGCAGCCTCTGCCTTGTCTTTGCTTCAGAGCGGAGGCTGCTGCAGCGCTGTTGTCAGTTTCACTGAAACTGACAACAGCGCTGCAGTAGCCTCCGCTCTGAAGCAAAGGCAAGGCAGAGGCTGCTGTGGCGCTGGGAAGCGGCGGCGCGGCGCCTGGCGGGGCGCTTGGGAGGTTCAGCACCCCAAATGCCCTGGGAGGTCAGCCGCGCCTGGCACAAAGGCCCGCATGGGTGAGAATTGGAATATGGTCTTGTCTGCTAGTAAATGGACTGCAGGCCACCAATCGGAAATACCTTCCAATGTGAGCATTGTTGGCCCAAGGGATGATAGCTTGAATAGATGGGAAGCAAGAGCCAGTGGTTGGAATTTGAATTTGGGGACACTGAGAGTAAATGCAATTTTAGAACAATGAGGGATAATTGACATTTGGAACAACCTACCTAGGAACGTAGCGTATTAAAGTGCATGTAGCCGTTAAATCTGGATTGCCTATATTTCTAAAAGAAGTGACGCAAAACTTTTAAATGAGACATGAGATCTGAAATCTCTAAATCGCATCTAAAAATGGGACTTGTCCTTAGTCACAGGGGTGCTTTTTAAAATTAATCCATGCAAGTTGATTCAGGAATGGCTGGGTGAAGGAAGAGGTCAAGGTTAAAGGAACTGGGAAAATTTAACCTATAGAACAGGAGACTGGATGGAGATGATCATAGCTTTCAGATAAGTAGGATGTCCTTATAAGCAAAATGAGGCCCAGCTGCGCTCTGTGGACCGGACTAGTGACAATAGATTTATTACTGAAGGAAGAAAAATGTAGGCAAATATTAGACAGAATTTTAAAAATTATTAGAACAGCTAGGCAGTGGAATAGTTTGCCAAGGGAGGCTCTGGAGTCCCCATCATTGGCAGCTCTTAACAAAATAGGTTGGATAAACTCCTTTTGGGATGGTCTAGGTAAATTAGTCCTGCTCTTTAAGGTCCCTTCAGACCTAAAATCCTGTGAATTTGTGTGGCCTGCACTATGCAGAAGACCAGACCAGAATATATGCTATTATAAGCAGCTCTGAGTCTTAGGGGAATGGTGGGGTGTAAGTCTGAATAAATAAAATAGTCAATCATAATGTTGCTTGAAAACCTATGGTTTGAATACTTGCCCAAACACCCATTGATGCAAAAGTCGCTAGTATTTCATTCTCTTTGTGCATGTTCACATGTACAAAACAAAAACAACTTATCCAGATTTAATAACTCACTTTGATAATTGTTCACACTATACTTCTAAGCCGATTTAGTACTGCCGCCATCAACCCCAGTGGCTGCGTCATGTGAGTGTACATGACGACACCTGTTCCTTCATGCATTGCATGTAAAACATTCTGGGATGCATTCCACTGAGTTCTCAGCAGAAGAGACACTTTGCATTGTAAATGATCTGTATACCAGGTTCACCAGCCAAACACAGGAAGGGTTCATATTATAAGGTGTGACAGGGTCACAGGACTCCCTGTCGGCATGAACCCAGAGCAGGGAGAATTTAGACAACAGTCTCAGTATGTAGTGCTGGAAAAGACCGCTGGCCCTTTAAAAAGCCTCTCCTGGCTATAAAAGACATGTGAATTCAGGAAGTAGGGGGGCCAGTAGCAATTGGAACAAGGAAGGAGCTGGACTGCTGAGAGAGGCAGAGAAAGAAACTTCCTTTGGAAACTCCAGCCCAGGCAGGATGGAGAAGGTAGTGTGCCAAACAATCTAGTAGGGACCCAGAGCCTGGGAACCGGCTAATGACTGTGTGAAACCCTCCAAAGATCAAGGTGGGATCCACTTTATTGTGCCCAGAAAGAACTGTCTTTATGTTGATGTTTTATGTTTGTGTGAGGACCTGTGTACATTGGCAGCAGTCCCTAGCAGGAGGATTTGGCTGGTGTTTGGGGAGGAAGGAGGCCAGACTTCCCCTTTGGTTACTTTGGCCATACCCTTCTCAGCGGAGGAGAGGAGCGCTGCCACACAAGGTACTTTGGTTTCAGAAGTGAAGGGGATTATCTGTTCCTGGTATTTCAGAATAACTTCTTGGCCTCCTCCTCCTGAATACATCACTTGATGTGTGAATGATATGGAGATACAACCAAGTTAAACTGATTCAGCTGTTTGTGTGAATGTGGCCTGTAGTCTCACCCCAGCACTGCTGTCGGATGTTGTACGTCACTAATCACTCCCTTTATTTCTCTTGCCTCTGTCTCTAGGAGGAGATGACAAGTGCCTTGGCCACCATGCGAGTGGATTATGAACAAATTAAGATTAAGAAAATTGAAGATTCCTCAAACCCTTTGCTCATGAAGAGGCGAAAGAAAGCAAACCCCCCTGAGCCCACAGCACTCCCCCACTGAGAGCTCCTGGGAGCCCAACCAGGCCTAGCCAATGAGAAAGCAATAACTATATATATATAAATAAAAATATATATTTTTAAAAGAAAACCCAAGAAGGACTGTCATATCAAACACATGGAATTCAGACCTTTCTACCTGACTAGTTGTTTTTTTGGTTGTTTGTTTTTTAAAGCTGTCACTCATGTCTGAGTTTTTGGGAGCAGGCATGAGGCAGCACCCTTTTTTTTTGTCCTTTACTCAAATGGCACCAGTAATTGGATTGTTGTTGTTTTTTTTTTTGCTGAGGTTTCTTTTTCCTATCCAAAGACATGGAAATCCCTGTGGTGACCCTTTTTTAAGGGTATAGAATATAAATATTTTTTAAAACTACTGTTGAGCTGAAATCCAGGCAATATGTGCCCTGTGCTAAACATTGGCTAGATGCAAAGGCTTTCAGTTTGTGCCGGAAAGAGGAGCTACTGGGTTGCTGGAGAAAATGGATAGTGAAATGAAGAGGCTTGGGTGTGGGGGAGCATTATGTTGCTCCTAATTTTTATTGCACTCTTGATGCTGCTGTCCAAGGATGGAGCAAGGATTGTCATTTGGTGTGGCACTCCTTGGCAGGTCATCTAGGGTGTCATAGGAAAGATCCCTCCCTAAAGCAGAATCCTTCTGTCTAACTGTTCAAGCACAGGGTTAGTCTTGCTTACCTGTGAGTGTGTGGGTTGTGTGTAATATGTGTGGGGTGCATGCCATTCGGATGTAAGCAGAGGCAGATGGGCACCTGGAATGTCTGCGATACCTGGAATTTGGTTCTAATCTCAGGGTGCTTGGGGAGCGATGGTGTGTTTGGATGAAGATGCCTCTAACAAATCCACTATGGTGGCCCTGGCTTCCCTGGGATTAGAGTGGAAGGTTCCCATGTTGTCCAGTTTCTATTACCATCCCATGCTGTGTTAAGGCCAAGCTTTTGGTGGAGTTTGAAAGTTTGCACGATGCAAGATTGCAGAGAGAGAACCGTCCTTGTTAACATGGTCCCATCTTTCATGGGGGCTGTTGCATCGCTTGTCCCGCTCTGTTGAGCATGGCAGTCCCAGTCTATCACTTATCATTATGTCGTGGCTCTTGACAGAAGCTAAAACCAAGGGTGGATGCATCTCCCCTGGAACTTAGAACAAAGTTGACAAGAGGCTGACTGTTGCTTGCCCCAGACTAATCTGTTCCTGCCCCACTCTGATGTGGGAAAGACGTTTACCCCGCATCGGGGAAACAGGAGTCAAAGTGAAAACGGGACTCTCCTTTGACCTTTGAGGCGCTTGGGTCATGCACGCAGTGGATCTCCGTTCCTACAGTGTTGTGGTGTTTTCTAAGGCTCTTTGGCTGTTATCTGCCACCGTGGCAAGAAACTAATATGGGAAGAAACTAGTTGCAGGTTCTACCAAGCAGACCAAATGGTCTCGATTTCCTTGAGAGAAACCGGGATTGCATCTAGAAGACCATGTGGCCTTCAGACTTCAGCTGGGATTCTAGCACTGATCTCCACCCCCCCAGACGCATTCACCTGAGGGCAAGCCCGCATGCTTCCCAGTTGGATGAGTTTAAATTCCATTTCTCTTTGCCTGTATGCTAGGGAAGAGGGGGGAGGCACCACTTTGCATGAGGCTCTGTCTCTACCCTATGTTTTTGGTGAAGATCAAGCCATTTTCTGCTCCTCTCTGGAAGTCTTTAGTCCATGAATATATATATTTTTGTCACATTGTCTCACTTGCTTTTTAATGTTTCCAAAATAATAATAATTTTTAAAAATTTCTTTGTTTAGGTGACATTTTAGACACTGTATGGAATTTTAATTTGTTTTACAGATTTTTTAAATTTTTTGTGCGTGTGTGTCTGTTGCTTTAACTAATTTCTGGTCTGCTTTTCCCACTTCTGGATTAAAGACACTTAATACGTGACTTTGTCTTCATCTTTTTGCTTGTACGGTGACATGAATGGTAAATTGTCAATCAGATTTGGTGGTGGGGAACTTTTATGGCAGGTGGGTTTGGCAGAGGAACTGCTGGGTGACATTTGGTGACTTCGGAGTGGGCGGAGGGGACGACTAACTTTAGGGTCGCTTCCTAGGCCTGCTCCAAGCCATATCCAAGTCAATGCAAAGACAGTGATACTTTAGAACTAACTTGCATGAGTCAGGCCTTACTTTGAGGACTTAAGTTGGACTTCAAATAGGGCATAGAACTTTATATTACGCTTCTGCACCAGGCTGAACTTCTCCCCACTTTCATTTGGTGCTCGAGAGGTGCCCTGCTCGTATAAAAGCTAGCTTGGCCACACCGCTTAGACCCACCAGGAGTTTGTCTGAAAAACTGTAAATGTATCCACCTAATATTGCTCAGCCACAGAGCAAAGGGCTTGCCTGTGCATTTCTTCTTCATTGCCAAATGTGTCTGATTATTTTTGCCCTCTGCTTGCATGCTCACATGTGCGCACATGCAGAAAGCACTGATCATTGTGCGCATTCTGAGGATGCCCAAAGGGGTGGAATTACAGGGGTGAGTTGGAAGCTGGCTACCTCTTTGCTTATTTTGTTCCCAAATCCTGTTTAGTATTTACTTAAATTTATAGCCAGCCTATCCCAAAGACTCAAGACAGATAATAACATTGCATATAAGATCAACATGTTCAGGTCTGGGCTTTGGCAGACTTCCAGAAGAAGGGAGTTCCAAAGTTGTGGAACAGCCAACAAGAATGCCTCTTTACAAAGCTTTTGTCGTACAGACTTAGCACATGGATGAGACTTGCAAGAGGTCATTCTTGACTGATCTTAAGGATCATGATGGAGCATGGGGAAGGAAGTGGTCTTTCAGATATGTTTTGTGTTGGGGCAGAGGCACTTCTGAAATGGGTCACTGTATAATGGCTTCTGTGTACAATCAAATGTCCTTGATAGGCCTTGGGTAGCCCTTCTCTAGCATCAGTGTAGCAGGTTTGTTTTTTATACTGAAAAGGGGATAAATTTAACTTGGATAGAGACAATATTCCCTGGAATAGAAGCAGTTAATCTTCTTTAGCTGTGTTTACTCTCAACTGGCCTACCACCTGGCTGTTGATATGTTCACACCAAGGTATGGACAAACACCCTCCAGCACTGCACAGGAGAACCAGCAGAGGGAGTTGGTAGTCTAGTTTTTGAGCATCTGGAGACTTTTGGCCACAGCTGAAGTTAAGGGTGTGAGGGACCGATTTGGGCAATAGAGTGTCATCACAGGTTCACAGGCCAGTGGGAGCACCTGGAGAATGGCCCTCTCAGAGATGTGCTGGCCAGGTTTCATTGTCCTGCTTTTGGAAACTGCCTTTGTTTATGAACGTCATCTCCAGTCAGTGACCATTCTTTCCACTTGGGGCAGGGGAAGTGGAGGAGGCTGAACAAAATGCTAAAACTGCTGGCTAGTTGTGTGGCTTTCTGGTTCTCTGGGGACTTGAACACTGGACTAGATGATCCTTGCAGCCCTGTGACAGTGTGCCAAAGGGTGAGCTGCAGCAGCCATCTAGAGGCCTCTCTCTCCTGGTGTTGGTGATGCAGACTTGGCCATGCCTGCAGCTCATGGAGCTGTTTTACTGGGGTCTCTGAGGATAAATGGCTGAGTTTTCCCTAGGCCTTAGTTTCAGCCCTAGCAGCAGCAATGACGTCGCAGTAGGAAACGTGGCACCACGGAGAGTGTGGGTGTGACTGCAGCCAAGAGGGACGGAGTTGGATAGCTGGGAAGCGGGGGCTAAATATAGATTCTGCTAAAGCTGGGCTTCTGATTAAAGTTAATTTTCATTTGTACATTGAAAGTGCTTTATGAATTGATTTTAAAATGCCAAGGTAACCTTTGCTGCATTTTACAATACGCAACTGCCATGTTAAACATAAACTTCAAATATATGATTATTGAATTGAATACTTGAGGGTATTAGAACCATACACTTAAGAGAAAAGCACATGGTACACTAAGGGAGATGATGACGTTCCTTTTTCAGTGAAGGGAAATGAGATCGCTCTATCTGAAACCTGCAATTCTTAATCTCAGGAGAACAGAGAATTGCTCTGGATGCTCTCTGAGAAGAGATGCATGCAATGTGTTTATTTATTTATCTATTTATTTATTACATTTATACCCTGCCCCTTCTGAAACAGCTCGGGGTGGCTTACAATCTCAAAAGAATAAAAAAAGAAATATATCTATATCTATAAATATAAAAATACAAACAAAATATTTAACCACACATAAAATACAACAATTAAAACAGGACCAGGGAACATGGTAAATAATACAATAAATAAGGGTGAAGGGGGATACAAACCCTCCCTAACCCCCCCTCCCCAAAGGCCTGGGCGAACAGCCAGGTTTTACAAATTCGCCGGAATGTTAAAAGGCTTGGGGCCAGGCGAGCTTCCTCCGGGAGGGAATTCCAAAGGTGCGGCCCGGCCACCGAGAATGCCCTCTCCATTGTGGCCCCCGCTTAACACGGGGGACCTCCAAGAAGGCACCCCCGGCAGACCGAAGGAGCCGCTCTGGGGTGCAGAGGGCAAGGTGGTCCCTGAGGTACGAGAGGCCCAGACTGCGACGGGCCTTATAGATTAATACCAGAACCTTGAACCTGGCTCGGCACACTATTGGCAACCAGTGCAGAGTCCGGAACACAGGTGTTATGTGCTCCTGACGACCCGTCCCCGAAAGGAGCAGGGTCGCCGCATTCTGCACTAGCTGCAGCCTCCGAACCAGTAACAAGGGAAGCCCCACGTAGAGCGCATTGCATTAGTCCAGCCTCGAGGTGACGAAGGCATGGATGAGGGAGGCCAGGGAGATTAACTGAAATCGTTGGGGTCTCTTTGGATTAAGGAGTTTAGAATGGAGCAGAAGCTGCCTAGTTTTTACCTCTAACACAGAGTATGATTTTACACAATATGAATATGACCTCATACAAATCCTTTCCCTCTGATTGTGCCTCAGTTTCCCAACCTGTATAGTGTGGCTAATGATGCTGGTAATCATGATGATGATAAACCTATGGATTTATGGGTCCAATTCTTCTCTACACACAAGTTTGTATATCTTAGATGGAAGGTTAGGCACTGTAGGAAGCATGTGCTCCTGAGCAGCTATGCTGTTCTTCTGTCTCACCTGTGAGAAGGGGAAAAGAGGTCAAACAGTGGGGGTGAGTTGTTCTTTGGGACACTCTGATGGACGCCCTGGGCAGAAAGATGGTAGGACAAGCTGCTCACATTTTAATTTCTTCTCGGAGAAAAATTCCAAAAATTGAATGGCTAAGTTGCAGTCCTCTAATTTTATAATTTTTTCCCCTCACAAATTCCCATCATTTAAAGTCCGTACCTGAAATGCCAACACTTTTATTTTTCTGCATGTCTTGGCTAGTTAAAAATTATGATGTTGGGACAGTTGGGGGTGAATTGTGGTTGACCAAAATAGAAAATGAAGCAGCAATTAAAAAAAATAATAAAATTGATTTCCCACCCCCCTGAAATTAAAAAAAAAGAAGCAACTTTTGTGAGTTTTTTTTTTTTTTTTTTTTTACCCCAATGAGAAATATATCCTCTTTTGTTTGGGTGGAAAAATTTCAACCAGCTCTATTGCAAAGTGCTGTTTTCTTCCCTGTTACAACTGACATTTATTCTGGTTTATCTATTTCTTTCTGAATCAAATTTTAAAAGAGCTAATTAAATACTTTAAAATCAATATTTTACAATTGCAATTTCAAATTCAAAAGCTCCGTTTTTATTTGGAATGAAATTTGGACTTGTATATAAAAGTTGAACTAGCTACTGGAACCTTTAGCTGGGCATAGGGGTAGGTAGGGTTAAGCCTTGCAGCAGGCTACTCGTGCTTATTGTGAGCTTCTGTGCATGTGGGGAGGGGAAAGGAGCGCTGGAGTCCATCCCGAGCCATGCAAGCCCATTGGCCTAATGTGGTTAAGACACACTAGTTTTCTGTGGCCTACATGGCACAAGGTAGTGATGGTACAGCAGGGTAGGTACAGTTGGGGCGAGTGGGGCCACTGTCTCAGGGCCTGGACTTTTAGTGGGAGTCTGGTAGATCCAGCCCCATTGGGACATCAAAACACCCTGCTTTATCTCTGCTGGCTGGCACTATGTGTTTCTTCCTCAGTGAGCCAGGAGCTAGTGTTATGTCTGTCAACGGCTGCTCCCATTCCCTCCCTGTGAGGAGGGGGAGCTGCCTGTGGAGGATTCTGTTCCAGGCTCCTTGGCAGCAGCAAATGAACGGGGGTAGTGTTGGGCTCAGCTCCCCAGCACAGGCTGTGATAACCTTCGTTCCCTGGTCTCGGTCCCTCTCAGGTTTGTCCTGCAACTGAACTCCCCACACCTCACTTCCTCTCCTCTTGTCTCCATTACTTGCCTCCCATATCTGAGTGCCTCCGGCCCTGGTCTCTTTTGTGGCCTACAGGGCACAAGGGAATGATGTGGTCAACAGGTTAGGTAAAGGTAGGGTAAGTGGGGCCACTGTCCCAGGGCCCAGAATTTCAGGGAGAGCCTCATAGAATCCAGCATTAACCATACCTTCCAACAGTCCCTATTTCAGAGGGACAGGCTCTCTTTCAGGAGTCTTAGGCCGCTTTTAGACAAGCAGCGCTCCGTTTCGCGTCGGCGGTGCGCATATTTTGAAACCTCCGCCTGGTCTAATTAGACGAGACGGAAGTGGCTTAATATGTGCATATTACGGCGGTGGCACATTTTTTAAGTGCGCGAATTAAATACCTCGATTATGAGGTATTTAATTCGTGCACTTAAAAAATGCGCCTCTGTCGTAATATGCGCATATTAAGCCACTTCCATCTCATCTAATTAGACCAGGCGGAGGTTTCAAAATATGTGCACCGCCGACGCGAAACGGAACGCCGCTCGTCTAAAAGAGCCCAAAGTCCCTCTTTCAGGCTTCAGGCACTTCTTTTTTTGGTTGCCTACCAGGAAAAGTGCTTGAGAGGGCAATGGGGAGATGATGGAATGACAAGAAAAGGGGAATGAGAAGCAGTCAAGGTCCTTAAGAGTGGGAAGGAGCGGAGTTGAGTTGCTACAAGGTGGACCTTGCTGGCCAAGGGGGTGGGACTTTTCTCTCTTCAGCTGCTTGAGATGTTGGGACTTGGTGTGGTATTAGCTGTTGTGAATATTGACTTTGGGGCCAGGCAGGAATATTTAACAGAACCTGTCCTAATCGCTATTGATCCATTTTGATGACCACACATTACCTGCCTCTTTCATCCTCCCAACAAAGATTTCACTGCTCTGCAAATACTACTTGATTCAACACGATACCACCTGCCCTTTTACGGATTACTAATAATGGGGGAGTTATTTCAAAGGCAAAAATGGTATTTAGGCATCTAACCTGAAAGCCAATGGGATTCAAGTGGCTGAGTATTGCTTTTGTCTTTACAAAGTAGCTTTCTTATCCCCACACGATAAATTTCAGTAGTCAGCAAAGTCTCCCTTCCCTCCCTAGTATTGTGGAAGCCAGCACTATCACCTTCCTGGAAGGTTTGTTCCCAGAATGAATGGGACTCTGCAGAAAAGGGGTGGAGCAAAGTCTTTGTCCCTTCTTTCTG